>CM076682.1:123727520-124062520 GCA_038501925.1 Xenopus petersii
TTTTTTTACTTAAAGGGGACCTGTCACCCTAAGAAATAATTTCAAATTCTTTTCTATCATGTTAGTTGAGCAAAATAAACTTTACTTACACTGTATTTATTATTTAAATTTTGTTTCCTTCTGTTTTTGAATTATACAATCACAGCAAGCAGGCAGCAGACATTTTGTGGACACGGTTATTAAGGGAAATTGTGTATCACCCCAAAATCTTGTGTATGAACCAGAATGAGGGACCTAATGTCCATGTGCAGGGCCATACACAATTATAGAGCCTGAGGAGGGAAGGGGGAATGTGAGGAGAGCTGTGACATCTAGGAAGTGCTGAATGGAAAGTGAAAGTAATTGACTGCCCCTCCTCTATGCCACGGGCATAGAAGCGGGGCAGGTAATATTTGATTGACAGTTTAGATATTCAAACACCTTTATAACAGGTATGGATGTTTTAATGAAAAAAATTTTTTGGGGTTCCATATTTAATTTGGAAAGAACTTTCATTATGCAGTTTTTTATGTGTAGGTGACAGGTACAATTTTAGGGTTGAATTCTCCTTTAAAGATTGTTCGAGCCTGAAAGCTTGAGCAATCTTAACTAGGCACCTTAGTGTCAGCCTATGATTAAGTGCCTGATAGCACAAAATGCGTAAGGCTTTTATGAACATGTAAACCTTTAAAGACCAACTTTTAGGGGCAGATTTACTAAATTCGAGTGAAGGGTTCGAATTAAAAAAACGTCAAATTTCAAAGTGTTTTTTGGGCTACTTCGACCATCGAATGGGCTACTTCGACCTTCGACTACGACTATCGAACGATTCGAACTAAAAATCGTTCGACTATTCGACCATTCGATAGTCAAAGTACTGTCTCTTTAAAAAAAAAATTCGACCCCCTAGTTCGGCAGCTAAAAGCTACCGAACTCAATGTTAGCCTATGGGGAAGGTCCCCATAGGCTTGCCCAAGTTTTTTTGATCGAAGGATATTCATTTGATCGTTGGATTAAAATCCTTCGAATCGGATTTAATTGTTCGATCGAATGAAAAATCCTTCGATCGATCGCATTTTCAGCGCTAAATCCTTCGACTTCGATATTCGAAGTCGAAGGATTTAAATTCCTAGTCAAATATCGAGGGTTAATTAACCCTCGATATTCGACCCATAGTGAATCGGCCCCTTAATGTCTTATCTAATCTAACCTGCCAACGTAGGATCTTTGAGTACCTGCTCTATGATGTGATTCTCTCCATCTGGCTCTAGGTTTGGGGCAAGGCACCCAAACCTGACATCTCTAGAGGTGAATCTACTTATGTCTACATCCATGGGGTTATTATTTCTTAGTGATACCCTTTGTGTTGCTGCTATTCTAGGACTTTAAAAGGAGCTGTGGAACCAAGCCTGCTATTAACACAAGGAGCGTTTTGTTGCAGCTATAAAAGGATAAAAAATACTTTACTAGAGTAAATCCTGACAATTGCCTCACTCAAAATGATTTCATTTCTTAAATCAGCTCCATGATCTTGAGTGTTTTAGATAAGTCTAATTATACCCTATGATAATGTATTTCTTTTTTTTTTTTTTTTGTAGCCCTGAGCTTTCCCTAAAACTGAACTACAACTGCTTATTTCTCAGAAACCACAAAAAAATAAAAAAAATGTTTGTAAATTGTTAAAGTGCTCAGAGCACCACCCTGACTAAGTTTACATCATTTTTTTTGGGGGGTTGAAATCACTTTTAAAGTTTGGAACACTGCAAGATAAGTTTGTGTCCATCATCCCTTTCATGGAAATTATAATTTATATGGAGCATTCTTTTGCAGACAACAGGATAAGAAACATCTGCACTAGAAAGCATTATGGCTCCACATAAAGGAACAAGCAAGCAGATGAGCACAAAGACATTAATACACTTTCAAAATGTAACTTCCTTTGGTTCTTTTAAGTCCTAAAGCCTATTCATAAATCCTATTACATTTGCTCAAGGATCAAAGATTCCAGATTGTAACTTTAGTCAGATATAGCTATATAATAATATTGTCTCTGGCAGAGAGGAACATATTCTATTTTGCTTTTGAGTGTCAAACAATCATATAGTGAATTATTATATATACAACAAAGAGCCTGGCAAAATGACGTGCTAGTAACTACCTTAGTCATTAGGCCTGCGTTGTTTTCATCAGGATCTTCCAAACCATCAGGCCGACTGAGGTTGCGAGCAGGCTGACTGCAGACAACCTTGTCTTCGAGACCCCAGGAGTTTGCTCGGACAGGAGGTCCTTTCACTTCATCTGGGTTAAAAGCTCCATCTGCACCATCTGAAAAGTAGATTCAACTAGTTGATTGGATTGATGAACATTTTTTGAGAGCATTAATATTGCATATGGTATTATAATCCAAAAAACGGTGAAATTAAAATTCTCCTCCTAAAGGTAAAACTGGGGCTGATGCCTAACAACATCCCCACATGATGCCAAACACATCTGAAGTTGGTCAGCAGGGGGCATGTAAAGCTATCCTAGTAATATGGTGAGAGAAAGGGCTTATGCAGATGATTTTTCACACCCCACAATTCCAATGATATCAATTTTGTAAGGTATTGTTGCCAGTTTTAAGGCTTCCGACAAATGGCAGTCACATATGATGTGCGTTGAGGAAGATGTAAATTTGTTTTTGCAAAATGAACTGGTTTGTCCCCATTCAATTAGAATCTTTCATTGCCAGGGCTGCCATCAGAAATCACAGGGCCCCGCACAGCAAATTGTTTTTGGGCCCCCCTCGCCATCCCTCCCTTACCCATCAGAAGAAAACTGCACTTAACTTAGCCAGGGAGCTCAGGTGCCAGTATCTACAGTGCTCTGATTCGCCAGTAAAATGTAAGTCCCGGTAAAGCTGCATGCCGATTAGAGAAAGTAGAGGGGAGGTTCAAACTTCACCCATCCAATCCCCATGTGGCTTTACCGGGACTTACACTTCACTGCGAATCAGAGCAAAGGAAGCAAGACGCAGTCATTGGTGCACCAGCCCACCCTCCCTTCCGAAATCTGCAGCTCCCTGATGGCAGGGGCCGGCTCTGCAAGTAAGTGCAGCACGGCCTGGCCTCCCTTAACTCCCCAAATCATCCGGGCCCAGGACAGTAGTCCCCCCTGTCAGCGGCCCTGTTCACTGCTATAACAAATTAGATGCAAGAGCATATGAATAAGGGCAGAGCACAAAGGTGAACAATTAGATCACTCGTCTCATCATTTATTTTGTAGATGTTTTCTTCTCTTAAAAGGGAAGCCTAAGTGCCCAAATTGCATGAAGACATAAATGGGAAAGCTTCTAATGGATGTCAAAGGTGAAATATCTGAGGTTCTATTAACCTTCATGTTGGCTATCATTCAAATCTCTCGATAGATAGATAGATAGATAGATAGATAGATAGATAGATAGATAGATAGATAGATAGATAGATAGATAGATAGATAGATAGATAGATAGATAGATAGATAGATAGATAGATCTATTATACGTTTATCAGCTACATTTTACTGAAGGTGCCATAGCCAATAAAGAATTGCCACAGAAGAATAAGGAACATCATGAAAATAGTTTCAATGCACAGGAAAAAGAGAACATAAAGCAATGTGCAAATACAACTGATTGAAGAGCTAACACTTTGTATAGTATGCCTTTAAAGTCATACTCTGGAAATGCATTAGGAATGAATCAGACACACACCTCTAGTTCCTTGAGATGCATAAGGATTTCCAAACTGAAGAAGAGGCTGCTGAGTTGGAATGGCAGGAACTAATCGCTGTTCATCGCAATATGGATTAAAAAACTGCAGCCCTTGGGTGTTACTTGCAGCCCAGTCTGTTTGTTTTTCCATCTTTTTTTCAAGTTCCTAAAGAAATGAACACATTGAAATAGCAAAAGGTATTCTGACAGCATATAAATAGATTTGTATAACACAAATCAGGCAATGTTGCTGCAAGTCACAATAGCAGCCTGTGTATATTAACTGGGCAACGCTTCTTTGACACATAATTGTGCAACTTAAACACAAGTAGTGTCTGTCACAGGAACGTTTCAGCCACATGGCATGGAATTTTGAAGTACAAAAAACTTTGAAATACGACCATCGAATTAAAAAACTTCGAATTTGAATATCGAATTTGAAGTTTTTTCAGAAAATTTGGCAATCCTGTGTACGATTTTAGCGTACGATCGAAGGATTTTTATTTGATGTGTAAGGACTTAGAAAAATGTTGTAGAAGGTCTCCATAGGCACTTCGGCAGGTTTAATTTGGCAAAGTATTGAAGTCAAAGTTTTTTTTAAAGAGACAGTACTTCGATTATCGAATGGTCGAATATTCAAACGATTTTTACTTCGAATCGAAGTCGAAGTAAATTCAAAGTCGTAGTATCCTATTCAATCGTCTAAGTATCCAAAAAATTACTTTGAATTTCAAATTTTTTTACTTAGAAAATTCCCTCTAATTCACTTCGACCCTTGATAAATTTGCCCCTAGATGTTATATATTTTATATAAGTGGTTTCTAAATAAGTTGTTTACTATCCAGATGCAATGTCAGATACCCCTGCAACGGTCACCTAAGCAATGTGTATTTCTTTTTCTTTTAGGCAAGTCTCCCATCTTGCTCTGTTGCGAGGACCCCAAGTGTGAATACACTGCTAGACTGGGATGCAGAAAAGCTCCATAACTATATCTGGGGCATATTGGTAGCTCCCATGTAACTTAAAAATTCATCTTCAATGTAATAATGAGTAGTGATGAGTGAAATCTTTTGCCAAGTTTCACTGTGAAAATGAAAAATTTTGTTGTGTGCCAAATTAATATTGTCGCCCATAGACTTCAGTGCATTTCAGCAAATTTTCTCAGTTTTGAGAATTTTTGGAGAAGCAAAACGGGTCAGATTCGCACGTCACTACTAATGGGGAAGAAACCTTTGCACATGCATCTGAGATCAGCATTACCTATCTTATTGCACTCACTGACTTAGCCCAATAGGGAAATTAAGTGCAGGATTAAGCCAGGATTTTCATCAAAAGGACATAATCTGGGTGCAAATTTCCTAAATTGTTGCTATTCTGGATTTACTGAGTAGCCTAATTACAGCAGCTACTGCTTGTGCAAAGCAATTCCAAATATAATTTTTCATGCTTTCTTTTAGGAGTACTCTCCACCTGAAATAAATACATATAAATATATATGTTTTTATTTAGTCCTCACTTTTATAAATCGCTCCATTTTTGCCTTTTCATTATGAAGGGTTTCAACACTATAAGAAAGGTCACATATTTCTCGATCTTTTTCTGCAGACTGTACCTGAGAAAAAAAAAAAGAGAATAATTATCAAATAATTACTTTAACGTTGGTGTAAAAAAATGTTCAGCATGAGGAGTCCAGATAATTCTATTATCATTCCTTCAAAACTAGAATGAAAGAGGCCATACATTTCTAAAATGATTGGCCAAATATTTGCATTTATTCTGTATTGTATTGTACAGGCATGGGACATGTTATCCAGAATGCTCTGCACCTGGGGTTTTACAGATAACGGATCTTTCAGTAATTTGGATCTTCATACCTCAAGTCTACTAGAAAATCATGTAAATATTAAATAAACCCAATAGGCTGGTTTGGTTTCCAATAAGGATTAATTACATCTTAGTTTGGCTCAAGTGTATGGTATGATTTTATTATAACAGAGAAAAAGGAAATCGCTTTAAAAAATCTGGATTATTTTGATAAACTGGAGTCTATGGGAGACAGCCTTTCCGTAATTCTGAGCTTTCTGGATAACTGATTTCCAGATAACAGATGCCATATCTGTACTTACAAACTGCAGCTGGTATATCTAGAGAGAATATTTCAGTGGTTCCCTCTAACTTCCGCCAAGTAATCGAATGGATCAGAAATATTTGAAATTAATTTAGAGGCTAAATATGACAACACATATGAAACCATCTCCTAAACCTGCTCAATCAATATCTGTTTTCTGTTATGAGATGGATAGAATGAGAGATGGTGGTAGAAAGGGAATATGGAACCTAAGACAGACTAAAGAGGATGAAGAAACAATCAATTTCTGCGTTACTACACAAATACCAAATTCCCCCATCATGCAATATGATTACAGGAGACCCCTCTTGATAACAAGGAAACATCCAAGTGGTTGCTTTTATATATTTAAAACTGCTTAGTTATTTTCCAACACTTCACAAACAATAAATATAGAAAATCAGTGCATAATTTGATGCACAAAAACTTGCAGCACTTAAGATCTTGCCTACACCCTAAATATCAGCCTAGCTACATTAAAAGCCAATTATTTAGATTTGAAAAACACTATACTTTATATTGATCATCCAAAGCAATCAATTGCCGCTTGATGCTGTCGTTGACTTTGAGCTGCTCCTTCCACTTTAATTCCATCTTGGCGACATCATCCGCATAAGCACTGCACCTCGCTTTTTCTTCCTAAAGAGGAAACAAAACGTCAATTTGTAACTGGGGGGTAAGGCATTTCTTTAGTTAAGAGGACAAGTGTATCTGTGTTGCAAATAGATTAGTAGACACAAAATGCAAGCAATTCATATCAACATGAATTTATACAGTGCTAGCAAGTTACACAGCACAATAATAATGACAAACGGGGTTTAACACTGACAAACAACAACTCTGCTCGCAATATCTTACCATCTAAATGCATATGATAAAATACACATTTGTTTACATGTTAAAACAGACAACTGTAGGAATGAAAATAGCCAGAGAAAAACTAGACTATTATCAAATGTTCAAACATAAAACAATAAATAAAGGAAACCAACGCAGAAGTAACTGCAAAGGTGCATTTCATCACACAATATATTTCAGGTAACACACTACACTTGGGAGTGCGCAACAGGATGTGACGTATAAGGAAGAGCCTGGACTACCTGTAATGTTTGGTAGTAGAAGTCTTTTAGACTGTTATTATGCTGTATACTGTGAAGGGCTTTACAAGGACAACTAAGGTGTGATTTGGGGTGGATGCTTACGTACTTCCACCCCAATTGTTCCTGGAGGCACACCTTAAAGGCAGCAATCACATATACTATGCTAATAATTTGAATTTTTATAGTATAGTGCAGAAATATCATAACATTTCCCTGTTGTCTTATTCTGTTAATTGGTGCTATTTTATGCTCTCCCTTTCTTGGATGCACTTTTGTTACTGTTCTTGCAACTCCCTGTCCTTTTAGACTTGTTCTGTCACTAGGCTTGTGCACAGCCATTTACAGCTTTTAATGCAAAAGAACAGGAAAGAGATGCTCTGTGCAAAAAATACGGTTTACATTTATACTTTTTTGGATTCAGCCAAACCCCCAAATCCTTCGTTAAAGATTTGGTCGAATACAGAACCAAATCCTAATTTGCATATGCAAATTAGGGGTGGGAAGGGGAAAACATTTTTTTACTTCCTTGTTTTGTGACAAAAAGTCGTGCAATTTCCCTCCCCGTCCCTAATTTGCATATGCAAATTAGGATTCAGATTCGGTATTGTAGGGCACAAGGATTCGGCCGATGCCTGCTGAAAAAGGGCGAATCCGGAACCGAATCCTGGATTCGGTGCATCCCTAATATTAAAGGATAAATAAGCCTTTTATTTTAAAATTCTCTAAACAGCCTCCCTGCATTAGGGTTGCCACCTTTTGGGACATAGAAGTCTGGGCAGGGGGATGTTGTGTGGGCAGGTGACATCAGGGATGGCCATGCCATCTACTTCAAAGTATGTCTGGATTTTTTAATTTGGAAATCTGGACAGACAGCTTTCACCTGAATAGCTTCTCTGATAAAATGGCTGTCCGAGTGAAACCCGGACAAGTAGAAATTCGACCCTGTATCCAGTCTCATTTAGTTTCTACTGTGACAACGGTCAAAGAGTTGTCTACTGTGCATGCTTTCTGCCTCTGCTCCAATGGAAATCAATGAAGCATCCACAGCAGGCACCTCTTTAACCATATCCACAGAAAAAAAAGGACAAGAACTCGAAATTAAAGGGGTTGTACCAGGAACTAGCTGAAATGAGCTGCTTGTGATTGTGAAACAACAAGGAAGTTTATTATTCATTAATAACATATAAAAAGGACATTGTTTTAGCAAATAATGACACTTACAGCCAGCATTTGCTTACACTTCCGATATTTTTCTGTTTTTTCAGCTATTTCTAAACTCATTTCCCGCACTTGTTCTCTTATGTCGAATTCGGGTACAGTATCTGAAATAAATGGACTCACTGAAGGAGAAACACAAAAGCATCAGTTAGATTTCTTTCAAGCGCTTACCTCAATAACTACATAACACTTCTGCAAACAAATGTTCACAGAAATGTCTAGGCATGAAGCATCTTTAATCTGCTAGTGATATATTTGAATTGTCTTATGTTATGAATATGGTGCAAGCAAGTGGTTATGTGATGATTCCTATGTTTTAAAGAAGAGTAGGAGACTTGGCTGGGCAAAACCTTCTTCTTCTTTAGTGACGTCCCTATGCTGTCCTGTGTCAGAATGTCACTGTAACACAGAGAGTTTAATATAGAAAGAGGGTCCAAAATGAAGAACACAGAGTTATGGATCTAGGGCATTAAGTTATTTTTTGTTGCACCGTGTCCCTTCTTTGCTTACAAGCCTCTAAATGTTATTTATGCAGACAAAAGACTTCTTGCAACAAATCCTGAAAACTGTTTTTGGCTAGCCTGCTCTGCAGAACTGGTTTCAAACACACTGCTTCAGTCTCAGCATAGACAAACTATTTTTAAGACTTGTAGCCACGGCCGCCATCTGGGGGTCACAGGGGGGACAGTTGTCCCAGGCAAGCAGGATTTTGTGTCTAAGGGGGGGCCCGGCCATGCTTCATCCCCTTATCCAATCCCTGTACAGCTTTACCGGGACTAATTTTTTAACTTGTAGGGGGGCCCTGATAACCAATTATTTTTTTAACTTGTAGGGGGGGGCCTGACCACCAATTTTTTTAAATTTTTTTTATGGGAGGCCCTGGCACCACAGTTTTTTTTTTTAAACTTATAAGGGGGCCTGACCATCAATAGCTTTTTATAACGTATGTGTGGGGTTACTTTTTTAGCACTGACGTCTATGTGGTCTTTTAACTGTAGGGTGGAGTGGGCGGGATCTGGGGTGGGGCTTGGGGGCCGAGTGGGCGGGGCACAGAGGGCCCTGAACATTTTGTTGTACGGGGCCCCCGTGATTTCTAATGGCGGCCCTGCTGGTAGCCATTCTAATAACTGTACTACAAATACGAATTTCTTTTAAAAACTACAGACATGCAAAATATAACGAACATACAAAAAAAGTTCAATGGAATATCTGAAAGCCATCCTAAAGGTCTTAGGCTTACCTGGTGGAGTACATTGGTTCATAACCGTAACAGTTGCAACCTCTGTATTCCCAAACAGTTCTCTTTCTTTCTGCTGATTTTCTGAAGCTTTCTGTTATTAAAGCAACAAAATATATCAACAAGTATAATTATAGCTAATTGAAAGGCAAAACAATTGCCTTTTAAAAACCTTTTTATTTTATTATGTCAGAAGGTATCCATCCTACATGCCTAAAAGAAGGCATCCCTGTGAAACAATTCTAACTTTTTTAAAAATAATCCCAGAACTGTGCTTAAAGATAAAAAGTATACGTTTATTTCACAAATTAAAAGTCAAAAATGACCCCAATATGGCGCCTGTGAAACAGTTCAGTTTAAAAATAACTTTCAAATCTGAATTGGGTCCAATTTTATAAAATTTGCTCATTAATGACTTAGGGGAGGGTAATGTAAGTAAAATATCTGTTCTTACAGATGACACAAAACTAAGTTGGCCAATTGATTCCATCCAGGAAGTGGTATATTTGGATAAACTAGCCGTCTTGGCAGCTAAGTGGCAGATTTTATGTTGATAATTGTAAGATTATGCACCTAGGATATTAAAATATCAAGTTACTTAGACATTCAATGGAACTAAGATGGGAAAATCCTTGATGTACCATGGGGTACTTGGCTTAACTGTTATTATAATGCCAGTCAGCAGCTGCAAAAGCCAGCAAGGTTTTAGCTGTATTAAAAGATATATAGATTTACGGGAGGAGAGTAATTATTTCCCTTTAAATTGGCAAAGGCCTTATATCTGGATCAACTGGCCGTTATTATTATTATTATTATTATTATTAACATGTATTTTTAAAGCGCCAACATATTGAGCAGCACTGTAAAATAAATGTGTTTATAAGAAGAAATCACGTAAATTACATACTTAGAACATACAAAGTTATATACATAATGACCAGTACCGGTACAAAAAGTGAGGAAGGCCCTGTGCAGTTTCATTTAGAAAAAGGTTCAACTCCGTGGATGTTTGTTTTTTTTCAACCTACATCACTATGTTATAATGTAAAGTTAAAAAGTATAAATATAAAGACTTAGAGTTTGAGTGGCAATAGGGAACCCAGCACAAGAGATCTCTAAACTTTCGTTGTTGTAGTTTAATGAAAAAGTAGACAAAGCACCAAATTGCTTGATACCATGGGTTGTGTTGCTAATCAAACCTTTAGCATGCTATACACAGTAGGTGGCTACATAGGTGATAGTTCTTAATCTTTCTTTTAACTTTGAGCTTCTCAGTTCCCTCCAAAAACACAGCCAGCCATGGCCAGAAATAAAGCGAATGTGCTGCTTCAAAAAGATTGTTCAAAATAAGTATGAAAGGAGGACATGGATGACCGACTTTCTCACGCTAGGCAGAAGGTTTTCAATGCGTGAGACAAGACTATATTGCTTCTACATGAACACCAGAAAAGACTCCAGCTGCTGGTAACCTTAGATACTTACAAGCTGCTCAGTGAGTTTTACTACTTGCTTCTGAAGCTTCTGGCATTCTTTGAATTTATCTTTATAGTGGTCTGCTGCCATCTGCAATCTCAGCTTCAGATCTTCAATCTCTTTGCGAAGTTCCTGCTCCACTCTGGTATTCTCTACCCCCTAATAAGAACAGAAGTACTCAAAGTTTACTCACACTCATCACTAGTCACTGTGCACATTACTAGGAGCAGATCACTGCTATATCTAGCCATTTGCACAGCTGGGGTCAGTTGAAATGGTTGTTGACAGGTTGTGGAGTGCTCTGAATATATATAGCATAACTGAAACTACACACTCGCATGATTTTGAAAAAGAGGTCATTTGGAGGGTTCAACTTGATCAACAGTGTTTCAACATCCAAGCTTACCTCAAGTCACAATAATCAGCAACTGTTAATGAGTCTTCCACTGTAAGGCAACAGCCAGAATATGGAATCAGTCAGGTAACACCGACCTTAACTGAGAAGTCCCAGTATCATTAAGTGGAGGCCCAGTTCACTGATTAAAGTTTAGTGCATGCTGCTCTCTGATTGGTAAATCTGAATAAATATATGTCTCTCCTGTGTGTTTTACCTGGTCCTTTTTCACAAAAGGGTTGGACTTCTGCTGCTGCTCATCTCGAATACTAAGTTGAGCCAAAGCATCAGCCAGTTGCTGCCTCACACTGTCTGTGTCAAGACGAGCTGCATGAAGATCAGACATGGTTTTATCACGTTTATTTACGGCCTCACTCAGTTCCCTAGACATTAAGGAAACTTCTTGTCTGCTGGCTTGGTGTTGATCCTCCAACTTTCGTAGCTGTTGCTTTAAAAAGGGGATATCCTCCTAATAAGATATTTAAAACAAATCACTTTATTTTCAAAAGATCAACATCAGATTAAGATCAAATAAATCATCAGGATTACAATTGCCCATAAAGCCTTTGTCTAATGCCTGTGCACAAGACATATAACAATGCCATTGTTGTTTCTGCCGGGCGAAAAGCAACACCATCAAAAACGACTTCTGTAATTTACACAAAAGAAATAATGCAAACACCTATAAAATGAAAATGCAAGAATAACAAATTAAGAATGTAATGGAATATTACTTGGCATGCATCAAATCCAGGACTTGGTCCAGCATTTATTCAAATCCTAGCACTTTCTGCTGCATTCTGTCAGATTCTGTGTTCAGACAAACTCTTACAATGTATGTGATTTCCAAGCACTAAACAACTGAACCCAGTTTTTTTCCCTCAAGCCTGAACATGCAAATCAGGATACAAATTATGTTTGGTATTTAGCCAAATATCCTCTACATATTTGGCATTACTTATTTATTGCTTTATAGGCACAAATATAACACTGAGGAATTGATAGTCTTTTGAGAATATATCACCTTTACAAGGACAAAGAGTCTTTTATTCTTTGTGTGCTTACATGTGCTACAGTTCATTTTCGTAACCCATTATTGGTTCATTAATTGTAATGTTGCTTTGGCTGTAATGCTTGCCTAATTTCACAGCTCCCACCTTATTTGAAGAATTCTGCAGAAGTTCTTTATTAATTCTTTCTGTATCGACTAGACAAATCTGCAGCTTTCCAAGCTCTTCCTTGTAGTGGGCAATGAGATTGTCTTTGTTTGTATCCAAGTTCTTTAATGTCTGGACCTCAGTTAGAAGTTTGGTGTTTTCGATCTCTGTATTCTTCAAGTGAACCTATGAATTAAAAAAGAAAATCCAGAACAAACCGACATGACCAAAATATTATCAATATAATTTATGTCCTTAATAGATATACATTGATGAAGGTGGCTTACCACTAGATAATCAAAGAGGTTATTCACCTTTGAATTAACTTTTAGTATGGTGTGGAGAGTGATATTCTAAGACAATTTGCAGCTGGTTTTAATTTTTTATTATTTGTGGTTTTTGAGTTATTGGACTTATTTTTCAGCAGCTCTCCAGTTTGCAATTACTGCAGTCTGGTTGCTAGGGTACAAGTTAACCTAGCAACCATGCACAGACTTAAATGGGAGACTGAAATATGAGTAGATGACGACCTGAATAGAAATATGAGTAATAAAAAAACAATAAATCTGTAACCTTACACAGCATTTAGATGGGGTCAGAAGAAGAAGGCAAATACAGGTATGGGACCTGTTATCCAGAGTGCTCGGGACCTGGTGTTTTCCAGATAATGTATTGTTCTGTAATTTGGATCTTGATACCTTAAGTCTACTAAACCCAATAGGCTGGTTTTGCTTCCAATAAGGATTAATTATATCTTAGTTGGGATCAAGTACAAGCTACTGTTTTATTATTACAGAGAAAAAGGAAATCATTTTCAAAAATTTGGATAAAATGGAGTCTATGGGAGATGGCCTTTTCCGTTATTCTGAATTTTCTGAATAACGGCTTTCCGGATTCCATACCTGCATTTCAAAAACTCTAAAAATAAATAAATAAATAAATAATGAAGACCAATTGGACAGTTGATTTGAATTGCCCGTTCTATAAAATACTAAAAGTTAACTTAAAGGTGAACCACTTTACAAGTAATAGTCCTTCAAAATATAAGGGGTCAATTACAAAGCAGAACACATTGGGGCAGATTTATTATGTGGAGTAAAAAAACAGACAAAATTCGCCACACATCGCTAGGTTTAGCCATGTAAAAACTGCTCCTTGCATTCACACTCTAGTACCAGGATCTGTATATGACCCCTATAGATTAACTACATATTGTGAGACACTGGCCTCACCTTCAGTTTTGATTCCCACTGGGAATAATAACTAAGTTAGTGGGACAATACAAAAGAACAGTCCACATGAATTGTTGAGCATTATATTTCTAAACACCTTTTTAAAGATCTGAAACAATGGCTTGTTTTTATACGCTGGCAATATGTGTTGTGACTCTATCCTCGTGATGTATATGATTCCAACATAGCACAGCTAGATATGTTAGTGTTCTATTTCTTCGAGCTGTGCCTGTACCTAAACAATCTTCATTCTTCCACAATGTTATAGGACACGTATATGTAAATAAAAAACGAGGAGCTTTCACTAAGAATGATGCAAGGCACACTGTCTCTTTTCCTAACTTTTTCCATATGTTTCCCCAATATCTGTGAAGAACTCCTTCGTAGTTTTAGCATAAATCAGCTACCTTTTCATCTGGGGTTGTGATCTTTTTTTCTACTTTTATTCATAGAATAAGAGAAAACATTTACTTAAAAATAAAAGTAAAATGGGTGAAAATATAGCTTTTTAATCATCAGTACATAGTCCGTTTGTGCAACCCATGTTATGGAAAGTTTGAACTTTCAGAAACCTCTCAAAGTGAATAAAACATTACATATTTATTTGTGACATGAATTGGTTTTGATTTGCAACTGCCTGCCAAGTGGTTATAAGGCAAAGGTCACATAGGATAATGTTCCAGTGATAAGTAACCGACAAACTAAGTCACTCTAATCGTGCCAAAATCATCCAAGTATGGAGAAAGGCATGCAATCTTCTCAAACAAATACCACTGTGTGGACCACTCAGACATTGCACCTACAAGCAGATTTACTGGCCCACCCACTTTCAGCTTCATTCTAAATTCTCTGGCCCACAAAATTAAGTGCTGTTGAGTCAAACCAGGAGACTTCAGTCATCCTGAATGCCCCTCTAGAGTAAGATAACATTTTCTTAATTATTTCTGTATGCGCCTAAAAAAAGATCAAACATTCACAGTATCATTATTGATATGACCAGTGTTTATTGTATTCAACTGCATAAATCACAAGATGGCAGCAATAAAAGGTTGGTATAAAGTGAAAAAAACAAAAAGACATAAAATGACTCCGTTAACCTTACTTTTAAGAGTGGTCATCAATATATTAAGATATGTCTCTTTCTAATGAAGTGCACACATCTGAGAACAATCCTCTCTAGCACGAGACAGGGAGTTGAAGTTGCTGACCTGCTGGCACTGCAAGCCATTGTTTTCTGGCTCGTGCAAAAGGGCTATATAAAATAATTTATTGTGAAGCTATAAAATTGAGCTCATCAGACAGCCTGTAGCAAAGAATGTCTTCACACTAATAAGCACCAGCCTGATAGTAACATTATGCTCTCTAGTTTGTGCAAGTCTTTACCTGATACCAATGTTACCCATCAAACTTGATTAGTGGTTTCATTTTGGCTCAAAAGTCTGCACAAAAGTCATCATGGAAATCTGCATGTGTGTGACTGCAACATGAACAATCATTTATCCTAAAAAGTGTGTTTGAAAACTGTACTTTTATGGTGAGAGGACGCTGTCATCAAAATACAAAGATTTTATTTGTGTCATAAAACAAGGTGCAATATTTGGTGTTGCTTTGGGCAAGGCGACTTATTTCTGGAAAGGTAATAACTGCCATTCATGTTTCTTCACTTCCTTGTCATCCACCAATAGAACATAGTTCAGCCGTTTATTTTGTAAAGTTGCTGGGCAAGAATAGGTGTGAATAACACAAGTGGATTGATTATCACGGTCACAGCATGGTGTCTTTCCATGTTTTCTAATATGCAGGAAATATTTGCTTTGTTTTATGTGAACACCTGTGAACTAATATGTGGCAATAAACAAATTCCTGTTTTCTAGAGAGCAGACATACATTACATTTGTAGTTCAGTGCTCTATCCATCTGCTCTATTATTTACAGCGTGCCACATGTAAGACAACATGTTTAAATATGCTCTACAGAAAAATATGTTCAGTCTAACCATAACCTTTACTATACATGCAGACACTTAAAGGGCAAGTCAACCCCAAAATAAAAAAATTGCCTAATAAAAGAAAACATTATTCTAAGCAACTTTGCAATATACATTATTCATTCACTACAAATTTTTAAGTTATTTGCATATACATTGCTATTGACAGCAGTGTCTGTTCCTTTCTTTTCTCTGCCCTGATGGCTCAGACTGTTAATACAATGTAAGACAAGGCAGCTGATTAACAGACCTGACTTTGTTGGGGAACCAGGACTTTTGCAACATTGTTTAAAAAAGGAACAACCAGGAATTAAAAAAATGCTGCTTTCAACAGCAAACATTTTTACAAATAACTTTAAATGCACTGAAAATGTGTAATTAATATATATTGGAAAGTTGCTTAGAATTATGTTTTCATTTATTAGGCAATTTTTTATTTTGGGGTTGACTTGTTCTTTAAAACAGATAATGACCAGTGTTAGTGATGCAGAATTGGTGTGCCTACAAGTTATCACTAAGGACAATACTAGTTCTAGCTTAGAGGTGGTGGTGTTAAGCAGCTACTGCCAATAACATGACTGTTGTATATATTTACCTTATAGAGTTCTTTTTCATCCTTCTCATATTTCAACTGACATTCCAGTTGTTCTTTCTCCAGTACTACCTTCTTTAACTTATCTTTCAAGCTAAGAAGATTAAAAAACAAAACTGATCAGAATCAAAGATTCATGCTCTTAAAGGGGACATAAACCCACATGCCTACAACATGGTAACATTTCCCAGAGGACTCTTCTGAGCACTATTAAAATGTACATTAAAGAAAGAACGGTAGAAAAGTAAAGTGTAAATCACTGGTGTGGGCTGACAAATGTTAGGCACCCCCTAGGGATTGTAATCACTTACCTGATACCCTAGGCCTGTGCACCTGAGTGTTAAATGAAAACTGAATCATTCCAGGGATCTTAAGCACCACAATGCAATCCTCTTCTTATTTTTTCAATACCCAGAGCAGATGCATGCACAATACAGTGAAAAGGCCAGCTTTTTTTTGTTCCCTCTACTATGCATGCAAAAGAAAGAAGAAGCAAGACGTGGATTGCTCCATGGTGCTCAATGGAAACCTCCGGCTCGGTATCTTGGCAGTGGCAAATATTGGGAACCCCCAGTGAATAACATTGCAGTTTGCATACAATTGATCTTCAGAAGTTACCTGTCCAACTCAGTTTCTTTTGCTATAGCTTTCTGTGTCACTGACATGATATCTTCTTCTAGCTGAATAAGTCTAGTCGACATGTCCTTATATTTTCTCTTTGCTTCATCACATTCGGTTCTTAAGATTTCCGATGCATTAAACAGCTCCTGTCACAAAAGAAAAAAGTCACATAACACTAATATGTAAAGGCATGCATAACTGGATTAGAAAATGTGCTTGCGAGTAACATACGACTTAAATTTACACTTGCATAAAAATATGCAAGGGCATTGCTTATTTGTCATTGAAATTTGAGTAAAAGCTTAAATCTTTTATAGGTTCAGAAAAAGAAAATGTAAAAACATTCATAAGAAATGCAACAGGACTCGTAGAATATATGGAATATATGGAATACCGCCTCTTATTTGTTGCCTACAAATACACCCACTATAGCCACACATTTCAGCAATCAGGCACATCAATTGTGCTGACATTTTATTAGGGTTTCTCTGTCAAAATAAATTTTGTAACTAATTAGACTTACAATCAAAACAACATGTGCACAGATAACATAGAAAGTCACTGTATTTAAAGGACTGTTTGATCAAAAATGCATTAACAATCCATAAAATAAACAATGCCTATTAGATAAAGAATTAGTTTATGAAGACATTCATTCATATAGGTTTTGCAATATAAAGAGGCATAAATGCAGTTCATGCTTTGGAGCTGGACAAATAAATCCATTAAGGACTCGTATGCAAATGGGTAGGCACAAGTAATATCATGCTCAGGGGTGCAAAACTGGTCCCCATAAAATCTTCCATGGTACAGTCACTAGCCCATCCATATACAGAACACATTGCCAAGTTTCAAATTGTTTCTGCCAGCTCTATGTATATCATATCATATCATATCTCCTGTGAATTGCATATTATAAATCTAATCTGAATGTTAGATTTTGCAGGTAAATACCATAAAAAAATCTGGATAATTCTGGCTTAATTTGGTTGCTTGTTACTGTCACTAACCACTATATACTAACGACAGCTACTGTTTTATGAGTATATGAGGGTTTGTCTGCAATGACTTATGCAAACACTATCTCTCACTAGAAACAATCATTTACAGAAACACCTTATATCTCAGAATAATCCCATAGTTCAGTTCAAGTGTTTTCAGATTGTTCACCTGAAATAAAGACCTTTTTCAATCACATTCCATTTTTTACCGTTTTTCCAAAATCTAAGTTTAAAGTTGTGGTTCAACTTTAAGGTAACTTTTATTGTGTTATAGAACGGCCAATTTTAAGCAACTTTTCAATTGGTTTTCATGATTTATTTTTTATAGTTTTATAGCTATTTGCCTTTTTCTTCTGACTCTTTGCAGCTTTCAAATGGGTGTCACTTTGATATTTATCAGAAAGTGAAGTTAGAGATCGCCACAGTACTCTAAAGTGAAATTCCGCCACTCTCCATTCATTTCTATTGGATTCTGAAAGGCATATTTATCAAAGGATGAACTTTCACTATACCTATAGATAAATACTCTTTAAAAATCCCATAGAAATGAAGGGAGAGTGGCGGAATTTCACTCTAAAGGACTGTGGCGATCTCCAACTTCCTTTTTGATACATATACCCCAAAGACTGTTCTAAATTGATATATTTCTTATCTTTGTGCCTGCTGAGCAGAATTCCTTGGTTAAATTACAGGCAGCTGTTAGAATTGATACATTAGTTACTAATACTCCAGAGATGCTGCTGAGAAATGTATCAACTAAATATTGCAAAATTGTAACAGTTTAGAGTCTGCACCTGAATTACTGAGCTGCCAGACAAACGCAAGACAGGGACATTCAACTTTAAACTTAGATTTTGGAAAAACAGTAAAAAAAAAAAAAGAAAAAAAGGAAAGTAATTGAAAAAGGTCGTTATTTCTGGTGAACAATATGAAAACAACTGAACTGAAAAAAAGGTCTTTGGAAGGTGAACAACCCCTTTAATGAAACATATTAAATAAATGTATCAAGTTAGAACAGTTTACAGGGTCAGCAACACCCTCTTCCCTACCAGCTATATTTACCAGCTACTAGGGTTAATTTCAAGGGGTTCAAGGGAGCAGGTGACAAGTAGATCATCTCTACCACAGTAGAAGTACAGGGCTGCACGTGTGCAATCATAAGGATATAGTTACACTACAATCTAATATAATAACTAAGCACTGTGTGTGTGATGCATAGAATATAGGTGTACATGTTAATGAGTGCTCTACCAAATACCGTAAATAGGGTCTCCCATTAAAATGATTAGGAAGCAGCTGCCAATGGAGATGGGCAATTTGCCTTTTGGAAAAAATGTTAATGCCTGTACCATTAGTCATATTGTTTTGTTTAAAGGAGAAGGAAAGGCTAAAACCAAGTACGCTTTATCAGAAAGGTCTATATAAATACACCAGTAAACCCTCAAAGTAATGCTGCTCTGAGTCCTCTGTCAAAAGAAACACAGCATTTCTTTCCTTCTATTGTGTACACATGTAAGTCTGTATCAGACTTCCTGTTTTCTTCTTTAACCTCCAGGGCTAGGGCTTGAGCATGCTCCTCTCTCCCCCTCTATCCTCCCCTCCCTGCTGTAATTGGAGCCCAGAGCTATGACTGAGCAGGGAAACTCAGGACGGATGTGATGTCACACCAAGTGAATATGGCAGCTGCTATCCTAAACAAACAGAGAGAGCTTCTAGACCTGTTTACTCAGGTATGATAAAGCATTATACAGAATAAATAGTGTTATAGTTTGCACTATTGTGGCTAATTTATTGACAATAAACTGCTTCGGTACCTTTCCTTCTCCTTTAAGGAACATTTCCCTTGGTCTCTGACTAAACCAAAGAGTAACCCCGATTTATACATTGGAAGAGACAAGCAAGCTTTGCAAGACTGAGGGCATTCACTTTTAATCTAAGCTTTGGGTATTTAAATTTTTCATTAGTTGTGGAATGTCTAGTGGAAAATATCTGAAAATACTTATTTTTAATCAAAAATCGTTTGGAGACATAAGAATACACGTAACAGAATTATTAGCATGAATTAGTTGCTCGAAAGACTGTATTAAACGGTCAGTATAGCTCCTCGTTCAATGAACAGGCTTGAGCTGAAAAAAGCTTTTGCCTTTTTATTTTTGTTATTTCTTGAGCTAAACCGGGCAAACAGGGAAACTGAATCTTCTCCACGTTTTATCTTTGTAATGTATATTTCCATTATACAACCACCATCCTTCACCCTTTGTTATGATGGTTTTGTTAGCAGGAGTCCATTGTGTAAGGCAGGGATCCCCAACCTTTTGAACCAGTGAGCAACATTCAGAAGTATAAGGAGTTGGGGAGCAACACAAGCATGAAAAATGTTCTTGGGGTGCCAAATAAGGTCTGTAATTGCCCATTTGGTAGCCCCCTATGTGGATTGTCAGACTACATTGAGGCTCTGTTTGACAGTACACATGTTTTTTATACAACCAAAACTTGCCTCCAAGCCTGGAATTCAAAAATAAACTCCTGATTGAGGCCACTGGGAGCAACATCCAAGGGGTTAGAGAGCAACATGTTGCTTACGAGCTACTGGTTGGGGATCACTGGTGTAAGGGAATTATTTTTGCACTGGAAATTTAGTTATCAGTCTGCAAGGACCAAACATGGAGTATCTTTAGTTTCCCTGAATGCCCTGTTTAGCACCAGAAATAGCAAAAACTATTTTACAAGGTTAAATAAAACAGACAAAAATTATGTTCAGTACAAGCCATATTCCTTGCACTCATGTTGAATAAGGGGATATATTGCCCCTTTAATATATAATGATGCAAGATTTAGCATGCAATACAATATGTAGGGACAGAATATCCACGTCAAATGTGTTTGTTACATATTGATTTCATGTATTTAATACCAAGCAGCATATGCAGGCTTCTCTTGAAAAAGAATAAACGGCAGAGCTAGCACATCTGGCAGTGAAAGGGTCAGACTAACCTGCAGTGCTCCATACTTCTTGAAATAGCACTGGACGACATCCAAGTATTCAAGTACAATAAAATATAATGAGGGGCTGTGTTTACTCATTAATTGTGAAAATCATGCTCAGAGCTGTAGTAATTAAGAAAGGAACTTTTACAAGCACCCAGGGGTACAGCAGATACATACAAAGTAACAAGTCTTCAAACCATACTTGCACTTTTTCCCTCCCACAGAAAAAAAACAAGTTTAAATCAATGGTAAATCAATCTGACGAATGACCCACAAATTCCACTACATGGGTTTATTTTTATTTATTTATTTATTTAAATAACCATCCTGGTCTCTCAAATTCCTCCTCTCTTGGCAAAAGGTCTGCTGCCTACCACTCTGGCTAGCAAAACCTGCTGGAAAGATAGGCTCCATAATTATCAGTCACATAGCATAATCATGCCCTGATGAGTTTTACAGTAGAGAAACATGCTCACTTTGAGACAGCTAGCTAGATATAATGTATTGTTTAGTAGCCAATCCTGAAGGAAATAAACATAGTTTAGCTGTTGCGAATATGGATTCTCTGGCTTTAGGGGGCAGATTTATCAAGGGTCAAAGTGAAAATTCAAATTAGAATTTTCAAGTTTTTTTTAAGGTCAAAACTGTCAAATTCAACTAGGGAATCGTTAAAATTTGCAAAAATAAAGTTATTTTCGAGATTTATCATACACTGGCATTTGACTTTTAGCCACCAAAAACCTGAGTAAACCAGGATGCCTTTAGTCAATGGAAGACATCCCGGGATTGATTCGGAAATATTTGCAGCCTTCCTGATATTAGAGGTTTTTTTTGGAGAAAAAACTTGAATAGAGTTTTTAAACTTGAATTGAATTCGATTCGAGTTTTCGGGTCAATCTTATTCACCAGAGTTTTGAAAATTCGATCTTTTTAATACATTTCGAATTTCCAGTTCATGGGAGTTTATGGGAGTTTTTGAAAGCTCACATGAACTCGAAATTCAACCTTTGATGTGCCTCTAGGTGTAAAATCCCATAAAAAATGTAGCTGCGATTATATCCAGCCCTGCAGTTTCTGCTGCAATGAAATCTTGTAAATCAACTAAAGACTTTAAGGGGGTTAATTGTGAAAGCTTGAAAAAATTTTCACTAGAAAACTCAAATTTTTAGAAGGAAAAAAACTTGTTCAAGATTTATTATACCCTGAGGCTGCTAAAAGCCCAACCCAGGAAATACTACATCTCAACCCTGTCAAGGTCCTGTATAAGTCAATGGCAAAAAAATTTGAGCGTTCTGGCAAACTGAATAAATTCCGTTTTATGCAACAATCCAGAAAAGTTGCGCTATTAGAATTGACGTACAAATTTGTTGCGTTTTTTCTCGATCCGATTAGTAAATAAGATAAATTCAAGGATGGGAGTTTGTTTGAGTTGGTTTTTACCAAACATGAGAACATTTTTTTTAGAATTTTTAAATTTAAATATAGAATTTAGTAAACACAGTAACCCCCTAAACGATTATTTTCTCTATAATTTAGACACATTTCTACTATTGGTTTGTCTTCTATTCGGCTATAAGGCCTATGGCCTCACTGAATTCAATGGAAGATTTAATTACTGAGGCTTTTAGGCAAGTGATGGTTAAATTTAGATTTTAGATGAATTGAAACACTCCACGTTTTTTTTTTTTTATTATCCTGCCATGTTTTAATTGAGGAGACAAAGAAGTTAGTCCTATATAGAAAAAAAAAAAACACTTCAACAATGGAGCTGCAGATGGAGCATTAAAGGAAAACTATACCCCCAAAATGAACACTTAAGCAACAGATACTTCATATCATATAAAGTGGCATATTAAAGAATCTTACCAAACTGGAATATATATTTAAGTAAATCTTGCCCTTTTACATCTCTTGCCTTGAGCCACCATTTCGTGATGGTGTCTGTGTTGCCTCAGAGATCACCTGACAATACTTCAACTCTAACTGTAATAGGAAGAAGTGTGGAAGCAAAAGACACAACTCTGTCTGTTAATTGGCTCATGTGACCTAACATGTATGGGTTGTTGGTATGTTTGAGAGTACAGTGAATCCTACGATCCCAGGGGGCGGCCCTTATTTTTTAAAATGGCAATTTTCTATTTATGATTACCCAATGGCACATACTACTATAAAAGTATATTATTATGAAAATGGTTTATTTACATGAAGCAGGATTTTACATATGAGCTGTTTTATGCAATATCTTTTTATAGAGACCTACATTGTTTGGGGGTATAGTTTTCCTTTACGGAGCTTATTTTGCACCTGTATGTTTTAATGATATGCCCAGAGATGTGCTCGTACTTGGAATGTTATAAGCTTTGATTCTAGTTGCTTAGCAAAACATCAAGGATGCTCCAAATAGAATAGCCCTAAAATCAGCATTAAAAGGTGTGCAGAATGACCACACATTAGTATATCCTTGAAGTGCTGTGCTTTGACCAGTAGTTCTACGCAGGATGTGTTACTTCCCAAAGTTTTACAGATCTGGGATTCGGAGTTCTGTCCCAACCTGTGAGTTCTGCTCAGGATGAGGGCCCCCCCCCCAAAGTAGATATATATATATATATTGAGATACAACAGGTTTATTCCATAAATAAATTATTCAAATTATAAAGGGTTAAATTGAGTCATTACAATGCATGTAGTTACAAATTGAATACAGAGCAAGCGAGTATCGCCTTTGTTTTTCAGGTGCAAGAATATGTATACTTTGGGACAATGCACATTTTTGCCAAATATTTAATTTAGAAAAACTAACTATTATTCTTGAATTTCTATTTTACATTATAGCATTAAAAAGTTATTTCCTTAGCATGTTTTTATATTTGGGGGGGGGGGGGCATTCTCAAAATAATCCACATATTCCGACCACTAGGGGGCAGCACAGCACTATAGACTGCAAGCTGGTTGGTTTCATATCCACTGCCCTTCAATAATATGATCATCACAAGCCCAGTGATAGGGGGTGAGTAAAGATTCATTTAACTGTGTAGTTAGCCTACAGCTCTAAATCAAGAACATAAAAAATGTAATTTAAAAGAACAGATGCCAGATTCTAAACTATTATAATGCAAACAGGCAAATAATAGAACTTTTTTTTTTGTAAACTTGGTCTTCATTTTTTCCCCCGATATTACTTTGTTTTCAACCAAAATAATAATTCAATAGTGAGGAAACTGGAGAATAGAAGGGATAAAATGGCTCATTTGTCTGGGCGATTGTCAGGGGAAATAAATGCTCTGGAAGCTGAATGAAAATGCAGGATGGGGTTGTGTTCAGTGTTTATGTTTCCGTAACAGATGATTATATGGTTATGAAGAAGGGCCAGAAACACTGCAGGTTGCACTAAAAACACTGACAACAACAAAGCTTAGAATACAGAGAGACAAAACTCCTGTATATTGTAGCATGTCTGTTGTTTACCTATAGGTGTTGTTCGCAATTGAGTCAAAATGATGTGATATTCTGAGACAATTTGCAAATTGTTTGTTTTCCATTATTTCTGGTATTTGAGTTATTTAACTTTTTATTCAGCAGCTCCTGTTTGCAATATGGTTTCTAGGGTCCAAACTACCATAGCAAACATGCATTGGTTTGATTAAAAGACTGGAATATGAATAGGAGATGGCCTGAATAGCAAGAGGAGTAATACAAAGTATCAATAACAATAAATGTGTAGCCTTACAGAGCATTTGTTCATTAGATGGAGTCTGTGACCCCCATTTGAAAGCAGGAGAGAGTGAGAAGAGGAAGGCAAATAATTAAAAAAAAACTATAAAAATAAATAAATAATGAAAACCTATTGAAAAGTTGTTTAGAATTAGCCATTCTATGATATGCTAAAAGTTAACTTATAGTTGAAGCACCCCTTTAAGCATCGAATGTGAATATTTATTGATGCTGCATATTTTAACAGATTTATGAGACTAAATATCGATCATCTAAAGCAAGCTTCAAACTGGAATAAACTTTCAAAAAGTATAAATGGTCTAAAATAAGTCTTGCCGTTTAATAAAGTGATCATTAATGTATAATGAAGAAAGCTCTTGAATTCCATATTGAAATAAATTATATACATTTGTTCCCTTTTCTCTCATTCTTATCCGTTCACTGCTTATTTACATTTCTCTGTTAAACAGGAATGAAGTTATTTAAATTCAGCTTTTTTATGCCTGATAACATCACTCTCATTTTAGAATTGTGTCAGGGTTTTTTTTTTTTTTTTGTGTTTATTGTACGTTCCCCACTTGTAAATGAGTTAGAGTTAAACGTTCAGGTTTTGTGGTGCTATCTACAGTGAACGTGCATAATAGCTGCTCACCAACCACTTGATACAACAGAAAGAGAAGTGATTGGGAAGAAGTAGCTGCATTTTATGGTACATATACTGCTTTGTGTTCAGATCATTTCTCAATACTATTATATAACAACAATTGCATCTAAGGAATCATTAACTTCTTAGTTCTGGCCTGGAATTCTTTGCTACTGTACGGATTATATTAGCTGTTAATCATTTCCAAATGTCGAGATAAAGTGCAGTTATAAAAAATATGCTATACAGTTTTATTCTTCAGCTATACAAGTGCAGTTATATGTGCATGCAATGTTACCTCTGTCTGTCTCCTACACAATAATGTCATTATAGAAAAGGAGGCCTAATGAGGGTGACATTTAATTCAATTTCTATCATGTCATGAAATCGCTACTAAAATAAGGTGAGACAGGAAAGAAGAATACTGTGATGGGATTGCCAGATTAAAGGGCAAGTCAATCCCAAAATAAAAATGTGCCTAATAAAGGAAAACCTAATTCTAAGCAACTTTCCAATATACATTTATTTAAAAAAATGTCAGTGCTTTTAAAGTTTATTTGTAAAAACTATTGCAAGAAGCATTTGTCTAAGGGTCAGGCCACACGAGCAGATTCGGGGAGATTAGTTGCCAAATCGCCTCTTCTTCGGGGGGCAACAATCTCCCTGAACTGCCTTCCCTCCGCCAGCTAAAATGAAAATCGCCTGCAGCAATGCACACGCGGTGCTTCGTTTTCCGAAGTTGCCTCATCAGGAAACTTTAGGCGACTTCAGAAAATGAAGCGCCGCATGTGAATTGTCGCAGGAGATTTTAGCCGGAAGAGGGCAGGGGGAAGGCAGATCGGGGAGATTGTCGCCCCGAAGAAGAGGCAATTTGTTGCTGGGGCAATTAATCTCCCTGAATCAGCTCATGTGGACTGACCTTAAATCCTGGTCATTCATTTTTAAACAATGTTCCCCAGCAAAGACAGGTCTGCTAATCATGTTTTACATTGTTTCAACAGTCTGAACTGCCAGTGCAGAGAATAGAAAAGGACAAAACTACTTTCAATAGCGATACATATACAGGTATGGGACCGGTTATCTAGAATGCTCAAGACCTGGGGTTTTAAGGATAAGGGATCTTTCTGTAATTTGGATCTTCATACCATAAAAAATAAATGAAACATTAAATAAACCCAATAGGTTGGCTTTGCTTTCAGTAAGGATTAATTATATCTTCAGTTGGATCAAGTAGAAAGTACTGTTTTAATATTACAGAGAAAAAGGAAAATAATCAAAAAAATTTTGATTATTTAGATAAAATGCAATCTATGGGAGACGGCCTTTCAGCAGTTCATAGCTTTCTGGATAATGTGTTTCCAGATAACGGATCCCATACCTGTACAAATAAATTAAAAACACCATAAAATAGAATATATAGATGTCCTTTCAGTAATTCGGAGCTTTCCGGATAAAGGATCCCATACCAGTATAAAAAACTTAAAAAACCACTATTGTTGGTTGAACAAATGGAAAAGCTGTTGCACTGATGGATGACTTATGTGAAGCAAATAAAGAATAAGTTACAAAAAAAAAAATGTAAACAATATATTGCAACGTTGCTTAGAATTATGATTTCTTGAATTAGCCAAAAGTTCTTTTTTGAGTTGACATTTCCTTGAAGCACTACAAAATCCCCCATAAAACCAGCGTGTTGCTTACAGCCTACAGTGTCCCCTGGGCTGGTGATATCCTCCTTGCACCAGGACATTGGAATGAACATGAAATTCAGCTTCTTGCGGGAGATGGGTTTCTATGCAGCTGTGCCAAAAACCACACTACTCAGTCCTCTGATCAACAGATCAAATAAATAAACAACTTTGCTAATGATTACATGGAAAGACTGGGAATGATTTTCACCCAGTGTATTTATGTGCACACAGAGCCACCAAACACTTTGCAAACAGAGATCTGTGCTGAACATGGCTGCTCCAAAGAAACAAATGCAATCGATAGATTGACTGCAATCTGCTGATTTAAGTTGATCTACTGGCAGATATTTACCTACTGCAACACATCTGGAAACTGTTTTGATCCAGGTTTTGTACTAAACTGCTAAAGCTTTCTAATTGTTTTACAACATAAAAGCCAAAGTGGCAGGAGGTTAATAGAATTAACCTGTGCTCTTTAAAAGCAAACCTCCTTCACCTTGAACTATATTGCCTGTCAGCATCCCATTCAAGTTCTAACAGAGCTTCAAAGAGAAGCAACACATACTAAAAGCGCAACTTACTTCTACAGTGGCACACTGGTCTCAATTTGCTATAAAGAACTAAAAGCCAAGAAAATGTGCCCTGCCATTTAGCCACTATATCAAAAGATTCTGGATTTAAAAAACGGTTTTTAGAAAGAAGTCAGTATATACTAAGTCACGTTTTATGATCGAAATTGCTTACCTGCCCATAACAAACTTACGTTATTCTATCATCTATGAAATTACCCCACTATTATTGTTGCTGGACTACAATTGCCATTTCCCGTATTGCAATGGCACACAATAAGGTTTGGCGCTTGCTGTTAAATCTGGAACTACAGTGGAACCTCGATTTTACATCCCCTGATTTTAAGTTTTGCCTCATTTTACATTGTTGTTTTGTGGTACTACCTATATATTATGCACAATACATTTCCCTGATTTTACACCATTTTTTTCTGGTCCTGAAAAACTTAAAATGGGGGTTCTACTGTATTACTTTTGCAAAAGCAGCAGTTCAAGGAAAGGATTAGGAAGAAGAATGAAAGGATTCTTACTAAATGACAGCATGTAATAACAGACATTCTCGGATGTCTGTGTGCTGCTATTTGCATTTAGTGATCAGGGATGCCTGCTCAAATGGATTCCAATAAGGGCAAAACTGTTGTGTACTTCATGAATCAGATCAATTTTGCTAAACTTCAGCTATAGTGTATTACATTGTATAAATGTTAAGGTGCCTCCGAGCATTCCTTCTGCCACATTCTAAAGGAAACTTCTAAGCACAATGTAACGGTCAAGTAAAGCCATATAAAGTATTCAACTGCCCTGCCAAAGTGTTTTGCTTGCAAAAATTAGTTATTTGGTTTGAAAGGCCCCACATGTGCCTCGGTTAATGACATGAGAGCTCCTATTGTCTCCTCCTAATCCTCAGTGTTCTGCACATGGCGTTTACACCCATAAGCAATGCAGGTGTCCAGGCTCCTTCTGTGGCCTACAAGTCTGGTGCATACGCAAGTAGTCATGAATATACAGTGAAATAAAGGGGATGTAAAGGCAAAAAATAAAATCCCATTTTTACTTTCTTTAATGAAAAAGAAACCTATCTTCAATATACTTTAATTAAAACATGCCTAACGTTTTTATAAGAAACCTGACTGTATACAGTGAAATTCTCCCATCAGTTACTTGCTCAGACTGTTGAGAATAGGAAACTTCAGATGTTCCCGAACTGCTCTGCAAGTAAATGATTATACTTTCAAACAGCAGGGGGAGGGACTTCCCAGAACTCAAAAAGCCAAACAGCTTTGCTGGTTTCCCTGTAGAACAGCTGGCGACTATGTAGAGATTCATATTTGCAGCAGTCAGACCAAGTAAATGAAGGGGGGATTTCACTGCATACAGTCAGATTTCTTATAAAAACTGTAGACTTTTTTTTAATTAAAGTATATTGGGGATAGGTTTCATTTTTTAGTTAATAAAGTAAAAATAAGATTTTATTTTTGCCTTTATGTCCTCTTTAATGTTTCCAACTCCAGCTGCAGGGACAAAGATCATGGAGCCAGATGTAAACAGATAAACTGGGATTCTATTTGGAGGATTTTTTTGCTGCAGCCAATGGTTCTGGAGAGTTGGAGACAGTTTGTATTAAATAATTCAAAAACTATAACAGTATTTAGTTGGATGTCTGTTGCAAACATTACAAGGAAAGCAAAAAACTGAACGATTTACTGGCTTTAAACCCTGAAACACAGAATAACCCGATAGACAGGTCAATACACTGCATCTACATACGAAGGTTTCAATGTTAAGTAAGACATGTTTGCAGCAGACAATCCTAAATATTTACCTCTCGCTCGGACGTAAGCTGCTCGGATATCTTTTGTTCCCGTAGAAGCACACCTTCTAAGCTTACAACATGCTCTCTCAACTGTAGCACTTCCTTTTCAAGCACAGTTATTATTTTTAGAAGCTCTTCCTTTTCTTTCATGGATTTTTCGATTTTTAACTGGAAAAGATGAAAAGCAGCTATTCAAAAAAGAGCTTTATGCATTCATATCTCCCAAATGACATCTTAAATTAAAAACATGAACCGATCAAAAGAAAAACGTAACCAATGCAAGGGTAGTGCTGTAGAGGATACCCAGCAAGTTCAATAGCTTTTACAGCATCCACTAAGTAAGCTCCAAGAACATCTCTATTGATGGCCCAGCAGGATCTCTGAATATATATTAAAAAAGAAAGAGCTAATTACTTGTGGGCAACGTTGGTCGAAAGTTGCAAGCCACATTGTTCATAGTCTTTGTCGTCAATGCCAGGCATGCTTATCATGGTCATAACCCAAAGTTTAGCCAACTGAAACATAATCATTTTAAGCATTCAAATTATAATTAGGGATAGAGGGATTTAAATTCATTTCTTATATATAGCCTTCATCCCACACTCTTAAAACATACAAATAAGTTAAAGAAACAGTAACGTCAAAAAAGTAATTAAAATACAATGTACTGTTGCACTGGACTAGAAATTGCCATTTCCTTCAAATACTGTACTATAGCGGATATAAATATGCTGCTGTATAGCCATGGGGGTAGCTATTCTACCTGAAATAGGAGAAAAGGTACCGGTTAGTTAAGAACTAAACCAAGTATATTCTACAGAGCTTGTTATCTGCTATGTAACCTGTGCTATTTAGCCATATTTCAAATTGAATGGCTGTCCATGGCTACAAAGCAGCTTACTTATAAAAGCTACAGTAGTGTTAGAGTATAGAGAGTGCCCTTGAATTTCACAAGAACTGAAAACACAGACATCTCATTACATTTTGTTTAGAAACTTGTTTTTTGCAGCTGTTCTCATGTGGGAAAATTGTTCATATGAGTGTCCTACTTTGTTTCTTCGTGGTGGAAGTGTGTCTTTAACCGCATGACAAGAAGAGTAGCTTGAGGCAGGCAGAAAATAAGCGGGCAAAGCAAACGACTGCAAGCCAACATGTCAGATAAGCACTAGCTTCCATTAAGTTCCTTCAACCAGACACAAGGCTATGGCAAAGGCTAGGGCTTGACACAAACAAACTCGGTGGGCATCACCAAGGAACTGTGAGTCTCCGCATTTTGAACCAAAATTCTACAAAGTTTGTATGTACCAATGAGGAAGAGAGAGGAGGCTACTGTCCATGGTAGGGCAGTAATCAGCCGATGGATTTCTGCTAGCTGTTTTCAGCCCCTGTATGTCCCTATCTTAAAAATATGTAAAATAAATGTCCTTTTCAAATGAAACGTTATAAACTCATTTAAAAATCTCAGCTGTCATATATTGTATTAATTCTATACCTAAGGCATTGCAACCACTTTCACTTTCGTTTCTGCACTTCCTTAATGTCACTTACTTCTCACATGCCCCCCTCCTTACTGTCTAAAATTGGGTATCCTGTGCATGGGCATGTGCAGCAGGTCCCTCATTCTGGAACATACACAGGATTTTGCTTTTATAATACCTTTCACAAAATGGAACCTGCCTGAATGCTCAAATTGTGGATTACAAAATAATGAAGGAAACAAGATGCAAATAGTGTAAATAAAGTTCATGTTGCTCAACTAGCACAATAAAATAGGATTTGGAATTATTTCTTAGGGCGACAGGTCCCTTTTAAGTATGGTGGTACCCTACAATGCAGTAGTAAGCTATATAATTACCAGGTTAAATGTAACAGTTGAACCTCCCTGTACAACATTTAAATAAGTGAAAGTAAATAAAAATACTACCATACCTCAAGAAGTCCAGTTTTAGTAGTTACAACCAACATGTCTGAATGCCCCTCATCTTCCATGGTCAGGAGTTCATCTACAGGAGAAGATGCCCGAAACTGGAATGGCGTGCTTGCACCACGGATCTCTCCTTTGTTGGTTACATAGCAAAACTGATAAAACTCACCATCATCATTAGGAAGATAGTATCCTAAAAAACAAAATAAGGAAATTATATTTCCCAGAATAATCTTTACTGGAGCGCTAAAACCAGAGCCTAGCTGAAACCAAGAAGTCTTATACTACCAAATCTCACCCATGTGTGCAGGTGGCTGCTACAGAAATGAATGGCAGTATATGGAGTATTTTGTGTCCGCACCTGCCGAGCTGGAAATTGTTTAATTATCAAACCACCAGTAGATTTCGATCAGGTACATAGATTTGACTTTTTGTCCACTCAGCAGAACAGTCACAGCATGATATATGGCAGCAACCACCGTCTAGAGTTCTCATGCTAAACATCATGTAATATTTAATTTCATAGTTTATTCTAGTTTACATTCTGCGGTGTACAGGATTGGAAGTCATGCCCTGCAAACTATAATGGGGTCCTTGATTAAAAAAAAAAAAAAGTCCAACTAATAGAACAACTGTCCACAACCTGTTAAACCCCAAAATGTTCAAAGCTTGTCCAGTCCTTTTGCAAGCCTGGACCCTTGTGACCTGCAAATCTTACCGTTGTGTCTGTCCAGGCCACCCCAGACTTTCTGTTGCTCTCTAATATTATATAAACATATGTTATGTATGTACATACATAAATACATACATATAGAGTTATGCTTAATTTTCAGTTCTTTAGTATAATGGTACCTGAAATAGGTCTAAAACATAAAAGATCAGCAATTCATATCATTTTATAAAAATTATTTACTTTTGCAGATATTCAGATTCCCTCCCTGTATGCTGTTATTAATGTATAGTGTCGATACACATGTAGCATCAGGCACATATACAGACACAGATTCTAGGCAGAAGAACCATCAAATCACTGGAATACTTGACAATAATGAGAAATCCAGTTACATAAAATAACCTTAGACCTTAACATTACCAATTAAACAACCGAGTACTTTGGTTTGTAAGACCACAAATATTTACTCTGAGATGTAGTTAAAGTGTAACACTTTTTTGGAGTACTTTGGATGTTTATATACTGCAAACCTACAACACAATCCAAAAGAGAATAACTATTAAGGTTCAGCTATTTAAACACAAAAAAAAAAAAATGTAGTTTTTCTATCAACAGCATATTTTAAATTAAACCTTTGGTCTGTGGCTTTTCAGAAACACCACATTTGAATACTTGCCATTACATGAATATATAAATACAGTCATTGTTCATGACGTTTCAAGCTACACTTCAGAGAAATACAGTTTCATCTTAACAAAATATTTTGTTTTGGGATCCAGATGGTGTTATAAGGCATACGTATTTTTTATGGCTGGTTTAGGAGATAATTAGGGTGAAAACAGAATGCAAAAAAAAAAAAAAAACCTGTTCAACCCTGAGGCAATTCAACTCTGTATGGAGAACATACGTAAATACATGTAACAATTTTGCACCCCTTGTGCCCATAAGTGAGCCCTTCACACATGGAAAATAAATTAAACAGTGGGCAGTGAGCTCCATACAGTTAAAAGTTAGTGAGTACCTAGTGACTGTTATATCCACTTGTATCTACATGACAGCATCTGCACTCTACATGCATAAAATCTCACAATTACAAGAAAAATCAAATAAAGTTCAAACTGCTAAAACACAGAATGGTACCAACAGTACCCCAACAGCAAGTCAATCCCTTAAAAATGTTATGAGTTTACTCAAGTATATAGCATAGACTCTTTTGGGCTGGGTTGCAAGCAGGTTGGGATGGGGTAAGTACGGTTTATCAACAGTTATAGGTAATAGCTGAATGGAAACACATCCATAAACCAACTTTTCACCCAGATTAAGCCATCATGTTTTTGAGAGTCTTGGCCCTCTTCAAAGCAGACTTGTGGTTTATCAATCAATATCAGACCAACAACTCCTTCTGCCTTTGAGATATGACAATGCTTGATTTAATTGGTGGCTATCTGGCATCATCGTTAGGTCATTAGTCATTCTGTGTTTTGGTTGTAGCCACTAACCTGGGAATCATAGTAGGTTAGAAGATCGCCGTGTCAATTAGCCACATCTCATATACCCTTATGTACTACATCACATTCTGCAAAAAAGTCTTGTTTAGAACATTCTTTCCAGCTCTCAAGAACTAGCCCAACTGAATATTTCATGTATAGTGCCTATAGAGCCCATTCTGGCATACAGTAGTCCACTGAAGCCAGGGGGTCATAGAGTTTGGACTCAACGTAGAGCCTTCTATAAACAGTGTAAGATAACTAATTCAAATAGGTTTAACTTATCAGTAATTCTTTTCCAAATAAACAGGTAATCACTATAAGTGCAATAACAGATGGGGTGCTTTGTCATCCATGAGAGACTGCCTATACTGCGGGCAACAAATAGACTGAAAATACCATCTCATCCAAAAAACAGGGACCAGGATAGAGTTTTTCACAATGAGCAATCTGGCTCAATCACAAGGAAAATAACACAGACAACAAACAATCAAAACTTACTAAGGAATAGTAATATAATAGCTAATTTTCCTACAGTCCAGCTGCCAGTAAAAGGACAATCCTAAATAAAACTAATGCTACTCAATGGAAGCAGAAGTTAATATGCAGATTCACCTGTTGCAGCAGAAAGACTTTGCACATCTGGATGCAAAACTGCCCATACTCAGGCTGCATGGGGATTGTGAAGGAACAGCCTTTTCAAATCCAGGAACAAATTCTATATTGAATAGAGATCTGGTTTCGCCTATTCCAGGACATTAACAATGCTGCATGGTTTGCAAAGTTCAATTTCAGATGTCATTCTCCATGGTTTTTTTTTTTTTTTTTACACATAATGCAGTATTTCCCCAAACAAATTCCAGCATAAAAAAAGACACTTGTTTACTACTACTGCACCAGCATCCAGTGTATTAAAGCTTGTGCAATTTGGGTTGCATTTTTTTCCAAATCAGATGCAATTGCAGTCAATATTATAATTTTGTATTTCTATGATGTTCGGACGTAATTCTTTAGGTGCAAGTTGTTGGAATGGAAATTGTCGATCTCTGCTCATATTAGTACCACGCAAGTGTGCTGCATTTATTGAAACAGCTCCTTGCATCAACATGCACAATTGTGAGTGATTCATATTCAGTATCTTTTGTATCAATGTGCGCACTTGCATGAAATTCACCAGTACAAAACTGATGAGCACAACAGTGCTTAAGGCAAATGTGCAAAAGTACAAAGTTTTTGTTTAAATGCATAGCATAAATATGTGCAACAATTGTGCCCATTTTAGCGCAACCCTTCTTGCAGCTATGTTCATATTGTCAAATTGCTTTACCAGAAGACATTTCTTCTTCCCAGGTTCAGGTTTCTTGCCATGATTACACTGTATTTTGTAGCATGAAACGGTCACCACCACATTACCTTGGTGAAGGAAATGTGTTTATGATGATGTGCAGTATCCTTTTTGCTGCAAAACTGTGACTGGTGAAGTAATACAGAAGCTGTCATATGCATAGTCTCTCTGGTCTCAGTCACGCAGAACTGAAACTTGTTCTGAGATGTCACAGGTCTCTTTGTGGCCACCCTCACTGGGGTCCAACTTCTTGCACAGTCAATCACGTATAGTAAAAGGCCTGTTCTTGGCAGATTTAAAGCAGTACCATTAGCTTTTCTTGATTAAACTATACTCTAAGGTATGTTCAGTAAATAGGAAATTGTATTATATCCAGGGCCACTGTTAGAAATCACCGGGCCTGGGCCCCGCCCATCCCGGGCCCCCAAGCCCCACCCCGGCGGCAGGACCCCCCATAAAAGGTCTTTTTAAAAAAACATTAGCGCCAGGGCCCCCCTTACAAGTTAAAAGAAAAATTGGGGCCCCAAAGAATATTTTTTTAAAAACATTGGCGCCAGGGCCCCACTTATAAACAAAAAAAAAATTGGGGCCCCAGAGAATATTTTTTAAAAAAACATTGGTGGCAGAGGCCTACATAGAGTATTAAAATAATACATTGGTGGCCAGGGGATTAAAAAAATAAATAAAAAAAATACACATTGGTGTTAAGAGGAATTTAACTTGTGGCTTCAGGACTTCAAGTCCGCCTCTTTTCATGACTTTGGGTCTTTTCGGCGCTTCAGGACTTCATTTTCGGCTGTTTTTGTGGCTTCGGGTCTTTTCGCCCCTTCGGAAATATCGACTGTTCGGGACTTCTGAAGGAGGCGGCACGGCTTTGGCGCTGTCAAGGGGGGACTGGCTCTTTCGAAAAGTTCAGCACTGCCGGGCCCCCCTTCAGGCCAGGGCCTGGTACACTTTTACCCCCTGTGACCCCCTGATGGCGGCCCTGATTGTATCCATCACCCGACACAAGCTTTTCAATCACCTTTTCATGTAATCTGAAGAAGTTTCTTGTCCCAATGGTGTAGCTTACTTTACAATACGGACTCCCCAAACGTTGTAGGGGAGATATCCAGATATTCATGTATTTATATTACAAATCCCTTGAAACCCATTGACTATATACAGGTGATCTCTATTTAACTAATCATGTAACCTGTGTAAGAATGTCAAAAAGCAAATAATAATAATAATAAGCAACTGACTGTGACAAACAATCTCTGCCCATAAGACTGAAATAAGGAAAAAGTTAACTCTCACCTTGAAAAGTCAGCACACAGTTGCAAGTGGACTCTGCCACATATTTTTCTGGCATAGGTGACCACAGAAATGTAAAATAATCCCGAGGAGTACTCCAACCAACCTGAAAAAAAGGATATTGCTATTGTTGTTTTCCTAATTCTACAGTAAATGGAAAAAAATGCATTGAACAAAAAAATAATTTCCAAGGTTCAGACAGTTAGCGAGATAAAAAGAAGTACTAATGAGCTTCATTTTCCAGCACAACTTCTTATCAGCAAAAGATGAAAAGTGGTCCTTTTACAATTTCCAATATATGTATGTTGTTTCATGTGATTTTTTTGTACTTTGGGGGGTCGGCTCTGACCAATATGTTTAGACCGTGGATACTGGGTGGCTCATCAGCATAACCAGGTATGAAAATTTTGCATCAAAACAAGGATAATACTATGGGCACATTTACTAAGCTTGAGTGAAGGCTTCAAATGAAAAAAACGTCTAATTTCTAAGGTTTTTTTTTTGGCTACTTCGACCAAAAATCGAACTAAAAATCGTTCGACTATTCGACCATTCGATAGTCGAAGTACTGTCTCTTTAAAAAAAACTTTGACCAACTACTTTGCCACCTAAAACCTACCGAATATCAATGTTAGCTTATGGGTAAGGTCCCCATAAGCTTTCTAAGCTTTTTTGATTGAAGGAAAATACTTTGATCAATGGATAAAAATCGTTTGATTCGAAGGATTTAATCATTCAATCGAACGATTTTTCCTTCGATCGTTCTAAATGCGGTAAATCCTTCGACTTCGATATTTGAAGTTGAAGGATTTTACTTTGAGGGTCGAATATCGAGGGTTAATTAACCCTCGATATTCGACCAATAGTAAATGTGCCCCTTAGTGTATATATATATTAAATCTGACTACTTATGAACTCTTCATCTCAACTTAATTTTTTTAAAGGGGTTGTTAACCTTCCAACCCTTTTTTTTCCAGTTCAGTTTTCAGATAGTTCATCAGAAAAACTTTTTTCAATTACTTTCTATTATCTATTTGTGAATGTTTCTAATATTGAAGTTGATACATTAGTTGATACAGTTCTTATAATATTTGGCCCTGCTGAGAAGAATCTCAGAGTTTTATTAAAGGCAGCTATTAGAATTGATACAATAGTTGCTAATATTCCACATACGCGGCTGAGAAATGTAACAACCAATGTAGCAATTGTCACAGTTCAGAATCTGCACCTGAATTACTGAGCTGTCAAACAAACACCAGAGACAAACATAAAACTTTATACTGCAATTTTGTGAACCGATCAAAACTAAAAAAAGAAAAGCCAATTGGAAAAAAAGGCTTTATTTCTGGTGAACAATCTGAAAACTGAATTGAAAAAAAAAAAAGTGTTTGGAAGTTAAATAACAAGTTTGCTTTCCTCTTCTCCCTGTTTGGTAAATGCAGAACTAGAATGAAGAGGTTTTGTAGTTAGGCACATTAAGCATACAAAATAAACATTATTCATGTAGTCTTAGGAGAAACCATTTTGGGGAATTGTATGGGCAAAGAAACAAAATTTTCTCTTCATCAGAAACTTTGCCACTTGGGAATACTTGCCTCGAAAATTTTCACACAACACATTTGCATAATCTGCAATAAAACTGTAAAAAGGTTACTACTGTATATCTAATCACTGATGCATTCTGAAGCAATGAAAGGGTCACCAAGATGATGTAGACTTATTCTCCTTAAAGGACAAGGAAAGGCAAAAAAATAAAATCCAATTTTTAATTTCTTTAATGAAAAAGAAACCTATCTCCAATATACTTTAATTAAAAAATGGCTACTGTTTTTATAATAAACCTGACTGTATGCAGTGATATTCCCCCTTCTTTTACTGCTGTGGATAGGAATTGTCAGACGGTCCCCAACTGCTGTGCAGGTAAACGATCATACTTTTAAATGGCACCCCACCTTACTTCCCAGAACTTGAGCAGCATTGTTGGATTCCTGTAGAGATTTGTATCCAGAGACTCAGAGCAGTCTTTATATTCTGATTAATCATCAGTCTTGCTGTATTGACTTCTATGGCAGATGTTATTTGACTTGTGCTGTTTTGATAATTTATGACCATCCCTAAGCTTAACCTCCCAACTGAAGCCCAGACCACACTGAGCATGTGCGAGTCTTGATATTGCAGAAATGTCTAACAAAGTTAGAAGATGACAGCCCCCTGCGCCAACTTTGAAAGCATAAATCATTTGTCTTATTAGGCTGCTGGTGCAGTAAGTTCATGTTTATATTTAGTATACAAAATACAGCATTTCTAACATTATTCTATTTTAGACTTTAGTTGCCCTTTAACTTCTGTTTTCCATTAAAACAAATGAATTGCCTAAGTACGATCAAGTGATAATCCATGAAAGAAACATTAAACTCCAACCCGACCTTATTTCTAATTGTATGTTTTGCTAAGGAGAACAGCTTAAAGGGTAGTGCATTGAAATATAAGGTGTATATATTATTTGGTCCTCTCTTGTCTCCAAATAGAGCTTTAACAAATGGATGTTCTGTCAGCTGCAAAAACTTTCATATTTTTGGGTGAGACACAGTAGTAGTTAAATTAATTTGGACTTAAAACAGCAAGCTTTATTTCTCATTTCCAGACAATGGTACTGCAGTATGGAAATTTGCAGAACCTGCAGACCTGGTGATGATTTAATCCAGGCATGGGTCAGATTTAATTAATGTTCAGAAAAAGACATGCAACGTATAACTAATTACGCCAAATATTTCCAAGCAGGCGACTCATTTGCCTTACAGTACATACTAACAGTAGCTATTCTTCCTACAGTTTATAGCTACCCTCAAGTCATCCCTCAGTTAAGTGAGCCTGTTTTTTGTTTCTAAAGTTATTTTATATCTCTGCCAGGAAGATATTAAAAGCAACTTTGAGGGGAAAAAAATTCCATACAGTCAAGAAAATGCTAAAAGCAATAAAATTCAAAATGCCGGGAATGCGTTTTAAGGAAACCTCAATTCAATGTATAATAGGTTTTGTAAAGCAAACACCCTCTCTAGGCTAATACACAAGGGGAGATTTGTTGCCCACTGTATTGCGGATATAATGAGTCACAAGGAAATTTTGGGCGACTTTGAAAAAAAACGAAGCGCCGCATGTTTTCCCACTGGCAATTTACTTTATTGGCAGTGAGAACATACTGTTGTCCGTGTTAGGGCAGATTTGAACACGGGCAACACATTTCTCTGGGTGCCAGGGAATAAGATTTGGTGGAGAATACTAGATACTTCAAAAAAGCTTAATTTGGCAAGTGTGCCTAAATATATCCATTCTAGAATCAGAGTTATGTGGGCAGCATTTTAGAGAAGAATTATGTTTTTTTTTTTTTTTTTTTAACCATACCAGATTTACCCTGCAGTTCATCTGTGTTACCTCTAAACTTATGAAGCAAAATGTCCATTTAAGGGGATTTATAATTTACACACAAGTACCCAAAATGTAATACTTCTTATCACAAACTCAACCAAACTTATTTCTGGCTGTTGAATTGCAAATTGACAACTTGCTCTGGAATCTGCTGGTGAAAATGTTTCAGCTACTCACAGCATGAACGTGCTGTTTGCAGCAGGAACAAAATTGTTGGGTAACGCAAATAAATAATTAAATATATATAAATAAATGAGAAATTAATAGAGGCTATTTTAAAGCAAATTCCACATTCCACAAATAAAACATTTAAGTATTTTGGCAGTTACAGGACTGTCTGTGGCAGGAACAATTCTATGGGTGAATAAAAAAAAAAAAACAAAAAACAGGAGTGCTGTGACTATTCACAATATTTCTTACTATTAAACAGGACTCTCTGCGAGTGGGAAAATACATCTAGTATTTCCAATTCTAAGATAACTGTTCACATGTCATGTGCTTATTTCAAGTCACAACATAACTTAATGGGATCCTGTCATGTGAAATCATGTTTTTTTTTTCAAAACACATCAGTTAATAGTGCTACTCCAGCATAATTCTGCACTGAAATCCATTTCTCAAAAGAGCAAACAGATTTTAATATTTAATATTCAATTTTGAAATCTGACATGGGGCTAGACATTTTGTCAATTTCCCAGCTGCCCCTGGTCATGTGACTTGTGCCTGCACTTTAGGAGAGACATGCTTTCTGGCAGGCTGCTGTTTTTCCTTCTCAGTGTAAAGGTGGCCATACACGGGCCGATAAAAGCTGCCGACAGACCGTGTCGGCAGCTTATTGGCCCGTGTATGGGGGCCCCCGACGGGCTTCCCCGATCGAGATCTGGCCGACCTCGATCGGATGGGTTTAAAAACCCCGTCGGATCGCGGCTGCATCTGTTCGTTGATGCGGTCCCGCGATCCGACCGCCCGTTTGTGAATGCTAGGATCCGATCGTTGGGCCCTAGGGCCCACGATCGGATCTGCCCGATATTGCCCACCTCAAGGTGGGCATATCGGAGGGAGATCCGCTCGTTTGGCAACATCGCCAAACGAGCGGATCTATCCGTGTATGGCCACCTTAACTGAATGTCTCAGTGAGACATGGGTTTTTACTATAGAGTGTTGTTCTTAGATCTACCAGGCAGCTGTTATCTTGTGTTAGGGAGCTGTTATCTGGTTACCTTCCCATTGTTCTTTTGTTTGGCTGCTGACGGGGAAAAGGGAGGGGGTGATATCACTCCAACTTGCAGTACAGCAGTAAATAGTGATTGAAGTTTATCAGAGCACAAGTCACATGACTTGGGGCAGCTGGGAAATTGACAATATGTCTAGCCCCATGTCAGATTTCAAAATTGAATATAAAAAAATCTGTTTGCTCTTTTGAGAAATGGATTTCAGTGCAGAATTCTGCTGGAGCAGCACTATTAACTGATTAATTTTGAAAAAAAATGTTTTTCCCATGACAGTATCCCTTTAAAGAGGACCTATAATGATGCTCTTTGCTACCACCACTCCTTTATCTTGGGCTGGGTTTCAAAATTCTGCCATCCTTTATCTACTCCCTATGAGTGTGTGTATGTGCAGCTCTGATAATAAAAGCCATGCGTGGGGAAGCAAGTTATACAGTCACTGTCTCTAGGGTGAAAATTTTATTCTACCTTTTACTGGTAAAGATATTTTAAATTAAAAATCTTGCTTGTTTACCATACAGTGCAACCCAATTTTAAATATATACTGTCTTACAGACACAATTTAAAATCTATAAAATCTTCCTAAAGTAAGACAGTCTCATCGCAAGTTCTCTCATTTATTCGTTTAATTCATATTCCGAGCAAATGTGCATAGCATTCCAAGAAAAGCTCAAAAACACAAAACCAGCCTAAATAATAATAGTAACTCAGTGACTTTTGGGAATGACAGTCCAAATTCCAGGATACAGAACTCTGGCAAGCATATTTCAGGAAACTGACATTCTCTGCCAGAAAAACAATACTACTCTCCAAGTAGTACTCTATGAGGAGTTCCAAATGGTGTATGTATATATATATTTATACACAATTTGGAATAAATTGTGCGCCAAGAGCAAATAACAATACCTGGGTGTCAGCACTTTAATAAAATATACAGAGTTTGTACCTCTGTTTGTGTAAAAAAGTGAGGTATAGTGTGTCCAATGTTTCGGTTCCACATAGGAAATTTCCCCAGGACCCAATACAGTGTCAAATATGATCTGTAAAGGGTCACTGTATCAGCAGATCTCGCATAAATATTAAAAGGAACAGTTCAACGTAAAAATAATAATAAATATTTGGCTGTGCAAAATAAAAAATGTTTCTAATATATTTAGTATCCAAAAATGTAATGTATAAAGGCTGGAGTGATTGGATGTCTAACATAATAGCCAGACCTCTACTTCCTGCTTTTCAGCTCTCTTAGTTTCCACCGATTGGTTGCCAGGCAGTAACCAATCAGTGAGTCACTTAATGCTCCAATTGAGATGGCTTTTAAAATGGTCTCGCAAAATATGTCCCATAGTGTAACAATAATGATACATTTCTTATTGTTATCACCACAGTAGAGTTCATGCACATTTATGCAGGGTTTTTTTATAACACAAGTCCTACTGAATGAGCATTTTGTATTACTTCCATTAGCAGAGCATAGTGTGAAATTCTTATTGTTATCACCACAGTAGAGTTCATGCACATTTATGCAGGGTTTTTTTTATAACACAAGTCCAACTGAATGAGCATTTTGTGTTACTTCCATTAGCAGAGCATAGGGTGAAATTTAATTCCTTTTCTCCAGAACACAATGAAAACAAAGCAAATGATATTTGGGCTCTGGTTTAACCCATTAGATACCTTGCTACTGATTTTTTGTCTGTTCTGCCTATCTCTAGAGCCAGCATAATCCCTACTAGTCCAAAATGCCTGGGAGTCCTGACAGATAGACTGACATTTCTTACTACCAATTTTGCAGTTTGATCCTGTAATGTAGACGCCTACTCTCTACCTTGCAATATAAACTAGAGCTGACACTACACTTATTATAATCACCTAAGTTCAGTGAGGCATCGAGTTGGGTACCCAAGAAATACCCATGTTTTGGGTGGACATATCCTGATTGCCTAACTGTGCAGGCAGTCCCCAGGTACAGCGCAGGTTCTAATGTGAGGGAATTTGCCCCCACTACTTCCAGAAGGAATAGGTTTTTTTTTTTTGTACCCAGTTGGTCTACCATACAGACACCATTTCCGGTCCACAGTGATATCACTCCTGGTTTACGCTAAGTTTGGGATAGCGATTACACCTAACCCCCCTTGCAGGTAGAATCAAGTAATGGGTCTGCGGGGGGGGGGTGAGGGAGAGGTGAAACAGGTTGTGGGTCAGTGGGTCAGGCACAGGTTTGCCTGGCTGGACCAGTGCAGGACTCTAACCTAAGTCTAAAATAGGTTAGCTTTGAAGCCATCCTTAATTTGACACTAATCAAGTCTGCAGACAAACATCAAACAAAAGCACTTATTAGAGAAACATCACAGTAACATAAACAAATTACATGACTTGCAAGTTTTTGTTTGGGGGGGGCATAATAAACATAGGAAAGATGTTCTTACCTTAAATATACCAACCCAATCTTTTGGGTGTGGAAGGATATACTGAGTGAGAGTGTAATGGCACTCAAGAGGGGCATTTGGTAGGTAACTCTTAGCAACATTCTGAAAGATCACGTGTGCAAAGTTGGACATCTGCAGGTTACTGCTTGGTGATGAAAGGTCTTGTAAAGCTGACATTTTAACCTGTAACAAAAAAAGAACATCAATAATTATAATGCACATTTAAGTCTTTGTGGTTGTAATAAAGTCTTTGGATTCCAGAAGCAAAATGATTTCTGACATACAAATGCTGCAGATTGTCTCAGAGGGATTAAGTTTCTGAAATTTCCCCATGATACAACTATATTGTTAGTCTTGTTTTCTCTTTTCTTTCTAAAACAAATCATGCCGGTCTCCATCTTCAGAAAAAAAGGACTATTAACAGTACCTTTAGCAGAAGGGGTGCCTATTCCTCATGGATTCTTGTCCCACAGCTGAAGGAGGTAAAAACCTCCAACCATTTTTTTTCAAGCTCTACTTGAATTTGAATATTTGATTTACTTTATATAGCCTTGGAAATGGTACTATGGAGACGAAATAGCAGAAAAATACCAGGAAGAAGCTTCTTAACCTAAACAAACCTATTTACTTTTGCTAAGATGTTTCGCAAGAACCAAGAAGAAAATAAGCCACAAGTCAAATGGAAAAGTTAGAAAATAAAGTTTTTTGAGGGGGGGAGAGGGGTGAATTGACTGGCAGGCCTCATGCCAAACATTAAAAGGAAAATGTACACTTCTCGGGAAAAGAAAAACAGACATATGTTTTCTTAAAGCAGTGATCCCCAACCAGTAGCTCACCAACCCTTTGAATGTTGCTCCCAGTGGCCTAAAAGCAGGTGATTATTTTTTTAATTCCAGGCTTGTTTTGATTGCATAAAAACCAGGTATACAGCCAAACAGAGCAGGTAAAAAAGAGCAGCAGCTGAATAAAACTCTAAATAATAAAAAAAAAATTGAAAAAAATATAGTCTCAGAATATCACTCACATCCTACCAAAAGCAAGTTTAGGAGAATCACCCCTTTGCAGCTGTGTCTGTGGCATTATACAGAATGGGAGTGGTGAAAGAGACCCTACACACCATCAGTGTATGTTGTGCACTGTCCCTTCAGTCATTGTCTCTAAAAGGATGGGTGCTGTTCTCAGATATGTGCCTTCTGAAGCTCAGACAGCTTTCTTTGAGTTCATGATAATCAGCATTTAAAGGAATACGGTCATGGAAAAACGTGTTTGTTTTTTTTCAAAATGCATAAGTTGACAGTGCTGGTCCAGCAGACTTCTGCACTGAAATCCATTTTTCAAAAGAGCAAACTGATTTTTTTATATTTGATTTTGAAATCTGACATGGGGTTAGACATATTGTCAGTTTCCCAGGAGCCCCCAGTCATGTGACTTGTGCTCTGATAAACTTCAGTCACTCTTTACTGCCCAGCAGCCTAACAATAGAACAATGGGAAGGTAACCAGATATCTACAGCTCCCTGGTAGATCTAAGAACAGTAGTAGTCAGCGCCGGATTTCACTTCTGGGCGCCCCTAGGCCGCGCAGTCCGAGCAGTCGGCCGCGCGGTCCTAGCGCCCGCCTTCCCAGCGCGCCGGCGAAAAAACGCTGGTGCAGTTGAACGGCGGCTGGGCGGCATGCCGCCCCTATTTCTTTAATTTGCCTTGCCGCAAATCCGGGCCTGGTAGTAGTAAAAATCCAGGTCCCACAGCAACACCTTCAGTTACATTGAGTAGGAGAAAAAGCCTGTCAGAAAACAGTTCCATCCTAAAGTGCTGGCTCTTTCTGAAAGCACATGACCAGGCAAAATGACCTGAGATGGCTGCCTACACACCAATATATTACTAAAAGTATTACACTTCTTGATTTAGGAATGAAATTTTATATGGTAGAGTGAATTATTTGCAGTGTAAACCATATAATTAAGAAACAAAAACTACACCATAAAACTCATGACACATTCCCTTTAACAAAAGGATAAGAACCTGGATAGTACCTGACTCAGGAACAATAGAATACTTTCACACAAACAGCCTGGTGTGTGGATTTTTTGAGGGAACCCTAAGGAGTGCATGAAACAAAGTAAGAACTATAAAATCAAGCCACAGGATTCACCCCTTGTGTTATGACATGATCTTCCTTTGGAAAGTTTTTTTTAGGTTTTCATCTTAAAACTGCTGATGATTTAAGATGTAGGTGCGTGATCAGATCAGACACTGATATCAAACACAAACGCTGATCTGCTAAATATACAGGTATGGTATCTGTCATCTTGGAAACCCATTATCCAGAAAGCTCTGAATTATGAAGGTTGTCTGACTCCATTTTATCCAAATAATCAAAATTTTTAAAAATGATTTCTCTGTAATAATAAAACAGTACCTTGTACTTGATCCAAACTAATTTATAATTAATCCATATTGGAAGTAAAGCCGGCCTTTTGGGTTTATTTCATGTTTACGTGATTTTCTAGGCTTAAAATATGAAGATCCAAATTACGGAAAAATTACGGAAAAATCTCCTGGAGCATTTTGGATAAAAGGTCCCATAGCTACACAAGTCTTATTCCACTGTTGACACTGCCTAATTAGTATCATCTTAGCCCATGGTACTCTTTGTGACCCAAACATACACCTCATCACTAAGTATCTAGAAACTGTGAGGGATTGTGCCACATAGCACCACCTTGAAATGGAGAGAAAATATACACCAAACCCCTAAAAAAGTGTAAATATCCCCCAATTAAGGAGGACGTTCTTCCAGATAAAAAGCTCAATAACAGTGTAACAAATCCCACCAAAGAAATTAGAGAATACCCAAATGTGGGCTTGTTATACGAAACTCATTAAATCAGTCATGAATTTCACCCGGCACAAGTTACACAACCCATGTTAATGCTATATAATCTGGAGAGGATTAACACCACTCTTCTATTTTAAGGATCATCTAAGCACAATAAAGAAAAAGCCTTAAAATGCCAGCAACTCAAAAAATTAAAGAAATCAAATGAATGAAAAAACTGAATACATCCAATCAAATGGAAAGTGACTCAAATCAGATTTTGTTCAACCCTGATGATGACAAAAGATACAATTCCTAGAAAGACTGTTCAGATCATACTACATTTCTGGAAAGCTGGAAAATTCTCCAGCATTTACAGCAACTGCACGTTGGGACGTTGTGCAACAGTATTAACCGCAGTCCGGCGCTGACCCAAACATCCAACGAAGTCGCTGCTTAGGTATTTGAATACGGCTTTATTTCAACACACTATATGATATACATTGGCATTGGGTATGTGTAAGACTAACGCGTTCCGTGCCCAACACTCGCGGCACTTCCTCAGAGACTCCGGAGGCTCAAGATATTCATATATACGGCAAAGACAGGACAAAAGAGCCTTTTTTAGGGAATATTTCTGATGCAGCTTCCAAGACTGCCTATTTCACCAACCAAACACTGGGATATTTATGTATATGTACGTATTTCTATTTCATTGGCACTCATTAAAAACTGCAAATGCTATATGCATAGCGCTTGAATAAACAATTGAGCAATATTAACTAAGGTACAAACCTGAATAAATTTGTGAAAATTCGCCAGCTGAAATTCAGCGGCGTCAAAAAAAAAAAATGGACACCAGCGTTTGTTTTTTTGGATGCAGGCACAATTTTGCCAAAAACGCAGTTTCGCAAATTTTTCGCCGTTTCGCAAATTTCGCTGGAAATTCACAAATTTTTGGGCCAAACGCCCCAAATTCACCCATCAGTAAACGAAACGCCTTTATTAAGAAATAACTTACTGAAACTCGGCTACTCTTCAGAAAAGGCGATCGCGGTTCATTGTGCGGCGCTCGATTTCTCCTCCGTGGCTTCCTTTTAGGAGATAGCCAGGGAGGAGAAATTGAGAGTCGCACGATGGTTCGTCGCCCTGTCGACTTTTCTGAAGAGGCGCAGAAGCGGAGTTTCCGTTAGTTATTTCTTAATAAAGGCTTTGCGATTTTAAAGTTTAATTTGTCTTGGTGGTTTTTTTTCTAATGAATTTTTTTTAAAAAAAATTTGATGTTACTGGTCCTTAAATACATTATTATAAGCAGGCTGTGGCTTTTTCAACATCATTCATCGCTTCTGCATAAGTTAAAGGGGTGGTTCACCTTCAAATTTACTTTACGTATGTTATAGAATGGATGACTCTAAGCAACTTCTAGTTTTTGAATAATTTGCCTTCTTCTTCTGACTCTTTCCAACTTTCAAATGGGTGTCACTGACCCCATTTAAACGACAAATGCTCAAAGAAACAAATGTATTGCCATTGCTACTTTTTATCTTTCTACACAGGGCTCTCTTATTCATGTTCCAGTCTCTTATTTAAATCAATGAATGGTTGCTAGGGTAGTTTAGACAGTAGCAACCAGACCCATGAAATTGCAAACTATAGAGCCACAGAATAAAAAAAAGCTAAATAACTAAAAAAAAAAAAGGTGAACAACCCCCTTTAAACAGACCACGTTCAGTTCCCAGACTTCAGCAGTCTTTCAGTTTAAAGGCCTCCCCGAGTAACCACGTTACCACAAACACAAGTTGGCTGCTATAGCCTATAACCGCAGTTAGTTGATGACAGGGTGCAGCTGTCAGTAAGTCACGAGAAGAAGTACCAATACGTAATAAAAGGGAGCAGTATTATGGACTGCAGTGACAACAGCAAATACGTCTCATGAGTCAGAGTCATGCAGGACACACCCCCACACTTACATACATACATACATACATACATACATACATACATAAATACAAGTAACCCCATTAACAGGTGTCGGGTGCTTAGACTTTAATGACGCAGCGCTCGTCCTGGTTGACACCGTTCCAAAAACGTCACAGAGGCCCCTGGCCGTCGTACCACAATAACGTAAATCACGGATCTCATACAATCGCCACTATATGACTAAAGTAAAATAATCCAGCTACAGGGAAATACCGATCACAGCATCTTATAATGTATATAAACCAATCCTAAAAGCTCCTTAAATAGTAGCAGCCTGCCTGTATATGAAAGGCCACTGTCATTAGTTGTCCCGAGTGCCCTTTACCTCTGAAGAAGGCTGTGGGAGGTCGCGGGCCTGTGCTTAGGCCGGTGTAGCCGCTACGTCAAAGACAGATGGTGACAGAGACAGAACCAGCGAACGTCTGACCCCAATAATCCCGTCCGCACTAAGGTGCTTCCGCATGCCAAGCACAGCGATTGTTTTCTTTCCACTGAGTCGTGCTTGCGTATATTTGCATCACTTCCTTTAGTTGGAACGCGGAAACATATTACCCGGCAAAGCATCAAGTCAGCTGATGAGTGGAGAGAGAGTGCTCCCATTTCCTACTGGCGATTCGCCCTCGCGTGACGTCACCCGCACGTGACGTATGGCGTCTTCGTCATGTGATAAATATTAACTAAACGCAGGTGTACCTGTAGAGTTGCTGATTAATCTGTGTATCATGGCAGGTCTGGACCGGGAGGCAAAATAGGCCCTGGCATTCCAATTACAGAGATGCCCAAACAGACCTCATACCTCCCAACTGTCCCTTTTTCAGAGGGACAGTCCCTCTTTTGACAGCTCAACCCGCAGTCCCTCATTTGTACTGGAAAGTCCCTATTTTCTCTGCACTGAACAGCCAGAAAAAGAAACAAAGTTTCTAATTTAATTGGCTTTTAGCAGAGAGCCCAGAACAGATAACAGGTGCAAATAAGATACTTTGTAACAATTTTGAGACACAAAAAATGGTTTAGATAAGGAGAAATATTTTCAAACTTTCATAACCTGCCAAATGTTGTAAAATGAACATGGTAATTAGGAGGTGTGACCACAGAAAGGGGCTTGGTCAAAAATGACGCTGTTCTACGTGCAAAAACATTTTTTGTCCCTCTTTTTACTTCCAAAATGTTGGGAGGTATGCTCCTACCAGCCCAATAAATAGTGGCTTTCTATGGCATCTTACAGCAGCCCCTCTGGCATTTGCCAAAACCCACAGATTGCCAGTCCGGGCCTGCATCATGGGTTGTCTCCCGGTCTTGTGGTTTCATCGAAATTGGGGATTTGATGGCTGTATGGGGGTTTAGTGTTCTTCCCTGGGACCACTAGGAAATAGACTTGATATAAACTACACTAGAGCCCATTGTCTCATAGTATCCCAAGAGAAAGAGAGTGAGGCCAACTCACAGTACAGCTGTAGAATCTGTTATCCAGTTTGCTTTGGATCAGTGGTTTTTCAGTTATTTGGATCTCCATATCTTAGTCTATTAAAAATAATTTAAACATTATTTTCTACTTTTTAAGGCTGTTCCTTTTTCAATTGGCATTTAGTCTATTTGGTCTAAATGGTCTGATTTCTCTATCTGTAAAGGTACAGCATTCCATTAGTAAGTTGGAACTGGACCCAACGAAGGTTCAAGGGAAAGTTGATATTTTTTATTTCCAATGGATTATAAAAACAAACTATATTAAACCCAGGCATGGGGTTTCAGCAAATGCTGAAATATTGGCAGAACTTGGGTTTATTTACACTGACATGCAAAACATTGATTGTGCTTGACCAGTTCCTGATGTACAGGAGCAAATCATACCTACACCCTTCCATAAAGGATCTTTAAAACGAGTTACTGCATTTAATCATGGCCAGTGAGCAGTAGATCACCATAAACCCAAAACAACATATTGGGACATAAAGGCTGTAATAGTCTATTGCCATATCTTGCCTTTCCTGATTATAGATTGTGGTAAATATTTGTGATTATGGACCTCCACTGTGGTCTATAATAAACCTGTCCCTGATTTGTTTTTTTTTAATTCCTTCTACATGCCTTGACCTGAGCTTTATTCATAGATTCGCCTTGTTGCTGCCTGCCCTGGCTCAGTCTGAGTATGATTTTACTGCCTTGCACCAGTGTTCTACCTGAACATACCCTTCTACTCTCCTTACCTCTCGGCCTCCTGTTTCACTATTTTCATTAGGCAAGTCTGCTTTGCTTACTTTGGGGGACGTATCTGTCCATGTGACCAAATCCATACTTCCCAACATTCTGGAAACAGACTTTTTGACCATGCCCATTTTGTGGCCACGCCACCTAGTTATCATGTCCATTTTACAAAATGTGTCAGGTTATGAAAGTTTGAACACATTTCTATGGTTTTTATATGTTATTACAGTTTTGCTAATGACGGTGAATTGCCCTTTAACCTGTGAATTTTAGGTCTTATCTAAAATGCTTACAAAAGTATAAGTATGTATTCTGGGCTCTCTGCCAAGAGCCAGTTAAGTTAGACACTTCTTACCTTTTTCTGGCTGTTCTGTGCAGTAGATCAAAGAGAAATTTTGGACATATCAGTACAAATCCAGGTCTGCGGGTTGAGCTGTCAAAAGCAGGACTGTCCTGCTCGAAATGGGACTGTTGGGAGGTAAGCCAAGTCCCAAAAAGCACTCAAATGTTCAGAAGGAAGTCAGTAAGCAAATGTAGAGAAAACATTATGAAAAGATCATGTGATAGCTAAGTTGACACTTAAAACTAATGTGTTTGGACAGGTGATTTGAAACATTTTGTGTGAATTTATGTGCAGTTTCCAGACTTTTAATACTTATAAATCACATTTATCAATACCAGGGTCTAGGCCATGGATTCCCAATAAGGTCTGCAAGTGTCTTGAAAATAAATCAAGATATGAAAAATAAACTGGTAAATAAAATACTACTGAGTGATTGGCAAATGTTGAGAAAAACGGAGGCAGGTGGAGGTCCAGCACTTGTTTCAAAGAATACAGTTGTGTTTGGTTCTTAAAGGAGAAGGAAAGCCCCAGGGCGCAAAACCCCTCCCCCCTCCCTCCTCCCCCCTGGCCTACCTGTCCCCCTGGGCAAATGCCCCTAACTTGTTACTCACCCCTCTGCGCAGGTCCTGTCCACGGAGTTCGCAGTCGCCATCTTCTCCCACGCGCGTCTTCTTCCTCCTCTGACCGGCGTTTTCTGGCGCATGTGCAGTAGGAACAGTTACCGGTACGGCTCTACTGCGCATGCGCCGAATGTCACATTCTCCCAACCTCCCATGGAAAGAGGAGGGGATAGGGAAAGTGCCTTGTTGCAGAGGGAATCCAGGCGGATCCACAAATTGGACATTGTGGCCCCCCATGGACTTAACCCTTTCCATATAATGCAGACAAATGTAAACTGCTACAAAGGATATTGAAAGCATTTTCTTATATCCACAGCACATAGAAACTGGGAAATTCCCACACTTCCTTTAAATGTAATTTTTTTATCTGCATTTTATGTCACCTGGGAAATGCCTGTACAAACATTGCCCAGTTTGTTCTCGGAAATGTGTTAAATTGTGGCACCAACCCTATGATGTGCTACCACATTTCTGACCACATACTGTTGCGTGCTGATAACCTTAAAGGAGCAGTACACCCTTTTGTTCAATATGAGTGCAAAGAATAGGGCTTGTGCTTAACATACATTTTGGTTATTGTTTTGATCATAAAAAAATCTATTATTTTTGTTATTTCTTGAGCTAAATGGGACAAATGGGGAAGGTAGTGAATTAGCTGACGATTATACAACCATCTCTCGTCACCCTTTATTGTGACTGTTTTTATAGCAGGAGTCCATTATGCAGGTGGATTACAAGGACCAAACATTGCGTAACTTCTATTTCCCTGTTTGGCTCAGGAAATAATAAATACCATAGATTGTTCATATCGGTATTACTTTAAAGATTAAAGGCGAATCAAACAGATCATTCCCATCACCTGTTTCCAGTTGGAGTAAACAGTGAAGATTTATCTAGTGTTTGAACTAGGAGAGCTGTTTCTAGGTGGATTAAATTAAGCATCATGCAGGTTTCTGAATACACACATTTGATTTCAGCAGGAAGAAAGATGTGGCTTAGTATGTAAGACAGACCCAGACTGAAAATCTGTAGATTCAGGCATAAAACAGAGGACCTGCAGTAAAATGCCATAGACATGGCCTGTGGTTGCTAGTGGCATAAACTTACTATACTCCACAGTATAATGATTTGATTTGCACACATTTACTGAGACCAAGAAACAAAAAGGATCCCATGAGCCCTCTGTTCTCCTGTTGTATGTGCTGTAATGCCCAGGTGAATAACGCTTGCCCTATATACATTTGGTGGGCTATTTACTAAACCCTGAATGCAAAAATCTGATTAACTTCATCTTTTTGAGCAATGTTTTGAAACAAAGTGTACCCCTTCTTCCAAAAATATTTACATATATTATTATATATTATTGCAATATAAAAAGTAGTTCCAAAAAGATCTAGTGTTAATTAGTGTACCCTAATTGTCCTTTAGGCTAAGCTCCATAGACACTCGGGGGTGTTCCTCCCAGAATCCCAAAAGCATTTTTAAACAGCAATTTACGAAGAGGACGAATAAGAATGTATAGCCTGTTTATTTGTTTTTGTGAAGCAAAAATAAGAATAATGAAATACAATATGCTTTCATGTTTATATTTGAAGGAATTATGCACATAACAATATTAAATTAATGTTGTTAACAACTTTGACCAGTTCTTTTTATTGATGGCTAAAATGTTACATGGCACATTACGCATCGTGATGGAACATATTAGAAAACACATGTCTCAAAATTTTGCTTATTAGGGAATAGGTCCTCGCATGTGTACTTTGGATTCCAATTGCAACACTTAATTATAATTGATGAGAAAAGCTATTCACGGCCTGCCAGACCTGCCAAGTCTTCTAAGTCTATGTGAGTGAGATTGATGGAATTCGTGGCTTTTCATTGGAATGTCTTTGGGTATAGGTGAGATCAGACATTGTGTGTGCGAGACACAGAGCTCCCTCAAGGTGTTAGACTTGGCAACCTTGGGCTGTACAATGGCATGTAGGAAAACATGGAACTACAAATTCAAATTGCTGTTATTTCACAGTTGGATTGCAGCATTGTTAAAATGGAAAGGCTTGTTTCATTACAGAAAAAAATCCCAGCACTCTGGGAAGTACCTCTCCCTGGTGTGTAATTACTACAATGTGCACAGGAGACATGTCTGGGAATGTTTGCTTTTTTTATTTGTAAAGCATATAATTCTAAGGTTTAATTAATCATGAAAAATACTTTCATAAAGAGAAAATGAATGACATATATTAAAGATTATTTTTGATATAATATACCAGTCATGCATGCTGTGAGATGTTTTGTAAATAGTATGCTAGGTACATGTAACATGAGGCAAAACGTGTACTGAGAATTTCTAGGAAGTATTATATACAAATGGTCCAGTGAGGTTTAGAATCTGTATTGCCTTGAGATCGCGATAACATGGGTTGTGATAGTAAACAAGCAAATGTAAATGGTTTCAAGTTATTGTGTTTGCCTCTGGTTTATGTAGGGTTTCTAAACTGAAACCTAAAACAAGGTATAAAGATTTCCAAATATGCTACTTCTTATTAGGAAGGTATTCATTTGCACTGCAGTTTAGAATAGTTTATTTTATTAATATATTTGTTAGTATTAGCCCAGTGTTTACTATCCGACCTGAGAGTAGTACAAGCAACAGAAGGGGTTAACCAGTCAGTTCAGTTCGCACTAGAAGTTGATCAGCCAAATCATTGTAATGAGGAGCCATACAAATACAGGTATGGGACCTGTTATTCAGAATGCTGGGGACCTGGGGTTTTCCGCATAATGGATCTGTAATTTGGATCTTCATACCATAAGTCTATTAGAAAATTATGTAAACAATGAATAAACCCAGAATTTTATCTCAGTTTGGATCAAGTAAGATGTACTGTTTTATTATTACAGAGAAAAAGGAAATAATTTTTAGGAATGTGGATTATTTGGATAAAATTGAGTCTATGAGAGATAGGCATTTCGTAATTTGGAGCTTTCTGGATAATTGGTTTCCGTATAACGGATACCATACCTGTACAGGCAAACATAAATTGTTCTGAAGGATCATAATTAGTTGCAGTCACATCAGAGCTGATTGTCCAAAATAAATTCTTGTTGGTTTATGCTCATTTTTGCCACATGTGGTCAACAGCACACATTAATCATCCCACTAAATGATTAGTACAGTTTTATAAACCATATGTGAAACCTGACTGCACAAAATCTGCCTGATCATATTCAAAAATAAGTGTTGTTTTATATAGTTATTTGAGGTATTCTTGCAGCAGCTCCAACACTGTTGAATACTTGACAGCATTAAGAAATTGTGTACAAGATATTCTAAACACATTCCTAAATTGTACAGGATATTCCCTATTCTCTCTTGCCTTTTCTTTTTGCCTTTGCTCACCAGGGGCACAAGAAAAATTGAAAAATTCTCTGCATCTGCTGGTGTTGTAGAATGCCCAGCAGGTCCCTTTAAATATGCAATGTTTCTTAACCCACTAGCTTGATCATTTTGCTATATTCTTTATGAATCCACAAAGAAAGCAAGTTTATACCCCAACTTGTATAGGACTTTTTGCTTTAAGGTTTAAAGGATGCTGAACAACTATACAACTGATCTTAGGTTTGCCACATTATACCACATTTGTGTCAGAGGCAGAGATGATGTCACTTGGAGAGGTGATGATATAAAGGGGCAGGAAAATGGATTGAAAAGATGGGGAAATGAGCAGAGCAGAGTTAGGCTGGTTCTTATAAGGGGTATTGGGCAGCAAAGAAGAGAAGGTATTTTTTTTAGCTATTTGCCTTTCTATTTTATCTATTTTCCATTATGCAATTAAAAATGCTATCATAATGTCAGGGTCACTGACCCTGGAAATTGGAAATGGTATTCTCTTTTTTTCAACATTTATCATTATCTGTGCCTGAAGAAAGATAGAAGAGGAAGAAGATTGCACCAAAAAAGCTTCTACAGAAACAGTTATTTGATAACAGATGCACCCAGTGTATCAGGTAAGCAATTATAATCACTGGGGGTGCCAAAATGTTAGGCACTCCCTAACCTTTCATTCTCCTTTAATAATAGGGTGACTGGAACAAAAGTTACATTTGTATCTAATTGACGAAATATGCCACTTTTTATTTTTTGGGCTTCTTCCTAGTCAAAGGTCACTATAGCCCTTTATTAGTGAAGATCTGTGCCTCCCCCAAAATAAAAAAGTGACACTGCTGTTTAAATACCAGGTGTCAAGGACTTTGATATTTCATGTTACAAAGTTGCTTGAGATTCAGATTATTTGGCAACAAAGAAGTCAGTAGATTCTGTATTGTTTCAGAATTGTTTACAAATTAGCACTGTAGCATCAATTTCCTCAATTTCTACAAAATATTTAGATGGTTTTTAATAATCATGAAGCAAAGCTGATTAACAGAACGCCACAGTACAAAGAGCATGAACAGCATCACAAATGCTAGGTGGGCATTGCGCCTGACTCCAATTTGCCAAAATTAATTAACTTGCACACATTTCATTGCATTCTCAATTGCCCAGATATTCATCAAGAGTGCGTCTGATTCTTCAGGTGTAAGTGTGCAGCACCTATTGACGTTGGATACAAATGGAACACTGGAGCTAGCACCTGGTCAGGAGGTGGGGGTAACTCCAGAGTTCCTCTGGAAGGACTGAGCAATGAATAGTGCAGAATATGCAAAATGAATAAATGGGCTTTATAAAGCACAAAACTCTGCATGGAAAAGTGCACAAGCACAACTGAACTTGTGGTTGTAAATGATCCCTTAGATGTTTGGTAGCTACTTGGAGCAGCTTTGAAGCCACACACCATTACTGCTGTGGGGCTGCTGGAAAGGTACATTGTAGGCATATTCTTTTTAGGCTTTAGCTGTTCTTTAAATATTATGGTATATATATATATATATATATATATATATATATATATATATATATATATATATATATATATATATATATATATATATATATATATATATATATATATATATATATACAGTCTATAAAGTGATGGCACTCACTGGATTTCAACAATAAAGGCAAAAGGTGTTAAAAAAAACAAAGGTTTATTCATCCAACGTTTTGGTTGGGAAATGTTTCCTTGATAAAGGTTCCTGTGAGGAACCGAAACGCTGGATGAATAAACCTTTGTTTTTTTGAAAACCTTTTGCCTTTATTGTTCAAATCCTGTGAGTGCCATCACCTTATAGACTGTATTTAATTTATACACATGAGCACCCAGGTTTCAATATCTTTCTCAGGGTGTGCGGCTCGTATATGCTGTATATATATATATATATATATATATATATATATATATATATATACAGTATATATATATATATATATACAGTAGATATATATATATATATATATATATATATATATATATATAAATGTGTGTGTGTGTGTGTATGGGATCCTTTTTCCATTATCCAGAAAGCTCTGAATTACGGAAAGGCTCTGTCCCATAGACTGCATTTTATCCAAATAGTCCAAATGTTTAAAAGTGATTACCTTTTTCTCTTAAATACAGTACCTTGTACTTGATCCAAACTAAAATATAATTAACTCTTATTGGAAGCAAAAAAATCCTATTGGGTTTATTTAATGTTAGCAGACTTAAGGTATGACGATCCAAGTTACGAAAAGATCCCTCATCCGGAAAACTCCAGGTCCTGAGCATTCTGGATAACAGATCCTATACCTGTACATAAAAGTCCGACTTCTGGCTACAGAATGTTACAGAATATTCTACATTATATTTTGTTTTGCACAACACTTTAGTACTACTACTACTACCTCTTTTTAACTGCAGTATATTGTGTGGGTACATTATGATATATACTGCATAATGTCTACTTTCTGCCAACTAAAAAGTAATAAAATATGGAAAACAACTTTTCATGGGAAAATCAGAAGTCTCATCTTATTTCTAACTGATTAAACTTGTTTGATCATGTGTTATAATTCACGCCGTATTTTTTGCCACTTTCGTTTATAGCAGCAACACTTTTACTGCCACTTAATCTGGAAAACCGTGAACTATTTTCCTGATGAGAAGTAGGTGAAATGTCTGGAAACTCACACCAGAATTTAAATATTCTACCAGGAATACATTTATTTTCCTATTCAGTTGCATTTACATTTTAAATTGTTAACATTTATCTAGGATGCTGTCCAGGTATTTTTTTTATTGTCTGCTCTATAAAAATCAAAACTGCTACTGGTTTATTTACTAAAAGAATCAAAAATGAATATGTAAGAGACTTTGTTTAGCAGACTATAGTCTGGGGGATTTTGGGATTTGTACAGTAGTGTAGCAACAGTTGGATAAGTACCATTTAAAGATCCTTAAAAAAAACAATGTGCTATACAAAGAGATAAACTACTCTGTCACAGGACCGCCATCAGGGGGGCACAGGGGGTACTCCTGTACAGGGGGTCTGTGCTGTACTTTCCAAATAGCCAGACCCCCCTTGACAGCTCCGAAGCTGTGCCTCCTCTTCCGAAAAGCCGAAGTCCCAAACAGCCAAAGTCCCAAAGCCGCAAAAAGACCTGAAGTCACGAAAAGAGCCGAACTTGAAGTCCCGAACCTGTGAAAAGACCCGAAGTCACGAAAGAGCCAAAGTTGAAGTCCTGAAGCCGTAAAAAGACCTGAAGTCACTTAAGGAGCCGAAATGGAAGCCCTGAAGCCACGAGTTCAGTTCTACTGAACACCAATGTGTGTATTTTTATTTTTTAATCACCTACCCAACAATGTATTATTTTAATACTCTATAAGCCGATGGTGCCTATGTTTTTTTAAGAAACTTTTGTGGGTGGCCCTGGCGCCAACATTTTTTTTAACTTATGGGGGACCCTGACCACCAAGGGGGCGCCAAAATGTTGTTGTACGGGGCACAGTGATTTCTAATCACGGCCCTGCTCAGTCCTACCATGCAACAGGCAACAGTCCTAGTTAAAAGAGTATGTTTACCTTTTGCATAGTCCTACCAAAGTTGTAGGACTTTTTTGCTTGTATTTAGAATCTACTTATTTTGCAAAGTCCTGCCATTTTAGTGTTTCTCATCTCAATTTTCAGACATTTAGCCATCAAGTCCTCCTTTCTGTCACATACATGTAATTTCGGAATGATGCTTGTTTTTATAATAGCTTCCATAAAATGGTGCCTGCCCATATGCTGTGATTGTAGATTCCAAAAGAATAAAGTTTATATTGCTTGTGTAACACTATAAGAGAGGATTTGAAATTATTTGTTTGGGTGACATGTCCCCTTTAACAGCACAGTTTGATGTTAGATACTAGACCATATCAGTTCCATTATTTTTAGATGAACTAATGCTACAGCTTGCTGTTGGACACTTGATTCTAAGGGCAGTGACCATAGCCATATTTATTTAAAGGTGCTTGTGGGCCGTGCCTAGGGCAGCAGCTTTAGTCGATGGACCACAGGTGCCTATTTATCAAAAAACAACAATTGTATTTTTCTTAAATGATCCCCACTGGCCACATGACACTTGCAGATAAATTTGGCAGTGAAGCTAAGGAGGTGGGGGTTGGACCTTTTCTTTTGACTTCAGGCACATGCACACACTGTAACGTGTACTGCACATGTGCTGAAATGATAGGAGTGGTCGGCCAGGAAGGGGTTTTATGAGATAATGAATCTCAAAGGGGGATATGAAAACCACTGATGTAGACAAATAATTGCACCATTGTAATTGTACTCCAAACAAATAAATGGTTCCCAAGGCATTATTACACAGCGTGGCTCTAACTGGCTCCCTTCAATCACTAGAAATAAGTCTGTATGTGATATGGCACACAGAATCTTAGGGAGTTATTTACTAAAACTCAAGTTAATCTAATGTTTTTATTGAGACAAAGTTGACCTAACTCAATTTTACCGAATTGTCGTTGCAAAAACTCGACTTTATCAGATTATAGGACATACAGTAAAACCCAACTTTATTAGATTATCCAGTGTAGATCACTATGTCAAGAAAGATCTTCAGGGACATCTGCCACTGACTACTACATGACCTCGAGATGTTTGAGATATATTATTTTTAGATTCAACTTCAGCAGCTTTGGGGTATAATAAATCTAAAAAAATTAGAGTTTTATTTTTCCACGAAAAGTTTTCCCTCTAAAAAACTCGACCATTGAAGGGATTCTGTCATGATTTTTATGATGTTGTTTTTATTTCTAAATTACACTGTTTACACTACAAATACTTCACTCCCTATATTTTTTATTTTATACCATATAAAATTTCATTCCTGAACAAGCAGGTGTATTTTTTTTAGTTGTAATATTGGTGTGTAGGCAGCCATCTCAGGTCATTTTGCCTGGTCATGTGCTTTCAGAAAGAGCCAGCACTTTAGGATGGGACTGCTTTCTGGCAGGCTGTTGTTTATCCTACTCAATGTAATTGAATGTGTCACAGTGGGACCTGAATTTTACTATTGATTGCTGTTCTTCTATCTAATAGGCAGCTGTTATCTTGTGTTAGGGAGCTGTTATCTGGCCTTACCATTGTTCTGTTGTTATGCTGCTGGTGGTGGTGGGGGGGGGGGAGCGATATCATTCCAACTTGCAGTACAGCAGTAAAGAGTGACTGAAGTTTAACAGAGCACAAGTCACATGACTGGGGACAGCTGGGAAACGGACAATATGTCTAGCCCCATGTCAGATTTCAAAATTAAATATGTTTTCTTTTTTTGAGAAATGGAATTCAGTGCAGCAATGATGCATTTTGAAAAAAAAAATTCCCATGACAGTATCCCTTTTAGTATTGAAGAGTATTATTGTATGACAATGAGACTTCATTTTGGTATAACAATAAAAAATTATGGCATGGTAATAAAAGTGCCCCTCCTATCCTTGTTATTTGGTGATCAAAAAAGCTATCAGGGCGCCATGTTTGGAAAAAATTGGAAATATGGGAGCCATTTTTCTATGAAGAACCGTTGTAGCATAGTAGAAATAAGCTTCCCAAGGTAGGATAATGTACAGGTATATGCTAAAAAACTGCTTAACCATAATGTAGTTTTACCTTCCCATTGATTCCAATGTATTTGGCAAACTTCCTGAGAAATTTTGTCACGCAAAACAGCTTGCTTAGCACTAGTTGTGACTATACAGTCATGCCTCCCACAGTCACGTCTTCCATTAACATTTCCACTTGAAATATTTGATATTTTCTAGACTGTTCAACAAGAATTCTATTTTATTTATATATCATAATGATATGATCAGTTATGAAATGACTGCCGTGGTTATTTCTAAATTGTCTGATATAATAAACTTTGCTACTGAGCTGAATGCTCCTTTATTCACTTTGAAAACAGAACTGCATCTAATTTTTATTACCCGCACCGAATGGCACATTACAGATTTATTTCAATCGTCTAGAAAGTTAACTCAGGATTAAGTCCCAGTCGCAGCATTTTTCACTGCTAATTCTTATATGAGACCACTACATTCATTTATATTAGAGATCAAATGCCTATGAAGGGAAATGGGGTGCAGATCACTATTCACTTGAAACATATCTTTTATGATGGATTTCTTAAAATGCCTTGAAAATAAAATCTTTGTTAACAATCACAAAGTGGAATTCCCAGAACAAACACGACACCTGCATCACTGCAGGAAAATAAATTATGTTTCTTAATGCTGCTTTCTGTGCAGTTAAAGTTAAGCAATAAACTGCTCATAACGCTGTCACACATTATTGCCCTTTTAGACTGATGAGAATCACTTGCATTTAACCATTCCAAGAATGGACTCCAGAGCCATGAAAACGTAAAAGAAATAGTCAGAAGTCTAATGCTGATCAGCTCAGCAAAGTAGGACTCACTCCAAGGTCCATGGTAACTAAAGGATTTTCAGCTCACCCAATACAACATTGCTCAAGCCTGTTAGCTGAGAACATATGCTCAATATCCCCATGATGGGAAATGTCTTGACACTCATTTTACATTTTTACTATTTTCATAACATCTAGTCAAATGCCTTTTACAACAGAAAAGTGCATTTCACATGCCATATAATATCAAATAGTTTTTAAACATTATAGACATACAGCAGTAGTGGAGTTCTAAATAATCTTAGCATCTTTTTAAATGTGCAATGAAAAAATATTGTAGGTTTACATATGCTCTGTTTATGAGTATTTTATGTTTCCTACACAAACAGGGTTTACATTTACTTTCTATGGCTGGTCAGTAAATCACATGTGCATGTGCTATTCTGTTCTTTATATTTATGTTCATTCAAATGAGGGGCCAACCTCTGTTTAGTTTTAGTAATTGCCATTGCATAAGCATGCAACCTTGTGCATACTTGTCATATGTTGCCAGAATGTTATAAATCTAAACCATAGAAAAATGTGGATCAATTACTAAAATTTCACCAATGCAGTTGCTAATATTAAAAAATAAGCACATTAGTTTTGATCAGTTTACTACAAGTTAGGAAACAAAAGCACTGGCTAATTAACACTTTTTTTTCCCAGCAAATTAGGATGTCTGGTATTTGGGAGTTTATCAATTAAAGGAAGAAATGTGTAACCAGGGGTCCAAGGTTACATTCCAGCCAGGACACTATCTGAAACGAATTTGTATGTTCTGCCCCTGCTTGTGTGGTTTTTGTTTGGGTCCTCTGGTTTCCTCCCACACTCAAAACTCTAAAACATATAGGAACGTCAAATGGTTCCTGATAAAATTGCCCATAGTGTGTGAAGGGTTGCCACCTGGCCGGTATTTTACTGGCCTGGCCGGTAAAAATTATGGTAGATCCCAATGTTATTAATAGGGAAAAAAGATAAATATATAGGAAGGCCGGTATTTTTTTCCAGAAAAGGTGGCAACCCTAAGTGTGTGTGAATGTGATAGGAGCCTTAGATTGTAAGCTCCACTAAGGCAGGGACTGATGTGAATGATGTAAAGCACTGCAGAATGTATCAACCCAATGATGTTTTTTCAATATAAGGGAGTGCAAATTAAATACTGTAAGATGCAAATTCAAGCTCCAGGCAATTTACCATGTTTTAATCTGTTGTTTTACAGTTATTGCAGTTTATTCATAACGTAGTTTGATAGCACACAGGAAAGGAAACTGCCACAGTAATGACAATCTTTAAAAGGCTGTTCTAGGGAAGAGGGCAAGCCCCAGTAAAAAGACACTGGACGTGCTTGCAGCATGATGTTATGCTCTACAAGAGTCTTTGCATTTTATTATTTTATGACAGCTTTAATTTATCACATCAGTTAAATATATCAGGATGATCTTAACTTGCATGCTAAAGGAAGTATTTATATACATCTGTAAACCTTGTATGCTGGTAAGTAAATTAGTGAAGTGTTATAAAAGAAATGTTCCTTATGCAATATTAGATTTCCCCTGTTTGTGAAGATCCTTTTTTTCCTGTTATGTGACTTGTAGTCATGCTTCATTTGTCAAAAGTAACAGGCTGATTTCATAATGAGATTCTGTTCTCATGGTTGCATCAAGAATAATGCTGCAAATTCCCACAAAAACACCACTGTCTGTTATATAATCCATTGCTATTTGTTTTATGAGTAGTTTTGGGGGATACTTTTAATCCCCTGACACCAAAACAATGAAGCAACAGTAAAATATTAATGAAAACACAATTTCACCTCCAGTCAATAGACGGGGCTGTAAATATATTCATTCAATGTGCATTGGGCCAGGTCTTTGAAGACTGTAACAGTGCAGGCAAGATATGTTAATGCATGTGGTGTACAGGTACTGTGTGAAAGGTCTGGAATGTGTTTGTAACAAAAGTGGAAAAAAAATAAATACAAATAATTTTCTTAAGTAGCTGACATGTAACCTAATGTGAAAAACATTATTTGTTAGAAGATACTTATCTTTTAAGACATTGTTATTTAATCACAGTTACCTCTGGTACGCAGTCACCTCTGACTCCTTTCAGGGATCGGATGAACTGTCAGTCTTGTGGCATGATTGTGTTTTTTGTATCATTACCTGTAAATATTGTGAACACTGAATGCCTATCCCATTCTCCCAGCAATGCAGACTTGTCCCTCAGGTATGCAAAAACTCATCCTATTGTGACCAGTGGAAGTTCTGTACATATGGTTGACACCTTTTAAAGAGAACTTACACTGTGTTTTGGGCATATATACTAGCCTAATGCAACCACAGCCCTTTAGCAGTGAAGATATGTTCCTTCAAATATGACTCTGAAGCATCTTCTTTTCTGCTGATTTATAATATAATTTATAATATATATTATTATTTATATTATTATATATTATATAATATAAATGTCATAATATAAGGCTGGGCTTGATGCGTAATTAATTATTTGTACTTGGTAACATCAGAATGTAATTATCAGTACTGTGGCATCAGCTTATATAACAGGGAATTCGTATTTTCTGCTTGATGATTTGTGACGACCCCTAAGCTTCTCAACAGCTGCTTAAAGTCCACTGAACATGTGCAGTGTCGCAGACACTCCTAATAAAACCTAAGATGGGAAACTCCCCAACGTTGAAGATCTGGATCATTATTACTCTAGAGATGCTGAACATTTAGGATTCAATGAGTTCAATATAGTTCAATATATAAAGTTCAATATATAAAAATATGACATTTCTAACCATATTCATTTTTAGGGTTTAGTTCTTCTATAAGTAGGCAGGCTAGGGTGGGTCAAGAGGTTATTATTGTGAATGCAGGGGTGCTCCGCCAATGAGGCGAGCTGAGCCACTCGCCTCAGATGGCAGCGGCAGAGAGGATTCCAGGGGCAGCAAAAAAACGCTCCTGCACCTTTAAGAGCCGAATTTCCGGTTTTTAAACCGGAAATTCGGCTGTGCTATTGTGAGAGAGCGCAATTGCGCTCTCCGCAATAGTGTTACTGCCTCCCCTGCCGACAGGTAAGTCGGTGCGGGGGGCGGCTTTGCAGGAGCCGCCTCAGACGGCTCCTTCGCCAGAAACGTTGCTGTGTGAATGTGAACAATGGATGAAATACACTATCCAATATATGTCCAGGTGATATTAGCTAAAGATCTCTCACCATTTTGACTCCAGGGAAACACCCATCCTGTAGGCAGCTTTCTCCTGCCTTTTATTGAACACTAAGTAGAGTACAAAATCCAATTCTATGCACACTACATAAGATTAGACGTGACTGCAGGAGACAAAATTCATATCTAGTTAATCATGAGTGAAATATTGATTTGCAAAGAATGTACTGTCATTTTCATGCTGAATTCACATTTTCTGCCATAAGTTGATCAATACCATTGAAAGACTAAAATCACACAGGTTTCTTGTCTGAGGTTAAATTTACATATATATCATTTTCTGCCTATTAGTGTTTGAGTAGACTTACCCCCAGTTTCATTCAGTGTCTAGTTTAAAGGTCATGGTAAAAAAAAGTAAGCATAGCAGAGCTTTGCCAGGATTTTTACTTTTGTTTGCAGTTGAACTCCCTACACTAACAATCAAGCCCTCCCTCACACTTGTTATGCCCCCTCCTACCTTATGCTTCTCTACTACCTCAAGATACTTGTCTAAATATTCTGTAGCAGAAAGTCCAAGTGTCCTGTCTGCAAAACCTTCCCACTATCAACCTCCCCCAATTTCCCTTTCCTATCTATTTCCACTATTTATGAGTACAAGATACTGTATATTAGTGAAGCGTGCGTCGGGTTTTACCCGACCCACACCTGGCCCTAACCCGCCCTCCGTGCATACGCCCGCGACTTCCGGGTTCCTTTTATAGACCCGGGCCGCCCTGCCGTTGACGTCACAAAAAGGGGCTGGGCGATAAGGCGTCTAGAAAAAAAGGAAGTCGGAAGCCGGTAGACCGGCAGTGCGCGGGTATCGCGTAGGTCCGCACATCACTATGTCTGCATTTTGTATGTATTATCCTGTATTTAACGGAGGATTTCCTAACTACTTGTCTATCTGGATGCATGTTCTACATTTTACATTCTTTTAAGGTATATTCCATGTATCATTGTGCGCATGGCAACACATAAGTAAACATTTTAATACAATAATCTTTTTTTCCTTTTCTGTCCACTAAGATTATATTGTTTTTGACCCATTTTCACATATGGAGAAGCACATTTATCAAGGGTCGAATTTCAAATTCATGTGAGGTTTTTTTAGGGATGCACAGAATCCACTATTTGGGATTCAGACGAATCCCCAAATCCTTGGTGAAAGATTCTGACGAATACCGAACCGAATCTGATTCAGATTCTGTTCAGGCAGGCACAAGGATTCAGCCAAATCCAAATCCTGCTGAAAAAGGCTGAATCCTGGCCGAATCCCAAACCGAATCCTGGATTCAATGCATCCCTAGTTTTTTTAAACTCACATAAATTCGACCAATCTAAATGTATTAATAAAATCGAATATTCTCAGCTTGGACTAATTGATTCGACCCAAAAACTCTAAGGGCTCTTACAGACGAGCGTTTCTTCATGCGCTCCCCTGCGCTCCGTTTGGCTGCGTTCAGCCGCAGGGGAGCGCAGGTCTAGACGCTGCTAATATCTTTCTATGTGCCTGTACTCACACAGGCGCATGTAAGCGCTGAACCATTGAAAAACGCAGAAAAATGCAGCATGCTGCATTTTTCCTGCGTTCAGCGCTTACATGCGCCTGTGTGAGTACAGGCACATAGAAAGATATTAGCAGCGTCTAGACCTGCGCTCCCCTGTGGCTGAACGCAGCCAAACGGAGCGCAGGGGAGCGCATGAAGAAACGCTCGTCTGTAAGAGCCCTAATTGAATTTGTCCAAACTCGAAAAACTTGATATGAATTAAAAATTTTGATTTGAATCTTTTCCTCCGAAAAAAACTTGAATGTCAGGAAGGCTGCAAACATCACCAAATTGATCCCTGGAACTCTCCCATTGACTTATACAGTAATACAGCAGATTTTAAGTGGCAAAAGGTTCTTAAAGGGTCAGAGATAAATATTGAAATTCAAATTAAAACTCAAATTGAGTTTGGATAATTCAAAATTCGAATTTGAGTGTTTTGACCAAAAAAAGGATTTGAAAAATTCGAATTGTCACTTCGACCCTTAATAAATCTGCCGCTAAGACTCTTTGGGCCAGATTCAATTCAGTGAGAAAAGGGGTTATCATGTGAAAAGTCATGAAAGTGATTCAATTTGAGATGCAATTCAACTGAGAAAAACTTATCTCAAACTCTATTGAAGTCTATGGAAAAAAACTGGAACTGAATTTGGAGAAAAGTTTTTTTCCTGTAATTGAATCTTGTCCATGACTTGTCCATGTGATAAACCATGAAATAACTTTTTCTCACTGAATTGAATCTGGCCCTTTGTGTGATATCACAACTATTTGAATGTGGCAACCTCTTGCACTGCTAATGGTAATAGGGGGCATTGCTCAGTTTGTCTCTGCTTTGTAACGCTGGCCATAGACGCAAAGATAAAGTTAAAGTCACACGGAAATTACTTTCATATGATTTTCAAGCCATGTGTAGATTGTCCTGACATTTTCATGTTTGTCCTTTTACTACTGTATTTAATCTGAATGGTTATTTGCAGGTCGGAAGATTGCACAGTACGATCGTTAGTACGATATGAGGCTTGAATCTGCATGCCTCTGGCCAGCTTATGTCTTAAGAAGGTCCCAGGAAGGATATAAATATTTACCATAAATATTAGGATGTTCTGTCCCCTGTGGGGTTATTTAAATCAGTGTGCAGGCCCGGACTGGCAATCTGTGGGTTCTGGCCAATGCCAGAGGGGCTGCTATAAGGCGCCATAGAAAGTCAGTATTGAGATGGCTGGTGGGGGCTGTTTGGACCCTTGTGTGGGCTGATTGGGCCTCTGTGTACCTGAAATGCCAGGGCCTATTTTGACTCTCAGTCCAGACCTGTCAGTGTGCAAAGTGATTGCCCATTGTCCAGGGTGTTCAGAGGATACAGTAAAGTACAAATTCTTACAAATATACTGTTACTTTTGCTAATAAAACCTGAGCATCTGCACCAGAAGTTCTATAATTGTAAAAATAAACAAATTTGTTGTAGTAACAGCTACAATACAGGTACTGAAGGGCACATTTGTATCTTCTGCTCCATTTTCTAGTATAAGCTGTATAAGAGTGCAGAGCAATGCAATCAATATAAACAGACTGCTGTGTAAAGCAAAAGCTCTCTCCTTTACACTGTTGACATTCTTCCTGAGAAACTCCCCCTGTCAGCTCTATATAACTAATGGCCTCCCAGAATTCTGAGGCAATAAATGTGGTTTCACAGAGTCTTCCATGGTTTGGTTTCCCATGTGCACCATGCATCAAACTTTTTTTTTTTTTTAGAACTTGTTTTTTATTGAGTATTTGTGATAATACAAAACATTTAACATAAAAAGAAAATAAAGAATTTAAGGAAATGTCTTATAATACATTGCATTTTTTGTGATTCCTTGCATACACACCAGGAATCGAGAATTACATATCTCAACACATACACATTAGCTTTACTGCTATTATGACTTTTAATGCTCATCGGGCGCCGAATCTGGCGACTCAATCCAAGGGCCCCATATTGCCAGGAACTTGTCCGGACATCCTCTGGCCAAATATACCACTTTCTGTAAGGGGAGTATTTCATTAATTAGTTGTTTCCACCAGTTCAGAGTGGGGGGCCTAGTATCTTTCCAAGTTAACAGAATACCTTTTTTTGCATAGTAAAGCATTTGGAGATAGAATAACCTCTGGCATGTGAGAAGAGTTAAGGGTTCAGTGTGGCCCATCAAGCATAGCTCAGGGGAAAGTATGTTCGGAAGATCGAACCTCAACTGGATAAAGTCCAGGATTTTGTGCCATTATCTTTGTATGAGGGGACACTCCCAGAACACATGGAGAAAAGTGCCTACCTCTGCCCCACATTTATAGCAGGTGTCCAGAGTACCCGGCTAGATCTTGGATAATCTGTGGGGGGTAAGGTAGATTCTGTGCAAGAATTTGATCTGTATTAACCTGTCCCTGTTTGATATCGTTAGTTCAGGTATTTGCTCTATGACCCCCTTCCATTGCCGGGATATCGGCCGCCCATTTTGCTCTTAGTCTAAGTGGGAGCCCGTTGCATTTAGGAGTATGGTGTATATCCAAGTGATTACCTTTTTTAATTCAGGCTGCCTGAGGTAGCGTTCCAGTGTGGATTGGGTTAAGTCCAGGTCTTGACTGGAACTGGGTCTGGAAGGCATGTCTCAGCTGTAAATATCTAAAAATCATATGGGATGGCAGATTATATTCTGTTTTCAGTGTCTAAAAGGATTTTAGCTGCCCATCTGTTACTATTTGTGATAGATATTTTATCCCCAGGGAAGCCCATAACCCAGAAACGGGTATTTTTTGGAGGTGCTGCAATTTAGGGTTCTCCCACAGTGGGGTACCCGGCGACCAGGTCTCGGGTCGGGGGTACCAGCGCCTGAGGTATAGTTCAGAAATTCTCATCACTGGATCCATTAGGGCAGTGTGCAGGAAAACGGATTCCTGGCCTCTGTATAAATGGTTGGCTAGTGCCTCAAGTGAGGTGGCACAGGCAGCTTCAGCCACTAAAGCATGGTTATTGATATCAGGGGCCAACCACCAGTGAGCATAGACTAGTTGGGATGCATGGTAGTATATTAAAAAATTCGGCAGTCATCCTTTGGTTGTTGGATATTGCAGAGCCACTAGGCTAATACGAGGGGACCGGTTCGCCCAAAGGAAGGCGCTCGTCTATCAATTAGTTTGAACCAGCATTTTGGGATATACACCAGAGCATTATGTAGCTTGTAAAGAAACTTTGGTAGAAAAATCATTTTAACCAGGTTTGCCCTTCCTACCAGTGTGAGGGGGAGACCTGCCCATGATGTCGTTTTCCGACGGTATACCTGAAGTATCGGGTCTAAGGTATCCTTTACATACTGTTTGAAATCTTTTTGAATGGTTATTCCTAAGAACTTAAAGGAGGTAGTCCAGTGCAACTAAGAATGAGATAGGGCTCTGACAGGGATTACGTCTATTGGGAAAATAGTGGATTTCTCCCAGTTAACCCTAAGTCCTGAGTGCCCACCAAATTCATTAACCACTTGGAGCAACCGTGTCTGGGGTGCCTCTGGATTCGCAAGGTACACCAGCATGTCATCGGCATACAATGAAACCATTTCCTCCACCCAGCCCAGTTTGAGTCCAACTATGTCTTGGTCCCTTCGTATCAGTACCGCAAGTGGCTCTATCGCCAGGGCGAACAGGAGAGGGGAGAGAGGGCAGCCCTGTCTTGTGCCCCTGTGGAGTACATAGGGTTCTGAGAGATAATTATTCACCTTGACGTGGCTCCTAGGTTCCCTGTACAATGCCGTGATCCATGCTATATATTTGACTCCCAGCCCAAAGTTGCTGAGTGTTTTCCATAGATAGGGCTACTCAGGGCCGCCATTAGAAATCACGGGGCCCCATACAACAAAACTGTTGGGGCCCCACCTACCCTCACGCCCCTTCAACTTCACCTCCTTTTGTGACTATGATGTTGAGAGCAATATTCTGAAACAATTTGCAATTCATATTCCAGTCTGTTATTCTAATAGGTGCATGGTTGCTAGGGGAATTTGGACCCTAGTAACCAGAGCTGCTGAATAAAAAGCTAATTAATTCAAAAACCACAAATAATAAAAAATGAAAACCAATTGCAATTTGTCTCAGAATATCCCTCTCTTTAATAACCTGTGTTCCTTCCTGTGCTCCCCTGTGAGTGGATGCAGGTAAATCACTCATCTGTACAAGCCTTAATTGTTCATTATAGGCATGCATCAAAAGCCATTATGTTTGGCAGTGCTGTAACTAGATGTTACTATGCCCCACAGCAAATGAATTTTACGGCGCCGAACATATCCAGAGGTTGTCCTGTTTTACCAATATATGTTGAAATTGCTCATTAATTGCTCATTAATTAGGGCCTCATGGGGCCCCCTATACCTCCTGGCCCCTCTGCAGCCACAGGGTCTGCTTCCTCTGTAGTTACGCCCCTATGGATTTTGCCAAATCTCTGTAATCAGATGTCACAATCAGGATTTTTTTTCCCAGTTATTACAGTTTTGCTAATAAAGGTGAATTGCCCTTTAAGCTGTGAGTCTAATTTTTCCCAAGGGACCTGTTATCTTGTATTATATTGTTACAATTACTTATTTGCTTATCTAGAAATTGTTACAAAAGTATCTTATCTGCAGCTGTGGCTGTTCTGGGCTCTCTGCCAAAAGCCAATTAAGTTAGAAACTTTGTTTCTTTTTCTGGCTGTTCAGTGCAGAGAAAAACGGGACTTTCCAGTACAAATGAAGGACTGCAGGTTGAGCTGTCAAAAGAGGGACTGTCCCTCTAAAAATGGGACAGTTCAGAGGTATGCAGAATCAGCTACAAAACCAGTGCAAAACTAGCCAAGAGTCACTTCAAAAGTAGCCCAAATAGCAAAAATAGCACAATATGTGCAGTGAAAAAAAAGTAAAAAAAAGATTTAATTTATGTGAAAATAGGCCGTTTTCGAATTTTCACTGATTTGCAAATGTAAAATGGGACAGATTTTGCCGCTACCAGGGACGTAATAACAGAGGGGGGCCTAGGAGGTATAGGGGCCCCATAAGGCCTAATACATATACAGTTTCAATAAATATTGGTAAAACAGCACAACTTCTAGACATTAAGTGTGTGGTCAGCAGATTTCTACCCCAAAATTGTCTGAAATCGAGAAAAGTCACCAGAAAACGCAAGAATGCTGAAGAGCGACAGGAGACTGGGGTACAGAGCACAAAATCTGGTCAGAAATCAGAACTCCCGACACAAGTCAGTCTCATTGCATGCTGGGTATTGTAGTCTTAAATTAAACTTGGCAGTCGGCAAATTGTTAAACAAAAACGACATTACCCAACATGCATTGGGAGACGCAGGTTTGGCACATTAGGGCAACTAAAAACTTTGGCTGCCATGCATTATTTAAATGGGAGGTTGAAATATGAATAGAAGAGGCCTGAATAGAAAGATGAGTAATAAAAAGTAACAATAACAATACATGCATAGCCTTACAGAACTTTTTTAGATGGGGTCAGTGACCCCCATTGGAAAGCTGGAAAGAATCAGAAGAAGAAGATAAATAGTTTAATTATATAAAAAAGAAAAAAATTAAGGGTAATGGATAAGTTGCTTAGAATGCACCATTAAACTTGTAACCCTGAGCACAACTAATTGTTGATTGGAAACTTAATTGGCGCATTAGAAGGCTAATTACCTGTCAGCGAGGGCTGTAAATGGGCGGGGTGCCGCTTATAAACCTGGCATTGATTGAGGAGAACTATCACACTCGCACAGAGCTAGGCAGCAAGCGATTTCACTTCTCTTGTGTTTGTGTGTCGGATGCTGCTGGGATTCATTGCTGTAGGTACAGAGGGTGGGTGGGCTATGCCTTTTTGTCTGTTCCTTTGTGGCCCCTTCATTTCAGTCTGACACTAACTGCCCATTGTTCTATAGGGAGGCGAGTGGGCGAGTTTCTTTATCCATTTACTGGGGAACCTGCTCCCCCTGATAGTCACCTGTCAGCACTTTAATTTAATTCTTAGTATCTCACAAACAGGCACATTTGAAGCAATGTTTCCATGGGTTTTCATTTTTTTCTTTATAGTTTTTGTTTTCTGCAGGCAGTTTGCTGTGAGGATCGCTTACATTGCTGTCCTAATGACTCTCGGTGTGACATCACGCAAGGCCGCTGTGTCTCCAGACAGGACCACGTCCACTGGATGAACAAACTCCCTGCCCATGTGTGGTTGGTCGGCTTTGGTAAGTTCTGCCAACTGTTGGCTCAGGGTCACCCTTTAGTTTAATCTAAGGGAATGGGAGATCTGGAATATTACTCTGCAGTGCTGATCTTGTCCGTCACGTGTAGGAGATCATCATCATCATCATCATCATCATTTATTTATATAGCGCTGTCAAGATACGCAGTGCTTTACTGCAGTTATAGCAAACAGGGAATAAATGGTGGATAACAAACAAGGATTACAGAATACAATAGGGTTTACAAACTAAAAGGTTAGGGTACAATTGAGACATTAGGATTGTATAAACAATTTGTCATTTTTGATACAGCAATGATTAATTAAGGTACATTGAATAGGCCTCTTTAAACAGATGGGTCTTTAAGGAGCGCTTGAAAGTTTGGAAGGAAGGAGAAAGTCTGACAGCTTGTGGCAGAGAGTTCCAGAGAAAAGCAGAAGCCCGAGAGAAGTCTTGTAGACGAGAATGGGCAGAAGTGACCAGAGGAGAAGTGAGGCGAAGATCAGAAGCAGAGCGTAGGTTTCGTGAAGGAGTGTATTTGGAGATTAGAGATGAAATATAGGGAGGGGTTTCATTATTAAGGGCCTTGAATGTGAGTGTAAGTAATTTGAATTTGATTCTAGAAGAGATTGGGAGCCAGTGAAGGGACATACATATGGGAGCAGCTGATGTTGAGCGGCGAGCTAGATGAATGAGTCTAGCGGCTGCGTTTAGAACAGATTGGAGTTGTGAAAGGTGACTTGTTGGAATACCTGTGAGGAGTAAGTTGCAGTAATCAAGGCGGGAGATGATGAGAGACTGAATCAGTGTTTAAGCTGATTCTGAACTGATAGGGACGTATTCGAGCAATGTTGCGCAGTTGAATACAGCAAGATTTTGCAAGTGTTTGAATGTGTGGTGAAAAAGACAGATGAGAGTCTAAGATGACTCCTAGGCAGCGTGCCTGTGTGGTGGAATGAAATGAACGATTGGTTCCTTGTGCTGATGTCACTTCCTGTCCAGACGGCTCCACCTGCTGTGAAAAAGTTGACCACACGTATGGCTGCTGCTCCATCTTGTCTGTAAGAATTTCCTCCTCACTCCATTATTAATGTGTATGGTTAGTCTTAAGTACACAGGGCTCAGCATTTGCCCTTAGATGGGCCTATTCCAAGCAACTGTCATTAAATTTTGTACATCTGCTGCGGTCTTTGCTCCCCCAAGAGAAAATATCATAGTCTAAAATCCTAATGTCTCAATTGTACCCTAACCTTTAGTTTGTAGTAGGGATGCACTGAATCCAGGATTCGGTTCGGGACTCTGCCTTTTTCAGCAGGATTCAGCCAAATCCTTCTGCCTGGCCGAACCGAATTTGCATATGCAAATTAGGATTCAGTATGCATGCCCCTTTGAAAGGCACGTACCCCCTTCCTCTGTTCTTGATTGATTTATAGAATATTTTACAGGCCGTCTGCTGCTCTGACCATCTTCACTGCTGCCCTGGTGGTACCACGTGTGACCTGGTCCATAAGAAATGTGTGTCCCGAAATGGAGAGGGCCCCTTGTTGCTACAGATGCCGGCTATCTAGCAGGAATGTAAGTCTGGGTGATGTTTGAAAGCTGCAATTTTTTTTGTTACATGCATTTTGGGATTTTGGCAGCTTTTTCATTTACAGTAGCTTATGTGTTGTAAAAAGTGACTTATGGAGTTTAAAGGAGAAAAAGCTACTGCAGCAGTTTTTGCCAATAGATTAGCCACAATAGTGCAAACTATAACACTATATTTATTCTGCAGAATGTTTTACCATACCTGAGTAAACGGCTCTAGAAGCTGTTTGTTTAGGATAGAAGCTGCTATATTAAGGGCTCTTACTCACTGGCGTTCTGACGTGCGCTCCCCTGCGTTCTGTTTTTTGGCGTTCAGCCGCAGGGGAGCGCAGGAATAGACGCATGTCATTATTTCAAATGGGGCTGTACTCACTCAGACGCGTGTAGGCGCCGAACGCAGGTTGAGACGCAACATGCTGCATTTTTCCTGCGTTCGGCACCTACACGCGTCTGAGTGAGTACAGCCCCATTTGAAATAATGACATGCGTCTATTCCTGCGCTCCCCTGCGGCTGAACGCCAAAAAACGGAACGCAGGGGAGCGCAGGTCAGAACGCCAGTGAGTAAGAGCCCTAACTTGGTGTGACATCACTTCTTGCCTGAGTCTCTCCCTGCTCATTCATAGTTCTGGGCTCAGATTACAGCAGGGAGGGGGGGAGAGGAGCAAACTGAGCATGCCCTAGCCCTGGAGGTTTAAGGTGAAAACAGGAAGTCTGGTACAGAAGCCCATGTGTACACCATAGAAGGAAAAAATGTGATGTTTTTCCTGACAGAGGACTCAGAGCAGCATTACTTTAAGGGTTTACTGGTATATTTATATAGACATTTCTGATAAAGCTTACTTGGTTTTAGCCTTACCTTCTCCTTTAAGCCACATTGCAATGGCTATGGACCTAAAATGTGGGGAGTGATTGCATTATGGGCTGTTGTATTTCTGAAACTAACTTTTTTACACATACACAACATGATATTTTTAGGTACAAAATGTAACTAGGTTGAGATTTACAATTAAAACGTCAGTTCCTCCAACGTGACATGTGAAGTCTGCTGAAATTGCAGGATGTGTCCAACACCTTGTGTCTTTATTTGCCGTTGGGAGGAAAGAAGTTTGTAGTCTGTCATTTACAAAGGCTTCGTCTCTGAAATGTTTATTTTCCCTCTCCAGGCCGTCTGCTGGAATGACCATAAACACTGCTGTCCTGAAGGCTATACCTGTGCCCTATGCAAATGTTCCAGAGAGGAACACTTCATCCCTTGGCTCCTCAAAACTCCAGCTCTGACTCATGAGGGTGGGTGGGTGACAATTGATTGGTGGGTTGAAAGAGTTTTTCAAGCTGTAGGTTTAAATCTAAACTTGAATGACTGACTGCACATGGTGCATATCTGTGGGGTTCCACCTCGGGATAGTGTTGGGGTTATGTTTAAATGATATAGAGAGCAACTACTAATGGAACCTTCCACTTAAAGGGGTCACAGGCTGGTATAGCTCTGCAACTCCAGGGGGGACTTGGTTTGGTTAATGGTATAGAGAGCGACTACTAATGGAACCTTTCACTTAAAGGAGTCGCAGGCTGATGTCACTATGGAACTCCCGTGTAGCTTTTAGCATTTGTATTTATTCACATGGACTGTTGTTGTAATTGGGTCAATAGTATGGACTAAACTTGAGAGGAACTGTCACATATCTGTTTTCTGTTCTCACTTTATTCTTCCATGTTACTTTGTGTCTGTAGCCAGAGATGTAAAGTGTGATGACATGTACAGCTGCTCAGATGGACAAACCTGCTGTATCTTGGCATCCGGGGACTGGGAATGTTGCCCTATAGAGCAGGTATAAACGTGTCTGGTTTGGAACCAACCTATAGATCTCCCTTACACTGAGGAAACTGTCATATTTCTTTGGCAGATTTCCTATTTTACCAATTGCTTGTCTCCCTCGAACCAGGCTGTGTGTTGTGATGACCATGAGCACCAATGCCAGAGGGGGGTGCTCTCCATCTTAAATAGGAGGGTAAGTGCTGAAATCTGAGGGACACGGGGTACAGAGGTCACCTAAGAGTTACAAAACACAACCTTTTTCTTTTTCTTTTTTTTATTTTAGGAATGTTCCATTCTAGATGTTCTGATGGTGAGTTTAAATTGTTTTCTTTATATATGGACTCCATCTCCCCTCATCTACAGCCGGTTATATAAAGCCTGACTACATGTACACTTGCCCAAATGGACAAACCTATAGCGCTGGTATGATAACTTGGCATCTTGTATTAGACTCTCTCTAGTGTCAACTTCACATTTTCTTGTCTCCCTGTTTCAGGCATTGTTGTGCTGCCCCCTGGATACATCTGCTCTGGATGTGTATGAGTGGGGTGCTCTCCATCCCCTGGTTCAGCAAGACTCCAGCTCTGAAACAAGAAGGTAAGTGTAGGAGGTGATCGTTATACCAGGTCTAGCAACACTTCACTTCGGCTCCTGCCTGGAAAAGCACTGACAGTCTAAACCTTAAGCCTGGTACCAATATAGCAGTATGGAGTACGTTGGTAATTTAAAGTACAGATTACTTATAAAGCACCCACGCCAATCTTACTGGCCATTATGCAGTTGGTCTGGTTCACATTGCTGGAGCTGTAACTAATAGATTTAACTCTTTGCAATGTTCCACCAACACCTACTACTAACTGTCACCTATTTTCCCCCATCCAGATTGTAATTGATTGTCTCCTTCTACAAAGCAAAATAGTGCAGTGAGCCGAGCTCTGGTTAATGTAAGGCCCCTAGAATCCTGGCCTTAAAGACTGTATGGACTGGTCTGACCCACAAGTGAAGGTAACTTACAGACCTTTAGTTCTCAACAGACCATGGCATTAACTGTAAGCTGTGTGAGCCTTGGTAGAATGTTGCAGCCAATCCCTTCTTGTGGCAATGGCCCTGTAACAATTTGAGTAACACTCCTGCAGGTACAACAGTGAAAAGCGATGACTCCTTCTCCTGTAACAAACCTGCTGTCCCATGCAGTCTGGGGATGTTGTTACCCTACAGAGGATTCCTTATGGGAACGTTGTATTTGAGGCTCATACTGAACAGATCAAATGCCTCTTCTTTGTCCTGATTGGGCTGGCTTTGTTCATATGAAAATTATTGACTGCAGATGTGGTAATGGTCTCCTAAATGGCTGCACACACTGTCCTTTATAAAATCCAAAATCTGGGTGACCCTAAAGGGAGTTGAGGCATATTCTCAAACTAAGCTATTGGGGCCCCTTTTTGTTTTGTGAGACCCCAACAGTCCTAATCCTATTTGGTGCTGCCAGAAGTGTGATTTAGACTACTCCTCTGTAGCTATTGAGCCTACTACTCGTCTGTGGCTACATGTACTGCTTTTTGGCACCTGCCATGTTCCCCTGTAGGCTGTGTGCTACTTTGACCACTGGCACTGCTGCCCCCAGGGCTTTACCTGTGATACAAGTGGCACCTGTGTGCTGGGCCAGCTCTCTCCCGTGGCCCATGAAGGTCCCGGCACTGCCTTCTAATTGCAACTGGTGTGACGAAAGCCACTCTTGCCAGTCTGAAAATTTGATTCATCACGGTTGTTTTTAATGGTCAAAACAGTCATTTCGAATATTTGAATTTTAAATCCATAGGTGTTTTTAAAAACTCACATTAAATTAACCTTCGAAAAATGTGCCTCTAAGACTGCCTGAAAGTCCCTGCAACTGAATCTTGTGTGTCATTTCCAGGCTGTTTTGTTGCTCTGATCATCACCCACTGGCTAGACCTGTAACTTGGCTGCTGGTACTTGTGACTTGCCCCCCCCCCCCAAACGGTGCAAAGAGTTCCCCCAGTGGAACCTCCGCTCAGATACTGGATTATGTGTGGTGTGATGCTCTGACGGACTTTGGTTGAGAGACTGGACTCTGGGCAGTGAATAGAATCTATTCCTTATAATGTCTCCTATAGAGAGTGTGCTGCCCAGACATGGTAACCCTATGGATATGCGTTTCTGCAATACGGAGCATCATGTGGCTGATCAGGAAGCCCCTGTTGAGATGGAAAACTCTCTCCTCTCCTACAATCGGACAAAGTAGTTGCACTCTATTGTTACTTCTAATGTCATCCTTGAAAAACACTGGAATAAAATCTTATTTTTTTTTTTGGTTTATATATTTAAATACAAAATGCCTTTTGCAGGGGGGGGGGTTATTCTCTTCTAAAAAGCCTCTTGTGGGCAGGGCTTAGCTGGGTTTACATTATACTTGCTCTATATACATTATAGTAAATATATACTTATGTATGGCACTTTATTTAAAAAAAAAAAAACTACTGTGCCTCTAGAGTTCCTGCCAATTTGTATTTCTCTAATTGAGCAATGATGGCTGATCCTACAGATCCGGATCCTTATGTGCCATTGGCAGTTGGTATTTTTCCATGTGAATTTATGTTTATTGTAATGTTGTGGTTCATTGTGTTGTTTCTATGGAGGTGATAAGCTCTTGATGTTGGTTCCTAGCACAAGTGCTTGCTGCTGCTCAGGTAAGTCTTCATTCAGGTAAGTTCTATGTAGCTATGGTTGGGCGACTAGCAGACTGGACTTGAATTTTATAGCAATATTTTATTGCAATAGTTCAGTGCTGTCCAATATACCCTTAAATTCATATGCCTCCTCAACCCTTGTGGATAACACTACACCCCCAGCACATGATAAAAACTCCTTAGGGGCCCTAATAATAATTTATTTTTAAATGCTAACAAACCCCCAGAACTAATTCCAGGCTTAATTTCCACAGGCAGAGAATGGCACACACAGGGAGCATAGGGCTGACGGAACAGAGCGAGAGATAGGGAAACCTATCAGGACCACTCTAAGATGTACTACATACAGTGACACAGTGCTGGAGTGTGAACAGGCGAACAATGTGGGCAGTTTCAGTCTGAGTCTCAGGTGTGAACAGTACAGGTCTTATTGCCATATCTTATTGCCATCTTCTACGCAAAAGGAGTACCCCCTATAAGATATATTGGATTTAACTGTCAATGAATATGACACCCAACTGCCGAATGAATAGAGAATGAATAGAAACAGATGCTGAGAGAGGGGCAGTGAATGTGAACTTGATTATTTCAGAAACGATGCAAAATATTTAATTGATTTACTTTTACAAAGTTTCTTATTTCATTATGATGATTCTTATATTACATTTTCATTTTTGTGATAGTTCCCCTTTAAAGGGGTGGTTCACTTTTAAGTTAACTTTTAGTTATCTTTTAGTACATTATAGAATGGCTAACTCTAAGTAACTTTTCTATTAGTCTTCATTATTTTGTTTTATAGTTTTTGAATTATTTGCCTTCTTCTGACTCTTTCTAGCTTTCAAATAAGGGTCACTGACCCCATCTAAAAACAAATTATCTGTAATTATTATTTGGTTACTCAACATTTTATTCAGGTCCTCTTCATATTCCGGTCTATTATTCAAGTCAATGCATAGTTGCTAGAGTAATTTGAACCCTAGCAACCAGATTACTAAAATTGCAAACTATAGATCTGCTGAATAAAAGGTTAAATAATAAAAAACAAAAATAATAAAAAATGAAAACCAATTGCAAATTGTCTCAAAATATCACTCTCTACATCATACTAAAAATTACTCAAAGGTGAACAAATACTTGTGGTAGATAAAAGACAAGACTCTTCAAACGTTCCTTCAGCAATATATTGACTTTTAAAGAATTGGTTATCTTTTCAGTGAAGCATTTTTCTCTTAGCATCTCTTGCAGTACCAGTAATACTGATGACAAGTTTTTCATAAGGACTCCCCTTCATTGGGCTTCCCCATTTGAAGTGCTCATATAAGCAGGACTGCCTTGCCAGATATATTTTTTCCATTATTTGGCCTGTATGAAGCTGTTTTGGAGGGATTATGTGCATTCTCAAGGCTTTTCAATGACAGTGATTTACATTGAGAGGCAAATCACACGGATGAATGAGCTGTTACTGCAAGTGACTAAGTGAGTCACGGTTAAATCCACATGATTCCCAAAAAACTATACCCCCAAAATGAATACTTGAGCAACAGATAGTTTATATCAAATTAAGTGGCATATTAAAGAATCTTACCAAATTAAGTGGCATATTAATGAATCTTACCAAACTGATTAATTGTCTGTTAATTGGCTCATGTGACCTAACATGTACGGTTTGTTTGTGTGCACCGTGACTCCAGGGGGCGGCCCTTATTTTTTAAAATGGCAATTTTCTATTTATGATTACCCAATGGCACATACTACTAAAAAAGTATATTATTATGAAAATGGTTTATTTACATGAAGCATGGGTTTACCCATGAGCTGTTTTATGGAATATCTTTTTATAGAGACCTATTGTTTGAGGGGTATAGTTTTCCTTTAATGCTATGAAAACTATAATACTATATATAAGGGACAGGACTATATTATACACACTTTCTATACACACTTTTATGGGGTCTTTTCTTTTAGAGTCTGTCAAACATTCGTGATAGCTAAAAGAAAAATCACATTAAAACATAAACACAAAATAGTCCGCGCATACTTGGTAATACTTTATATATCCTAGACATTATCATTCTACAGTCCTTAGATTTGCAGGGGGTGTTGGTTCCGGAGGAGCTTTTACTGATACTACTAACAATCACATTCTACTTCCAGCCAGTCAGCTCCTCAGACAGGCTTCCTTTTGGGGCGTACAATGGGCCTGCCCTATCGCGCTTTTCGTATTGGCTGCGGAGGCTCTGCCCCCTCTTACCAATTCGCTGATGGATATGTCTGTCGAATCCCGCTCGTACGTCACAGAGGGCGTCCAAACAAGGATCTTAGAAGTGGAGGTCAGCAGGGAGGAAGAAGCATGGCTGCCCTGGTGAGGAAGTCTTGCAGTGCCTTGCACAGTTCTATCAGCAGGCATGCACGCGTTGCAATGGGTAAGCCTCCGCCTGTGATGGTTACAGTGTTACGTCTTGCCCACCTTCATTAGCCCTACTTCCCTGCTCCCTGTCTGTTATACCTACTTCCTTGCCACTTACTATAGAGTGAGATTTTGAATATGGAGGAATAACTGAATAAATGATCTGCAGTGAAGAATATGGCTTATATCGAAGCACAGCGTTGCTGTTCTACCCTGCGTTTACATATGGAGACTGACACTTGGTTAAGGAACAGGTTGTCATTTACCCTTCTCATAAACTCACCTGTCCCTGCTGGAAATGACAGGCTCCTTACTGGGATTTGCCAAGTCATGTTACTTCTATTCCAGTAACTTGAATAGAATACCCCCTAAAGATGCAGCAAGGAAAAGCCAAAATAGTGCAGAAATTGCATTTATTGATAAACCATAAAATACTATTTTTTAGTTGTTTTGGCAAGGTCACTGTTGTCTTTATACATGTACACTTGCAAAGTGGCTGTGCTCGTAACCTAAAAAAGCAAGTTCTCTGCTTGGAAACACAGCTTTATTTTTTAACAGAGATTGTGTAGGATAGTCTGATAAATGCTATTTTGAGCTAATTAAAAAAAAAATGGTAACTGAATCATCTTCAGTGATGGTAGGTGTAATGTACACATGAGCGTGCACACCCCTCCGTACATCCAGAGAAACAAGGAGGTGAAAATCTACATCTCTCTTATAGGGCCACCCTCACTTACTGCACTTTAAATTCTCCGGTTATGTACATTTAATTTTATATATTCAATTACTCTGAATCCCTTTTATAACACCACTCATCTTTGTTCTTAAGGCTAAACTACACATGAGATTTTGCACAAGATTTTTTCATGAACCAGCAGGAAATCCCTATAGCTGTAATGTTAAATTGGATCACATGAAGTTGGATGGTGTAGTTTGTTCATTCATCTACATCTGACATTCAGTGTATTTCAGTGCGAAGAAAAGGTGGCAGACACTATCAGATTTTATCTTGTCGGATGAAGACGCAGCATGCACAGGGTCGGACTGGACATGGGGAGGTCCACCGGGTTACTATACTCCGGGGCCCCCCCCCGCGCATATGCGCGAACTTCGCAAACGCCGACAAACATGCGCTACCATCGCCGCAATTAAATTTTATTTGGGGGCCCGGAGATTGGGGGAGGGGGGCCCATGAGGGCTGGGGCCCACCGGGTTTTTTTTCCCCGCCGGCCAAGTCCGGCGCTGAGCATATTGCCTTGAGACAGGTGTGTCATGTTGGATGGCAAATCTTTATATTATAACCCACACGTCTACATCCGACTTGGTAGATCTGTCCTACAAAATCTCTTACAGAGGAATTTTTTTCCCTTTCTTATTTGCAGATCCTCGACTAAATCCCCAAATTAAAATAATATGTAGATAAGCATCACAATCGATGGAAAAACAGATAACAGAACCAAACCCAATGTTGTTAAAACTAAGTACAAACATCAGTCTATGCTCTGATTTCTCTGTGACTTCTAAAGCACTGTATTGATTTTTACCAAATTCCAGTAGTGCTTTCTCAAAAAATAATATGAAATAAAAACAATGTGCTATGGTGCTTTCTTCAAAAATAAAACGTTGCTTTTCCACTCTGATGGGATTAGCAATTTCAAGATTTCTCAAAACACCATATCAGTGCCAACTCCAGAGTGTTCCAATGAGAATTTAAAATTTTGAGACAACTAGACAGTTTTCCACTTCACCTTCGTCCATTTTAAATGAGCTTAGGTTCAGAGAAGGTGGCAGTGTTTCTGGATTATGTTTATATATGGTTTCTTCTTTGCGTAGTAGAGCTGCATTTGTGGGTGTAGCAGCTAACTGTGTTCACAGACAGTGGTTTTGGGAAGTATTCCTGAGCCCATGCAGTGATTTATACTACAGAATTGTGTCTGGCTTTAGTACAGTGCCGTCTTAGGGCCAGAAGATCACGGCCATCATCATTTATGGTGTTTGACCTTGTATTATATGTACAGAGATCTCTCTGTAATCTTTTAATATTTTGTATTGAAGATGAAAAAACACATTCTTAAATTGTTGCAATATTTGCTTTACAGAGTGGTGTGCCCCTCCCCATCTCAGCTGCTGAGAGACCCTGCTTCTCTGGGATGTTTTTTTTTTATACCCGGTGATGTTACCGACCTGTTGCCAATTAGTAAGATGTTTCAACAGGTGTTTTTTGTTTTATTTTAGCATTACACAACTTGTCCAGTCTTTTTTTTATTTTTTATTTTTTTGCTCCTGTCCCAACATTCTTTGAAACATATTGCTGACATCAGATTCAAAATGAGCATGTTCAGCATTTGCAATTATTTGCAATTAAATATAGGGTTTAAATTATATACACATCATCCCATTATCTAATAAAATCCTAACTATTCTGTAAGTGGGCTTGCACATCCCTAACCACTGATTAATTCCTGTGCAACCTGATTTAAAGATTGGGTGATCTGATCAGGAGCGTAAGCAGACCCTGTGGCTGCAGGGGGGCCCAGGAGGTATAGGCATTTTAATATATATTGGTAAAACAGGACAACCTCTGGAGAGTTTGGGGGCCCTTCAATTATTTTGCTGTGGGGCCCTGTAGCATCTAGTTATGCCACTGGATATGATTATGTGCAATTTTGCCTCATAAATTCATGGGCTAATTGCACTGTTCTGATTGGTTGATTCCTGTGCATAAAGACAGAATCTTATGAACAAATCTGGCAACATCTGCCTGTTTCTGTTGACCTCCAGTATTTGTGAGAGGCATTGGAGTGTGTGATTTCATTCTAGAAAATCATGATAGTCATGCCAGAATGTTGCTGTAGTCCAAATAGCGAATTTCAACTTACATAAATGTCTTCTGTCCCCATTGGCCATGTTTTCTCTTTGGACATTCTCCTTGAATTAAAGGGTTTCCTAAAAATGTTCAGAATGTTCAGCTGCTTCATGGGGATGGTTCTTCATGAATCATGATTATATGGGTAGTTCAAAGAGGAGTGGTTTGATCAGGCCTAGAGTTTCATCCGCCATGAGGTCCCCTTAAAGGAGAACTAAAGCCTAACTAAAGAAGTAGCTTGAAATGTTGAAGATGATGTTTTGGGCTTCTTTACCAGCCCAAGGCAACCACAGCCCTTTAGTAAAGATCTGTGTCACTGAGCATGTGAGTGTCACAGACACTTTCCAAGATGGTGACCCCCTGTGACAAGTTTGAAGTCCTGGATCATTGCTGATATTGACAAGCTGAAACTTTAGGCTTGTGCAATAAGTTCAGTGTAAAATATCTGGCATTTTGAGCCGTATTCATTTGTAGGGTTTAGTTCTCCTGGGGTGGTTCATCTGCAAGCTAACTTTTAGTATGTTTATATAGAATGGCTAAATCTAAGTAACTTTTCAGTAGGTCTTCATTATTTATTTTTTACAGTTTTTGAATTATTTGCCTTCTTCTGACTCTTTCCAGCTTTCAAATGGAGGTCACTGACCCCATCTAAACAACAAATGTTCTGTAAGACTACAATTGTATTGTTATTGCTACTTTTTATCACTCATCTTTCGAATCAGGTCCTTTTCTATTCATATTCCAGTCTCTTTTCCAAATGAATGCATGGTTGCTAGGGTAATTTGTACCCTAGCCACCAGATTGCTGGGGAGCTGATGAGTAAAAAGCTGAATAACTCAAAAACTGACCGTTTTTGCTGGGGCGCTGATTGTACTCTTTCACTATCCTATATTTAACATGTGGATGCTACTAAATTACTTAGTGTGAGATACTCCCGAAGGGGTTGTGTTCCTTAAAACAGCTGCAGGATCTTGCCTACACCCCTTTTGAAAGAATACATTCCCTTTTGCATTGACTTTCATAGTAGGGAATGCTCCATATGAAATATGGAATTGAAAGACAGGAGCCCTCCTTGTTAGCTCTCGTAGTATTTTTATTGCTGTGCACAATGCATTTCACAAAAGTGTGCAGTCTTATCACCTTTTATTTGCTTCTGTTGCATGTGACTGTTTCAAGGACATGCAATTCTGCCTTAGGTCGGTATTCAAACATTCCTTGCTGTCTGTAGCACTCCAGTTAATTGGATATGAAGAACAATAACAGGCTGAATGACAGCTATTGCAGAGTAAGGTCTTGCAAATATCTCAGATGCCTCACACGTTAAACATTCAGATAGCACTTATTGTCTTTACATGTAGCTAAATAGCTTGTATTGCAAAAACAAACATACTCTATTATTGAAGATTCAAAAAAATAAAATGGGTAAAAATTTAATATATGAAATATGCAGAAATGTGTTCAAACTTTCATAACCTGCAAAATTTTGTTAAATGATCATGGTAATAAGGGGGTGTGGCCACAAAAATGAGAATGGGCTATGCGTGGCAAATCATTTTGTCCCTCTTTCTAGTTCCAAAATGTTGGGAGGTATGCCGCTGGTCTTCATTTTTTTTTAAAGAAATTGTGCTTTCTGAATTATTTAGCTTTTTGTTTGGCGCCTCTCCAGTTCAGATAATGTCCAGAATTTCAGCAGTTTTCTGGTTGCTAGGGTCCAATTTACCCCACCAGGAAGTGGCTTAAATTAGAGTCTGGAATATGAATAGCAGGGGCCTGAATAGAAAAATCAATAATTAAAAGTAACAGAAAATATTAGTATTGTAGCCTCACAGAACAATGAATGTTTGGTCCTGTGGGGGTCAGTGAACCTATTTTGAGACCTGGAAAGAGGATAAAGTAGAATGCAAATAATTCAGTAACTATAAAAAAAATGACCAATTGAAAAGTATATAACCCTACTAAAAGTTAACTCAAATGTGAACTACACATTTAATGCCAGTAATAAAGGAATCAAGTGGGAAGGTACTGCAATTAATTATATATTTTTTAAGTTGCAAGAAAAATGTAACCCTTGGTACTTGTAATTGTGCCTAAAAGCAATAGTGACCATATAGGTCTAAGTATAGGGCCGAACGTTCGGATTCACCAGCCATTAGTGGGCACATCGGGTTAAGATCCACTCGTTTGGCGATCTTAAGTCCAGTGCTAGCCACATGGTATTTTAGTAGCAGCTGTATTCTGGAGATCAATACATGTGAACCTTTGTATGATTTAGATATATAATTCTAAGACTTTGCAATTGTTCTTTTCTTAAAAAAAAATCAGTTTTTATCTACACCTCCTAATTTTAGTATTTACAGTGGCTCGCTGGTAGATCTTATAGAGTGGAACAACTATAGCTGATGCCACGAAAATCTAATTTATGCTTTCTGTGGTCTATTACCCTCTTCTATCAGCTTTAGCCAATCAGGTTGGAAGTTAGTAGTCATAAGACTACAAACTTTCCATGATACTACTTTGGAAGCTAGTAGTCATAAGACTACAAACTTTCCATGATACTACTTAAAAAGTTAATTTATTATCTTCTGGTGCAGCTTATTATTGTGTGACAAATTGTGCTTTGAACTTTGCAACTGCGACAGTATAGTTTATTTTAGAATGCAATGGTAGTTTAGAAAGATCAGCACTGTTTAATATGCTCTTTATCACATGTCTATTTGGTTATTACCATATGTTAATATAATGTATTTTCTTCAGTATGTAGATCAATGGCATCCAAAACACCAGTTGGATTTATTGGGCTTGGTAATATGGGAAATCCAATGGCAAAAAATCTCTTAAAACATGGCTACCCTGTAGTTGCATATGATGTATTCCCAGAGGCATGCAAAGACTTCCAGGATTCAGGAGCCCAAGTGAGTGATGCCACATGTGATATGTCATTTACAAATAACTAGGCAATGTACTTGTTTCTCACACACACACACACACACTCACACACACACACTCTCAACTTGGCAACATCTTGTATAAAGTGTTTGTTATGCTACAGAATAAACTGAAATGGTGATCTGAAAAAATCTTTATCCCCCCTTAGCAGTAGCAGACATGTAATATGATTTAATAAGGATCTTAGTTTACAATCATATTTTTTGTCATGTGTCTGATATTTTAATTTTTATGTCGACAGGAGTACTGAAATGTTCAATGAAATCAAAGCTAAATAACATCTACTTTTACCCAGCGAGTACTGGTAAAAGCCAACGGAGTACTCCGTTGGCTAAAATTGTAGTTGTTTCATTGTAAGATAGAAACCACCTGCAGGGTACATAATTATGGTTATTGGGGAAAATATATTAGTTATAGGATTAATGAACACTTCTGGCAACACAGAGTAATGCAAATCTTGTCTGAAACACTGTGTAAGTAAAGTAAATATCTTTATAAATGTAGATCATGGATTCACCAGCAGATGTGGCGGAAAAAGCTGACAGAATTATAACCATGCTACCGTCAAGTGCCAATGCTGTTGAAGCTTATTCTGGGTCAAATGGAATTTTGAAGTAGGTTGTTTAGTAATCTGGAAAATGTAATGCAATCATTTTGCTGCTTTGTGTAATAAAACGTTCATTTGTATAGTTTCACTAATGGTAAAAAAGTAAAATCAGCCTGACCACAAACTTGCAAGTTAATAACACCATACTGTAACAGGAACCCAACAGATTCCACAATTTTCAAGATGTAAGGGAGCTTAGTATTGTATTAATTCATATGTATGTAATGTATGCATTAACTATTGAGCATGTGCTTGTTCATCAGAACTAATGGCCCATTCCTCAATGTGTAGACAGAGCTGGAGGAGGCATGTGCCGGGGTGCAATGGTGGGGGTGCCAAGCATGTACCTCATATGTAGCCTACCCATAGTCCAAACTTGTCTCTCCTAACCACCCCGTCAGCAAATCAAACGCATGCACAATTGTTTTGCATGTGTGCACTTGCTCAAATGTTCTCGTGTATGGGACCCTGGGGGGGGGGGGGGGTGATGTGTCCAGCCAGATGGCCCAGGGCGCTATTTTAATTTTCACGCAAGTATAAATCTAGAGTCAAAAACATAATGCTTGTTCATTCATTTATTGAGAAAATGATATATGTGCGTGTGCCCAAAATGTTTGGCCATCTATGAAAAACAGATTACATTTTAGTTCATATTTATGCAGAAATATTGAAAATTCAAAAAGATTCACAAACTTTCAAGCACCACTGCATGTGATAAATCATCTGAGACTAAAAGAATTCTAACATTTAGTACAGGAGCAGAATATATTCGGAATTATATATTTCAGTAAACACACATAATGGTAATGTAAAGCAATTACCATAAAACCATGTTAAATATATGCTATGCTATAGTATAACTATACATTGAAAAAGCCTTTTGCTCCACTGTGTATGTAATAAATGCTTAAGATTGAGGTTTGGGAATGAATTTACATGACTGTGGTTTATCTGGCCTTCCGTAATCATCCCCTTGTCTATGTTTTGGTAAATTGCACTTTGTTCTACAAATCACAAAGTTGGATAAATATGACTTAATGGTTACCCTCCTTTAATTATTTGCATTGTAAACCCAGAAGTCTATACAAAGTTCTTGTATGTAGAACATCATTTAGGCGCTGAACAAAAAAGTTTATTGCATTTCATATAAAGTGGAATGCTGTGTAAAAGAAGTCTGCTGTGTCTCATACCAGATATGGAGACTGCATATAATATTGCTCTGGAAATTCTAACCTGAATGGCTTCGTATGCCATAAAGCACCCTGGGCAGGTCATTAGGAGCAGCTTTTTAAATGGTCATGTTATTTCCTGGCCTGATTTTGTCATAAAGCTATTACAAAGCTAGCTTTAAGAATGCTTTTGCTACTTTTGTTTCACAATTTTCAAATGTGTCCTATTAAAGCAAAATTATGACTACATTTAGCACAAATTATGAGAACAGTATTTGAATAACAACCAATTTTCATGTACTTTATTGCATGATTATTAATATAAAATCAAAGACAAGCGTATATGGTACATTTTTTAATTATCCTTTTGTGCCCATTTATTTTCTTACAAAATTCCCCCTGCTTCCGAAACTCTTCTGGCTGTGCTTTCTAACTCTGTTGACTTATATTTTTGCGCTGAATGCACAGCTATTTACTTACTGTCATAATCTGCAGTGCTTCATCCTGGCTATTCTTCATTTCCTTTGGTAATTGATGTTCTTTTATCCTAATTCCTCATAGGATTGGTATGCATCTGTTAAAACTATTCTGTATTGCCACATACCAGTCCCTCATGGTTTTGCTTTCTGCCATTCATTTTACTCTGCAGGGCCATGTCCCATTGTTAGGGTTTTGCAGAGTTGTATTGTACAGCTCTTGCATGGTTTTGTGGGTAAGGTATTCAGAATGTTTGAAAATGTTACTGATTTAAGAAATATAGAACATATGTCAACCATACCCTGGTGAAAGCAAACTAGAAACTTGTTTACTCGCATGTGGAAACTTGACAGAGCAAGGGGTTGGATATGAGGAATACAAGAGACTGTGAAATCAAATGTTACTCCACGGTAGCCATTATGTGCACTGGAAATTAAGATAATGGTGGTTATGGCAGGAGTGGGTGACTGTAAATATTGTAATTTTGTTTTCCTTCAATTTATTTTAGCAAGTGAGGGCATCAGAGGCTATAGAAGAAAGGCAGCTTATGTCAGAAAAGGAAAGATCATGGCAAGAGAAATTAAAATTATAATTGATTAAAACAGAGCCTTGAGGGATTCAGGTGGAGAGTTCAGGTGATAAGGATGTTTCCTCAAAGTAAGTGAGAGGAGGAACAGTTAGACAGGGATAACCTAAGACACAAGATGCAAAATTGGTTTAATGGATTTAAACTCCACCCACACATCACTAATAGAGGCCTCTTTACAAAAGAATACATTGTCATTAAATGTTAGAACCCAAATCCACAACTGTTTTTAAACCACTTAATGATATGAATGTAGAATTTTGTTGCAAGTTCCACCTATCTGTCTTACCATGGATTAAGGGGGTTTGCTTGCTAAGTGGCACAGATCCAGATTCTGTATGGTTTCAATTTTATTTGTTTGCTTTTCTGTTTTCTATTTTTTTTCTCTGTAATGCCCTATTTAACCTTGCATTATTCTTTTACCACTTTATCGGCTCAAGTTTACATATGTAATGGTACATTGATTGTGAACTTGAATATTCTCCCATGACTCTTAAAAACAATGTGATTCACTAGATTTATACTGTTTGGTATCTCTATGCACTTCTTGCATGGCCTAAAATAAATATATGATTTAAAATGCTTTAAATGAATAAAATATGCTTTCCAGAGACAAAGTAGTAACAAATGCGAACTTAATCAAATCATCTACATTTTGACATTGACACTAGTAATTGTCATCTGATTTACTGTTTTCAGGTATGAATCTCATTACCATTGATATCAGTGGAAGGTGACCCAACTGCATGTGATATATGATATAAGCATTGAGTTTAATTCCCTTTTCTTATACTTTGTTTTTTCTCCAAAGAAAAGTGAAGAAGGGATCCTTACTGATTGACTCTAGTACCATTGATCCTGCTGTTTCTAAAGATTTGGCAAAGGCAGTGGAAAAAATGGGAGCTGTGTTCATGGATGCTCCAGTATCTGGTGGTAAGTCATGTCAGACATGTCCAGTTTCTTCTACATTTCTCATGTATCTAACAATTGAAATTCATATATGCAATGACATTGGAAATAAAAATCTGTTAAGTATTAACAGTTACAGTATGTAATAAAAAATTGTATAAATTTATTATCATCATCTTGATAATTGATAAGGGGTTTGGGTAATTTTTAATTTTGCATTGTGTGTAATATGTTACGCTTACAGTGTCCTACAAACTCTAGTCACTTCACAGAACACATGAACATCCAGCACCTATTCTTTGACTAATCTACACTTCCAAGGTTTGTTTATATTGTAGTTGATAATAGCATTTCAGCAGCTTGACGAGATAGAATTTAGGGGCTGATTTGTTACCATAGGTATTAAATACCAAATAAAAGACCCCTATACTACATAACAAATACTCCTTAAGTCAGGCTTCCTTCTAATTGCAAAATGAGAACATATTCATTAACTCAGACTTTCATATTCACTATGGCAGCATGTGAAATCTACAGTCTTGCTTTCTTCTTCACCATGTCCTTCACTTGGAAGATCATTGTGTATTGCACCGTGTGTTCCAGGGTAGTGGGCAAGCTCACAGGCTGCATTCCTGCAGTATGTGTGCCCCCAAAGCATTTCATAAAAGGTGGAGTGTGTGTGTCCTTAGCAGATTTCATGTTGGGTGAAGTGTGTGTCCCTAAGAATTTCATTACAGACCATGTGCGTGCCTCCCAGCATTTCATGACAGACCGTGTGTGTGCACCTCCCAGCATTTAATAAAAGGCAGTGTGTGTGTGTGTGCCCCCTCTCACCATTTCATGAAAGGCAGTGTGTGTAAGGGTTGTGCAGGTGACCCAGGTTCGGGCTTATGTCCACACAGTAGGGGAAGGGTTATTGTTGAGCGCTTCCTTCTGCTCTCCCTGCCTGTGATCTTACAATGCTTTTGATGGCCTGCCACGCCCCTTTTGTGATGTCCGAGATGGGCAGGTTTGGCGTGGGGCTATAAATAGAGCTGTCACATCATGTAGGGTTCTGTGTTGGGAGGGTTCAGGTCTATTTTTCTGAGCCTACACATCACTAGTGTGTGTGTGGCCCCCTAGCATTTGATGACGGGTTGTTTGTCCCCCACCCCTTGCTTGTATAGTAGAATCAGCTCCCAGACTTTGTCAACTTGTGGGTCCTGGTGCACGTACCCTGACTGGCCACCTTCCAATCCTTTTCACAAGTATTGATTGAAGTACAACACCACAAAAAAAATTTCTTATAGATAAAAATGCCTTTATTGGAACACTGGCAGGACCTGGATAAGCGACGTTTCAGGCTACACAGAGCCTTTTTTTCAAGCTTGTGTGTGTCCCCCACCCCCACAGCATTTCATGACCGGAGTGTGTGTGGAACTCAAAGTAGGGTTTATATTTCAGAAAGATGAGCAACCAATGACCCTGACTGTGCTGTTAAACTACAGGCTTGGGGGTAAATTTACTAAAGGGCTAGGTGACTAACGCGGGTGAAAATTCGCCAGATTGGTGTCATTTCGGTACTTTGCCGATTTACTAATGGTCGCTGGCGTAACTTCGCTAGTGAAGGAGAGGGACTCTAGCGGTACTTCGCTCCCTAACGCCTGACGAATTTGCGCTCTGACTGAACGTTACCTCTTGCGCCAGACTTGCCTTCGACACCTAAGACTAGGCGAAGTACAATAGAGTACATAGGACTTCCTCAAAAAATAGTTGAACATTTTTCTAAGTCCCAAAAAACGGTAGCGTCTTTTCTTTTTTTCAGGGTGATAGGCTGCAAAAGAGCGCACATTTTTTTTTGGGGTAACCGGCTTCCCCCCTATATTTCCTAACTTATGGCATATAAACTATACACTGGGCTCATGTGTAGGGCAGTATAACAATTCTATTTCCTTTTATAAAGGTTTCCCGGGCTTTTGTAGTGTAATGTATTTGCTGCAACATATACGTCCATTTAACTTTAACTTCCCGCTGTATGCAAATTAGGCAACGCTAGCGCAACTTCGTTTCATTTGGCGCAGTAACGCTAGCGCAACTTCGCCAGTGTTCGGCGTCCTGGACGCATCTTCGGATTTTAGTGACTTACCGTTGTCCTCGTGAATCTACACCTGCCGAAGTGTTGTGCTCTGAGCGAAGCCGTCGATGGTGAATCTTCGGAGGTTAGTGAATTTGCCACGTGGACTCTAGGTGGGATGCTGGGAGGTTTTTTTTTTTTTTTTAAATAATCTCTTGATGACTGCTGCCCAAGCCTAGAAGAAACCCCATTTTTCAGTGGTCCAGAAATATTTTATTTTATAAAATCCAGGAAAATGTAAAATCATGGACATATAATATGCATAATATATATAGGCGAAACCACAAAAAAAATGTAAAATGAAGTTAGACTATAAATCGGGATATAAAATTGAAATGTCACTGTATATCGTTCTCTGCTAATCGTCAGTAATAAAGCAAAGGGTAGGGAGTCAGAATCAAGTGTTATCCATATATTGCAGCTGAACGGCACAAATATTAAATAGATGTTTATAACTACCCAATGTTTCTATGTATGACCTGCTTTGATGAGAAAACACGTGGTAAGTTTTATTTCAACGTTTCGGCTGCTACACTCGAGCCGTCTTCAGGAAGTGAAAACCCTAACCCCAACCATCACCTTTAACCCCAAGAATGGCGCCAAAATGCAATGTGACATCATCATTACACCTATCAAAACATTAAGACATTTTTGTGAATAGTAGAATAAAATCGCTACAATGTAGATGTAGTAATAGCAAGTGTAATCAAGATGTATGCGGTAACATGGTGTTCTTAAAAAGCCTCCGTGTGGCTCCGCAAACAAGTGACCCCGTGTGATTAGCAAAAGTGAGTGACAGCAACCACCCCCATTGGCAGATTCATAGTGGAGTATCGATGGTTCCCTATTAGTTGCAGAGGAGGACGCACAGATGCAGATCCACTAGTGTTTTCGCCCCTTAGACAGTGGTCGGACCAACACACCATATCCCTGTTCCCTTTCCTCGATCGCCTAGGTCAGCTGCCAAATGATAGCCCTACTTCCATTCTGTCGACTCGCTGACAGTGTCTAGGCCACACCTCCTGATACGTCACCGTGAGAGGGGTTCCCTGCTGACAGGCCGAGACCAGGCTGTCAGGTTAGCTCTTTCAGGCTTTTGGGACAGATGCACTGCTGCCTCAGCGCACCCTACCACATTTGAATTACAGATCATACAAGTGGATTAGTGGATCCACATACCAGGGGTGCAGCTCAGTTAGGTCTAGAAGCGCGGTCTTTTCAATTTTCACTTGCAATTCAGGTTAGGTACAGCGTCACGCTTAGTCCTTCCCACAATTAGACGTCACTCCCCACAGGCAAGCCCTATTGGGAGCGCCGAGTCTGGTATTGCTCCTGACTCTCGCTCACCAATTTTGCGGGCACCAACGTTCTGTGTCTGCGATTAATCGCTTTTATAGAGTGATTTGTCATACATGGTAGCACCAAACAAAGTAGTAGTGCTGACCTTCTGGGTCATTTCTTGCAGTTACTTGACCATATACTGAAGCCTGCTAGGGTTTATAGGGATGGTTGGTCCGTCGCTCTGCCGTGGGCCGACCTACTGGCACTGTGGTCCATCTCTGATATGGCAGAAGGGATAAGCCTGTCAGGTCGTAGTAAGGGGTTGGAACACACTATATAGGCTTAATGATACCGAGGCGCAGTATCTATTGGAACTGTTGTTGCTAGGGTGGTGCCCCATAGTTACGGAAAAAATAAAATAGAACATTATTGTGTGCCAAAATCGCGTGCAAAGGAAAGACATGTAAGCTAATTGTCCATCCTCCAAGAAAGTCCTTAAGGTGGCAATGTCATATATATACATTGCCTGGTGTGTATATATGTGTGTATATATATATATATATATGTGTGTATACACACACACACACACACACACACACACCAGGCAATGTATATATATATATGACATTGCCGCCTTATATATATATATATATATATATATATATATATATATATATATATATATATATAGTCAATGGAGGAGCCGGCACTCTCGTCAAACGGTTCAACCTTGCCTGGGTGCAGTGTCCAAAATTTTTGAAATATTCATCCCACAAAGAAGGTCCGCACTCTCAGGACTTATATTGAAATAAAAATGTTTTTATTAACTAAACGACTTTCTTTGAAAAAGGCCTCGGAGAGGCCGAAACGTTAGTCGTTTAGTTAATAAAAACATTTTCTTGTTAGAGCAGGGGTGCACGATCAATATTGTAGATAATGGTGTGAAGGATCAGCACTCTCCCATTAGTTTAGTGAATGAAGTGTTTTATTGAATACACAACATTGGATCTAATGTTGTGTATTCAATAAAACAACACTTCATTCACTAAACTAATGGGAGAGTGCTGATCCTTCACACCATTAGATAGATAGATAGATAGATAGATAGATAGATAGATAGATAGATAGATAGATAGATAGATAGATAGATAGATAGATAGATAGATAGATAGATAGATAGATATAGATCAGGGGTCAGCAACCTTTACTATCAAAAGAGCCATTTTGCCCCCTCTTCCTCTAAAGAAAAATAGTCTGGAGCCGCAAAACATAACACAGCTTATAAACGTTAAAAAGTTTTAGCCTTTTTTAATTTTAGCTGTTACAACAATAGCATCCATCAAACAGAAGTGTGTATGTGTAGGCCTACTTTGAAATAAATTAAACACTGAATAGCCCTATTAAATGCTAGTGTTCTCATCAGTTTAATGTGACTTCTGTTTCTGAAGCTCCATGCTGATCTTCCCTCTCTTCTCTTGAGTGTGTGACCGCGGTTAGGACCATGATGACCATGATGAAGTGGTGCCTGTCACTCCTGGGATGTCTATACAGTCCTCACACCTGCTGGCGGCTTCCTGAGTGTGCGACCGCGGTAGCTAACCATGCGGTCGCACACTCAAGAAGCCGCCAGCAGGTGCGAGGGCTGTATAGACAACGTGACAGGCAAAACTTCTAGATTGAGCCGCAGCAAGCAGGATGAAGAGCCGCATGAGGCTCCGGAGCCGAGGGTTGCCTACCCCTGATATAGATAGATATAGAGATAGATATAGATAGATAGATATAGATATATATACAGTATATAGATAGATATAGATAGATAGATATATATACAGTATATAGATAGATATAGATAGATATATATATATACAGAATATATATATATATATATATATATATATATATATGTATGTATTAAGGGCTGAAATTTCCACTTGTATTAATTGTTCTGTACAACCACATATTTGCGTTCATTTTGTAAATTTTACTACTAGTGGTGCAATTTTGCACTTTTTGTTAGTGATTTATCTCCACGGAATAACAAGTGTCTTATTGAGTTCTTCTGAAGTGTTGATGGTTACGCTGCCATAGGTATAACATTTATTTCCATCCCATGGCGGCATTAATCGGTATAACATGAATGTTGCATTAAGATACTGTTTCTAACTTTAACAAACTATGTGTTAACATTCCTGCCAGTTGACCTCAGTTATGTTTGGCACAGCCTGTTGCCAAGAAGATTACATCATAATAAAATATACGAACTTTATTGAGGCTATTAAAATAATGTAGGAGTAGTTTATACAACAGGGATAGAAATACCTGCTAGCTGGTAAGATAAGAAAAATTGCCAAGAGAATGAAAGGCAACACTTTTCTTGGTCAAAAGGTACGCTACTCATTTTAAAGAATTTCTGGTCTCATTGGCAAGATTTTTTCTTTTTTACTTTTCTCATAATGATAAGAAAAAAATCTTTTAATATTTTTATAGGTATATTTTTAACGTCTAGACTGGGGGGCTAGTTTATAAAAATGTCAGGGGATCCCGACTGATTCCCAGCAGTTCAACTTATACTACTTTGTTGTTATTACTTTCTTGCATATAGGGAAAGTGTTTTGATAAATTTGTTAAATCAGATCTTTCCCGTTTGTCTGAGTTGATTTGAGTAGGCTGTTTCACTCAGTTCCCATGGCTGTTAGAGTTAAATGGAAGACCTCAGTCCTTGTGCCTTTATGTGTTGTTACCCCTGGTATACATCCAATGAGTGCATACATTAGCCAGTTAGGATGATTGCATGAAATGTGCATGGAAATGAAATGCACTTAATATTTTTAATACAATTTACAGGTATGGGATATGTTATGGGACCTGTTATGGATAATGAATCTTTCCATAATTCGGATCTTCATACCTTAAGCCTACTAGAAAATCATGATCCAAAATCTTCGTTTGGATCAAGTACAAACTACTGTTTTATTATTACATAGAAAAAGGAAGTCATTTTTAAAAATTTGGATTATTTGATTATAATGGAGTCTAAGGGAGAAGGCCATTCCGTAATTCTGAGCTTTATGGATAAAGGATTCCCAGATAACTGATACCTGTACCTTAATTATTAATTTGTAAATAACCCCACATTAGCCTTGAAAGTATCTGGGTAAAAATAAAATCAAGGCTATTAGAATGCCCTCTGTGATGGACAAATTCTGTAATCACTTAAACAGTTTTTTTGCCACATTTGTCAGACTTGCCTTTTGGAGATGATCTTTGCCTTTTTTTAAGACTCAAAGAGATAATGATTAGTTTACATTTCTCCTTCTGTCTCTAAGTGAGGAAAAGCACAAAAGGCAATAAATACTCTGGCCCAAAACCATTAAAGTGAAAAGCTGGGATTTCTCCCGGTCTTGAGTTGAGGCTGTTTGTTTATCAGCTGGCGCCTAGTCTGGAACTGAGAGTTAGAGATTTCTATCTGCTTCAGAACTTTTGAGAATTTCGCAAGGCACTTTCATTTTAACTTTAAGGTAACTTGAGTTTATAGCTTTGGCTTTAAAGATTACTAATGATTTACTCATTTCCTTGCTATTTAACCAAAGTGGACTTTTTTCCCAGGAAGGGATCTGTGTTTATTTAGGGCTTTTGTCTGCGGAGGGATTAAAAGGCGGCCCACCTACATCGTGAACTTGATGGTAATAAAAATTCACCAAAACACACCGTAAAAACATTCTTACCATGGCATTAATTATACAGCATTGAACTGTTAAGAATCACATTTTACACATACATTTAGCATTATGAAAATAATGTTTAGTCTTTAAATATATTCTGGATTATAAGGTTTTTGTTTAAAAGTATGTTCTTAAATGTATATATATTTTTTTATTAGTGATATATAACTTTTTTCTTTGATCTTTGACATTCTTCATTGAAAATAATTCCTTATTTGAATTTGCTGGTATTTGGTTACAGTGAAATTGTCGCCCTGACAGTTGCATGCATGTCATTAAACAATAGTCCGTATATTTTATTACAGCTCCATGCAACAAGCCTATAGTTTAGTGGCATTGTCACTTAGCTACATGTTCTCACTAAAAGCGCACTGTGTCTTTTGTTGTTGTTTAAAAGCTAAAACTGTTACCTGAAGGCTTCAAGCTTTACAGTACAACCGGTTAAATATATTGCGTATATGTAATTCAGCTATTTAAGCACACAAAGAAATGCAGTTTTTAAAAGACACAAAGAAATAGTTTTTTTTTAAAATTTGCATATTTTCTTATATACTGCTGCAAAATGTTTATTTTTTACTTACTTTGGAAAAATAAAGGGTATTTTGCAAGGTTAATTTAAGTGCCAGTTTCTTTATTATAGAAATAAAATCATGCTGTATGAAAAGCTTTTTTCAATATGTATTTAGGCAAATACATTTGTATCTCTCCAGCATTCATTAAGTATTGCACCACAAGATGGCAATACATTCATACATGCTTGGGGCAGAAAATGGCAAAGATTCTGGTTCTCTAAATATTGTTACCTTGCATATTTTGCACAACGGCATTATACTAAAAAATATTTGCATATTATACAACTAAAATGTATTTATATTGATTATTAAGTTGTTCAGTAAATACATTTTAAAATAGTTTTATATATTTAAATATATACAGATACATGTTATAGATGTATGTACAGATGAATATACTACACTTTGCATATTTCACCCAAAGCAGGAGCCACAACAGAGGAGAAATGTATGCAACAAAACAATAAAACATTGGGCATTGGAGTACCAGCTATTTATTTATAATTATATACATATATATGTATTATATATATATTATAAATATATATTATAAAAACTTTGTTAGTACCAGGGTGATATCCCCTCTTAGGTGTGTGTGCAGCAGGCCTAGAGCCAGTATATGTATGTGCGTATTTATATCTTTTATAAACCTGTTTTTAACATGTTCCAGTTGCGAACATTTTAGGAGAACATTGTTAAAACTTCCAGTATTAGAGTAATTGCTGCTGTTTTTTTTCTATGAATTTAATTGTCATTTGTTAGCCATCTTCTTGTCTTGCTGCCTTTCATGGTTACTTAGTTATTTTTGTCACGTAGTGTAAATATTATGCAGGTTCTTTATGTATAAATGATGTCCAGCTTTAAAATGCAATAGCACTTTGGCAAAGGTAGGACATTTTAATTACACAATTAGCAAGCTGATCTTTTGCTTCTGAATGCTAATTCATATTTAGTTTTCAAACAGATTTTTTTTTTATAACAATAACATATTTTCTGAAAATTCAATATGCTTGCATCTGTTTATACTACAGAGAAATGTTCTCATTGAGCCTTCAGGACTGGGGATTTTCATATGGTCATAAAACAATAGCTTGAACGTGGTTGGTATGAATAAATGCAAGAAACTGGTGGCTAATGTGGCATGCCGTGGGTTAATGGAGAAAAAAGAATGACCCTCACACACCCTGGCAGTCCGATCAATGTGAATCCCCGGTGCCCAGTGAAAGAGGAATCCGCGACCTCGTAATCAATGTAGAAGAGAAGTCATTCACCAGCACAACTTGGGTAATGCTAGTTTATTGCGGGATGCAAAGTTTCGGGCGTAACCCCTTGACAATGCTTGACAAAGGGGTTACCCCCAAAACGTTGCATCCCGCAATAAACTAGCAAGGGTTTTCCCTTCCAGCATTACCCAAGTTGTGCCGGTGAATTACTTCTCTTCTATGCCGTAGGTTAATCACAGGAAAAGTATAAGATATTTTCTTCAAACTTGTGTTTATAAACAGAAAATTAAAACTATTTGTATGTATGTCTTACTACCTTATTTGTTGTCTTTTTTTGTGTGAAATGAATGTGTGTTTTCTATGAGGGCTTGGTTTTATTCTGTTTTTGTAGTGTTTTCTATTATTATTATTTATTTATTTATTTTTTTTTAACGTGTTTTTAGTTTGCCATAACTTTGTTGCAAATTACATATTCTTGAAACGAATAAAACACAAATTGACCTTGTACATTGACAGAAGTCTTTACTGATAATAACTGTTTGAATCTTTCATATATACAGTATATTCGTTTCTAATTTAGCTTTTCTGTTATTTTTCAATATAGCCAACAAAACAAAGTAATTCGATTTTTTTGTGGCATGATTTATCATCTAAATATGTACACCGCTTCATTGCACAAATAGTGCTATATAAATAATAAAATTAAATCAAATGTAAAAGCGCATTCTATGCCGAATACAGCATAGAAAATCTGTGTCTTACATATTTTTGTACAATATATTGTGTTACATGTCAAATTAACTTTAACTTAGCATGTACCCTATAGTTTTACATACCAAGAGTGACGAAATACACAAGCAGTTCATAGATGCTGAAAAAGAGCAGGCACGTCATTATGATGGCAGTTTAATGTGAGTGTGGGTAGAACAAAGGCTTTGACTCCGCTTATGCCATATGCATTATTATGATCAAAACTAAAGGGGCCTTTTCAGAAGATAGATAGATAGATAGATAGATATAAAAACAGCTATATTTACTTCAAGAATACATATATATAGATATCTATATACAGTATATATCTATTTCTTTTCACTAAAGGGCTGGAGTTATAAAGAAAAGGTGCGGCGTTGCTACAATCGTATGTTTTTACTCATTTATATAATTTATATTGGATACATGGTTAAATAGTGGTACAGGTATGGGACCTGTTAACCAGAATGCTCGGAACCTGGGGTTTTCCGGATAAAGGATCTTTCCGTAATTTGAATCTTCATACCTTGTCTACTAGAAAATCATGTAAACATTAAATAAACCCAGTACTCTGGTTTTGCTTCCAATAAGGATTAATTATATCTTAATGTTGGTCAAGTACAAGGTACTGTTTTATTATTGCAAAGAAAAAAGAAAATCATTTTTAAAATTTTGTATTATTTGGATAAAATGAAGTTTATATGAAACGGCCTTTTCGTAATTCAGAGCTTTCTGGATAACCGTTTTCCTCATAATGGATCCCATACCTGTATTTAGTTTTTTAGATTTTTTTACCACAGAAAACTTATTTGAAATGCAGATAAGGCTTTATGAATATTTTCTCAATAAGTTTTCAATATTTTAGGCAAAAACAAAACTTTTGCTTTACAGTAAAGTAACTTTTGTTACCTTTGTGCCTTTGCAATTTTATAACAAGATGTTATCTCTACATCTACACCCAAATCAACTTGTGGGATATCTGGCCCATTGGCCCATGGACTAAACTGTTAATATTGGCTATCATTTGGCCACACACCTACATAACCCAATTGCACTTAAAGGAGAACTAAACCCTAAAAAAATTAATATGGCCAAAAATGCCATATTTTATTTGCTGAACTTATGGCACCAGCCTAAAGTTTCAGCTTCTCAATAGCAGCAATGATCCAGGACTTCAAACTTGTCACAGGGGGGGTCACCAACTTGGAAAGTGTCTGTGACACTCACATGCTCAGTGGGCTCTGAGCAATTGTTGAGAAGCTAAGCTTAGGGGCTGTCTCAAATTATCAAACAGAAAATGAGGTTGACTTGTAATATAAACTGGTGCTACAAGGCTGATTATTAAATATTGATGCTAGTTGCACTGGTTTCTGTGCTGCCATGCAGCAATTATCTGTATTAATTACTAATCAGCCTTATATTTTGACATTTAGATTCTATGTGTACAACATATTTTGAGTTGGTCCCCTAAGTACAGTAACTGACAGCAGCACAAAGCAGTGCAGTGAATCCGTGAACTGTGCAGTGAATCCGTGAACTGTGCAGTGAATCCGTGAACTGTGCAGTGAATCCGTGAACTGTGCAGTGAATCCGTGAACAGTGCAGTGAATCCGTGAACAGTGCAATGAATCAGCAGAAAAAAAGATGGGGAGCTACTGGGACATCTTTTGAGACACAGATCTTGCACTGCTAAAGGGCTGTGGTTCCCTTGGGTTGGTACAGAAGCCCAAAACATAGGGGCAGATTTATCAAAGGTCGAGGTGAATTTTCAAATTAGAATTTCGAAATTTATCCATGTACTGTCTCTTTAAAAAATTGACTTTGACCATTCGCCATCTAAAGCTTTCCAAAATGCTTTTTTAGCCTTTGGGGGACCTCTTAGAACCTATTTGGAGTCAATTGGTGGACTTTGAAAAATCAAAGTTTTCTTTGGGAAAAACTTCGAATCGATTACACTATTCCTTCTATTATAACGATTCAAATTCGGTCAAATATGGACCTTATCGATCGAAAACTGACCTATTCAAAAAAAAAAAACTTAGACTTAATTTTGGTTGGTCTTTTTGAATTCAAATTTTTTTTTAATTCAAAATCGACCCTTGATAAATATGCCCCATAATGTACAACATTTCTAGCCCACTTCTTTAGTTAAGCTTTTGTTCTCATTTAATGAATTGATTGCCCAGTTGGCCAATTGGTGGGTTTTGTTATGTGGACGTGTAAACCTATGCAGCTTCAGTTCCGCTGATTAATAGACTGATTTTCCATTTTAGCAGATCAATGCTGCTGTAAATAAGAACTTACGGTTTGGTTAGAAAGCATAAAGATGCTATTTAATTATGTTAAACATCATTTTATCATGGGATTTTTCACTATATCCTAAGCTTTTATAGACCATTGGGAAAAAAAGAAAGTTAAATCTTCTTGTGTCAAATAAGGACATTCTTTAGTTACATTTATAAACTTAATATTGAAGTGCAAGTACTTTTGAATTGTGGGTTTTCATGTTTTCTTATATCCAAGTTCTGGCAGATTCTTATAGGGCACAGCAGGCCAAAGACAATAGTCTTAAATCATTTGAACAACTAATGTGTTCATGTTAACCAGGCATTCCCTCACATACAGGTATGACATGCCTATTTTATGGAGTACAATTATTTGACCATATTCTGTGCACGTTAGGTTTATATTTTTTAGTAGGTGTATCTGAGAAGGCTATCTGCTAAAAGAAATTACATCTTATAATGGCCAGGCTGTGAGCTAATTCAGTTTATTGAAACAAATTTTGAGTTCATTGTAATTAATTATAGAATGGGAGCAAGAGGCCAGTGCCTGATGGCGAATATCCTGAAGTATAGTTTAGCTTTATCCAGGCCGCTTTTTTTGATTGTGATACCAATGGCCAAGAGGAAAGCTCATGTAATTCCAATATTTAAAAACGAATTATGTTATCAACCTGATAATTATAGGCCCATAAGTGTGGCATCTGTAGTAGACAAACTATTTGAAAGTTTAATGGCAGGATTATGTTCTATACAGTAATCAGCATGGCTTTATAAAAGACAGATCAAGTCAAACAAATACATTTACATTTTATGATGAAGTAAGGAGAGACATGACTCTTAATACAGCTCAAGATCTCTTGGTCTTGGTAATGCTCCTTGTACATAAATAGAAAACTGGGTAAGAGGTCATGTAGAGAGGGTGGTTGTCAATAGTACATTCTCTATTTAGTGAAGAGTTATTAGTGGGGTACAGCGTTATTCAGTTTGTTCATTCATGACAAATGAGGGAGGACATCAGTGTCGGACTGGGACACCAGGGGCCCACCAAAAGTTTTTAGACCAGGGGCCCACTCTCAGTACTATTTTCTCCTCTCCTCACTCGACCACTATTCACCTAGTCTCTTTTCTTTACATACTATAATCTATTATTCCACCTATTCAGCCACTTTGTTCTCATAGAAATAGGGAATGGCCATGAAATAAGCCAAAAGTTTAACAGCCTGAGGGCCCACTGACACCTGGGCCCACTGAGAGTTTTCCTGGTATCCTGGTGGGCCAGTCTGACACTGGAGAACATTGTAAGCAATGTAACTGTGTTTACACATGATACAAAACTATGCTGGACATTTAGGTCTGGATCTGGACAAGCCTGCATCCTTATCATCTAAGTCATTATTGATAAATGTAAGGTTATGCCTTTGGGGATTTAAAAATATGAAAAATACTACATGCCTTATTGGGTGTCATATTGACACCTGAAATTAGTATTTATGATGTTTTATCTTCATACATAAGGACGTTAATTGTATAAAAACTGCTAATGATAGCTACACCTTTAATTTTGGTCTGTTATGCAAGTGATGTTAGAGAAACCTTTCACTAACTAAAAATTCCTTAAAGAATTTGCTATTAGGTCAAACATACAAGCTGCAAGTGAAAGGGTTAAAACGTACATTTAAAATAGTAAAAATAATATTAATGAAAAAGTCATTATTTGTGATGTTCTTCAACAGTGATGCTGTTAGAGGTGGGGCAGGAAGCCTTACCCAGAGGTGCTTAGTAATGAAGAGCGAACCTGTTCTGTTTCTCAGAAAATGCGTGAAACTCATTGAAGCCAATGGATGTTTTTCTTTTTTTGTTTTGTTTTTTTTTTTTTTTTTGCTGCAACTTTTTCTATTCCATGGCAATTTCTTTTTTTAGGTAACTTTTTCCAAGCACTATACATAGGAGTTTTTGTGCAGTTTTTCATGGCGATACCTAGAAATAAATTTGCCCATCATTAGACTGCTTAGAGATAAAGTTGTTGGGTGTGGTGCTTAGTTATCTGCAAAATAGTAGCAACTATCATCATCATTTATTTATTTTTAGCAATGACATGTTACGCAGTGCTTTACCTTCGTTTATAACAGACGGGGAACAAATGGTGAGTAAAGGGTTTACACTTGGATTAAAGTGCCTATTCACAAGAGTTTACAAACTAAAGGTTTTGGTACAATGGAGACATTAGGATTTTAGGAACAAATTTGAAATTTATGATACAGCAATGACTGATTAAGGTACATTGAATAAGCTTCCCTAAATAGGTAGATTTTTATTGAGCGTTTCTAAACAAGGAAAAAGTCTGACAGCTTGAGGCAGCTATCTGAAGCACACACAGGGAGTACAAGTACATAATTATAATAAATTATAAACAATAAATAAACAGTAATTTCCATGGATTAAGGGGCACAAAGTAAGGAGATCCTTGCCCTGTAGATATAATTCCTTTTTTAAATATCTTGGTCATTTGCATTGCTTCCTCTACCATCATGCAATAATATGTGCAAGCTGGGCTGCCTCAGTCTGGAGCGGATGCCTTACAGTCAGGTGTTTTCCATTGCAGTCTTTGTAGGGAGACAAACTGTGGAAAAACAGTAATATGAGCACTGGAATTTAAAATGGAACATAATTTGTATGAAATAGAACAGCTGTAGTGGACGAAAAAGGCAGCGCCTCTAAAAACATACACATTTGCAGAGATAATACCTCAATTTTAGTTACTTTTCTCTACGGGTCATACAATTTGAACGGAACTCCCAACTGTTTTGTTTAAACTTTCTAATGACAGATGACGTATATTTCTAATATACATTGATTAAAATATTCAGGGTTAGTGATTTGTACATGCAATTGTTATTGAAAGCAGTATTTGTTTATCCAGTTATATTCTCTGGTTCTGACTTGAAAGCGTTTGGCAGAGGTCCGTGCTTCATTAGCTCTATTAATCGTTCTTATCCATTAAAATTGTACAAACTCTTTCAGAATACAAATGTTCTTGCATGGGATCTGTTATCCGGAAACCTGTTATTCAGAAAGCTCAGAATTATGGGAAGGAAGTCTCCCATAGACTCCATGTTATCCATATAATACAATTTTTTTAAATATTATTTCCTTTTTCTCTGTAATAATAAGAGTATCTTGTACAGGTATGGGATTCGTTATCAGGAAACCTGTTATCCAGAAAGCTCCAAATTACGGAAAAACCATCTCCTGTAGACTTTATATTATACAAATAATCAATTTTTTTAATGATTTCCTTTTTCACTGTAATAATAAATTAGTACCTTGTACTTGATCCCAACTACAATCGAATTAATCTTTATTGGAAGCAAAACCAGCCTGTTGGGTTTATTTAATGTTCACATGATTTTCTAGTAGACTTGAGGTATGAAGATCTGTTATCAGGAAAACCCTAGATCCAGAGCATTCTGGATAACCGGTCCCATACCTGTACTTGATCCAAACTAAGATAATATTGATCCTTATTTGAGGCAAAATAAGCTTATTGTGTTTATTTAATGTTTGAATGATTTTCGATCCAAATTACAGAAAGATCCATTATCCAGAAAACCCCATTATCCAGAAAACCCAAGGTCCTGAGCATTGTCCCATACTTGTATTCATTTTTATTCCTTATAATGTATTTGTGATCTATTGCTGCAGAACAAAAGCCATTCATGCAGTAAGGCTCATGTCTGTAACCCATTGGGCACCGCAACATTAATTGGGATTTACAGATTTTGCACAGGGACTAGAGCGAATTGTAGTCCAGCAGCCTCAGAAAGGCTACTAGTTGCCCACCATTTATTTTAATAAGCCTCTTTAGGAACTAAAAAAAATTAATGGTCACCTACACTATTTCCATATTTATGCCTTCATATATCAGCAAGTAATATGCAGATTCGGTTGCAGTATTGTATAAACTTTTAAAATGCCCTACATTTATCATCGGATAACAATATGATGTTCTCACATGACAAGCTCCCTGGAGTGTCAATTAGATTTGATGTTGGAAATCAGTGGCCTAACCTTAAAGCGTACACACTGAGAAGGAACATTCCCACAGCAATACAGATGTGGGTCGTTTATTCTTCATCCTATAAGTTGCTAGAATTTTCTTTAACCCCAGTTCTGCCAAAATAGTACTGCTGCGTGTTTTTTTTTTTGTCCTGTGAATGATGATCAAGGGCTCATGCAAGACACTGAGCTCTGAAGCAGGCAGCATTTTATTCTCTGACTGAGGGATTTAGTTTGAAGCCTCATTATTTAGTGGTATATCCAGGTTTCACAGTCCCTTGTTTCTAGGAATGCACAGTAGATGATTTCTTCTGCTTAGTTAGGGCCAGGTTAAAAAAAAAAGTTTTTTTCATTATATAGTTACTTATACGATAATCCACACCCAGTGACACAGGATTGTCACTAGAGAAAGGACAGTTTAGTCTTCATTATCAATCAAAGACCAATTCTATTGCTGCAACTAGATATTTGGTCAATTAGAATGAATGCAACCAAACATTTTGAACCTTTACACAAAGTCAACAATAACTACTGAGGATAACCCCTTTTATTTGCAAGACCTACACATTTAGGTTGAATAGACTAGTCACTGCTCTAACCTTTTAACATTTGACACCTCCAAGACCTTCCTCCTGTAAAGTCATTCTTGGATTCTGTTGAGAGAAATGGCTGCAGGGGTCAGTTCAGATGCCACTGGTTAGAGACAATGATGTCCCGAAACTTAATTCTCAAATACAATAAGCCTCCCAATTAAGACAAAGAAGAAAACTTGAAGGGTTGTTAGGTAGCTAGGCTTGCTCATAAATGCACATTTCCTGGCTATTTGCTCCAAAACACAAGATATTTTGCTCCCGTCATTAATCCAATACTCTCATGCAACCTGGAGTACTATGGGCAGATTTATCAAAAGTCGAATTTCGAATTCATGTGAACTAAATGAATTCAAATATACTCACAAATCAAATGGGTGGTTATTTAAGACATAAATTAGAATGTCTAATATTCAATCGAATAGTCCCGGCCCGAAAATTCAAATTCGAATCATACAAATCAAGTTTTCCTCAAATGTCAGGAAGGCAATTAACATATTCAAATAGTTCAACAGACTTCTGGTGCAGGTTTTAGGTGGCGAATATTTGAATTAGAACGGTTTCCATGGTCAAGGTGTGATAAATTTCACATACAAATTTACAAACATATTGAGGGATTAAAATTCGAATGTGTGAATTTTGACACCAAAAAACAAATAGAAAATTTGAATCCAAATTTGAATTTACTATTCGACCCTTAATAAATCTGCCCCCTAGTCTAAACATAAGTTCCAGGTTTGCCTCGGCATTGCTTGTATGGAGACCTCGTGAGTCCATAGAAATGGCAGTGCTCCAGATTGAATGGAGAAAATCTGGAAATAAATTCTCTCAGCCAAAGAGAACATGTCTAGCTCTTTACAGGCACCTGAGACACATTTTGGCCCTTGTAATAACTATTTGGTGGTACACTGGGGCTGCATAACATTGCACACCATTTGTATTAGGTCTCCTTTCAAAAGATCAGACTAGCACTTTCTGAATTGTGTAGGCAGTATTTTTGTGTACTCACTGTGCATAATGTTTCTGGAAATGTAATCAGTTACCCCACCCTGTAAGAGTATGTTTCCATACACCATAATAATGCACTCCCTATTGTAATAAATAAGGATATTAAAAGCCACCAAGGAGTTTCATGGTCATATAAAGCATTAATGTCACAAAAAGCGCTGTTACAAGTTTACATTTTACAGATTGTTCATCAATCCTGTGTGTTATAAAGGGCTACCTCACTATACCACCCTAAGTTTATAATACCACCCTCATATAGAACTCTGCAGATGCTCGATGTGTGAAATTATAGTCTTTTTAGTCCAATCCCTAGCCCCTTAAGCATTTTTTAGGATGACCGAACCATTACCCCTTGGGGAAGCTGTAGTTCAACAAGAGCATAAAAGATATAAGTTGGACAATCTGTCTTTATTTTATTTAATTAATGTGACCCACAACCTTTGTACTGTCCTGTCCCTGCAGGATAGTCTACTTGCATGACTCTGCTGTGATATATCCTGAGCTGATAATTCTGCTTAAAAATGCAATATTTATAAATGTAAGCCTGACCATTTTCCCTTCCCCCTCGGTTAATCGTTAGCTTTATTTCCTTATTATTTTCCCTTGTTAGTAGCAATATCGCTGTGCTCTGAGGTTATAGCATGATGTACTTTATCTGCTCTGCTTTAGTTTTACAAGTGAATTGTTAAGCAGGAATAAATGAGGTTCTTTCTGTTGAGTTAAAATGTGAACTGACTGTCAGTGCGAGATGGCTTTTCAGAGCAGTTAGCTAGCATTAATAAGGCACACTTGAGTAATTGAATTTGCATAACAAGGGCCGCTGAATAGGTCTGACAGGCAGAGATATTTGTCTTGCTGGAGATCTCCAGATGGACATGACCACACAGCAGCTGGGCGGCACGGAGCTCAGCATGGTCAGCAACGCCCAGGCTGTCAGCTGGCCCTTGTGACTGTAGAACCCTAGCAGGCCAGCTGGTGGCTTCTGACAGGCAGTGTCCCCCGTCAGAGCATCTTTTTATGCTGCCTGTCAGGGTATGGTACCTGCAGGGACTGAGGCTAGGATGGAACAAGAAACCACTGAGGCCTCTGTGGAAGCCTGACAAGTTCTGTGACTTTCTTATGTTTCATTATTTTATATAGGACATAAATAGTAGTCGTGCTTCTAACAGTGCTTACTTTACAAGGGCAGCCAATTCTAGGCTGTTTTCTTTTTTTAATTTTCTTTTGAAATTTAGTATTTATTAGCATATGCAAATTTTAAAGTACAAATGATCAAATTGATAAAATATATAAAATAATAAAAGTATATATCTTAGTTTATATATACATAATACACAAGAGCCATGAATATCCTGTAAATGATATCCTTATGAACGGTGCATAGTGATGTCATTGGTTATAATCGGAGCTTAGTGATGTCATTTCTGTCACATGACTTACTTGTGGATTATAAAAAAAAGTACCCCCTGTTGCAAAATATGAGAATATTATACTGTAAATTACCTTGGAGTTCCATGATCTATTTAAAAACACTCAGCCTTGGTCATGGAACTCCTCTGTAACTTAATATCCTTTTATTTTACAATATTGGGTCCTTTATTCACTATATAACTTCTGGGAGCACCAGAGTATGTGGCTGAACTACAAGTGTGTGCAGTAGCCTTGGAAGATTTGGCTACTAGACCTGGACAGACGTATCCCTTTTTATAATACAGGTATGGGATCCTGGATTCAACTCCAGGGCTGGCATCAGGGGGGTACAGGGGGTTCTGCAGTCAGCGGCCATGTAACAGAGGGGATCTCAAAACACCTAACAGTGTGATTTGTGGGTTATGAGGGCAGGGATTGTGTGAGAGTGGCAGTACATTTGTAGATAAAGGGTGACGTTTCAGTTATAATGGCTGTGACTGGGGTGGATCAGTGCTGTGGCCATGTTTTTGTGGGCCATTCCCAGATTGCTCACCTGGCCCTCAATCCATGTAGTGAAGTTTTGCAGCTATTGTGCATACTCATGAGCATGCATATTAGACAGACATTTTGGAGGAAACCACCACTTTTTAGTAGCCATAAATAGACATGTAGTCCATAAATTTTGTGTTTAGAACAGGCACATATATTGTAATTTAACTGCTTATGCATGAAAATGCACATGGGTAGAACAGAGGAAAGTTTTACTGGAACTGCTGGTTCAGCTGAGTTTCTAACAGGAGCCTGGAAAAGTTCCATAGTTGTGGCACAAACCTCCTTGACGTTACATGGGGTGACTTGTGGATAGCAAAACCGCTAATAGAGAGGAATGTGTGTAATCACACACAATCATATCCCATCAAAGCCTTAAAGAAGAAGGAAAGCTGCAGAGGCATTTTATTGCCAATAGATAAGCTGCAATAGTGCAAGCTAGAATGCTGCATTCATTCTGTAGAATGTTTTACCGTACCTGAGTAAACCGCTCTAGAAGCTCTGTTTGTTTAGGATAACATCTGCAGTGTTAGCTTGGTGTGACATCACTTCCTGCCTGAGTCTCTCCCTGCTCACTTATAGCTCTGGGCTCAGATTACAGCAGAGAAGAGGAGCAAACTGAGCATGCTCACGCCCGGGGCAAGGAGGTTTAAGCTGAAGGCAGGAAGTCTGATACAGAAGCCCAGGTGTACACTATAGAATGAATGAAATGCACGGTTTCCTTTGACAGAGGACTCAGAGCAGCACAACTTTGAGGTTTTACTGGTGGGCCTTTGTGATAAGGCTTACTAAGTTTTAACCTTTCCTTCTCCTGTATTTTTATGGGAACGGTCTATTTCCTTTGACGGATGAATGGCTAGTGTCAGAGGGTCTATATCTATTATCTGAAACCCCCCTTTCTATCTGCCGCAACCACTCCAATGGCCCAAGGCAGGATGGACTATAAGGGTAAATGGTCAACTGTGGACAGTGGTCACTCATATAATTGATACTAGGCCATAGTAATAAATGATCTCCACTCTGTCATTTAGATTCCAGAGTGTCAGCACATCTCTTATGCCCTTTTGCAGAAGTGTTGCTCAAATAGCTGATTTCGCCATCCTGTATAAAATTAGTAGATATCAGCTCAGGCATTTGGGATCAGGAAACTTTCTTGTGTTGCAAAACTGCACATCTTACAGGAATGTATAAATGTATATGTCCGTAAGTCTCCTCCAGACCATGTATGGTATTTCCTTGTACCCCTTCTCACAATTACTGTAAATGCCTTCTGAAAACTATATAACGCTTGGACCAAGAGGTGTGTCTTTGGTAAGTCCTTGGGTGACATTCCGTGTGTTACTCCAACAGTTTACCCAGACAAAAACTGTTATGTTATGTTGTACTGAATAAATTGCCTGACTATTACTAAAGGTTTTCGTTTACTGAGTTTTGTCTTATACAAGGTCAAAGTGGTATTACTAAAAATACCATCACTCCTTTAAAGAGCAAGTCAACTACAAAATAAAAATTGACCCAAACATAATTCTAAACAACTTTCCAATATGCATTTATTAAAAAATTTCCAACAGGTCTGTTGATCAGCAGCGGCACTGCACCAATGAGGTGAGTTGCTTTTAAAATAACTGAAAAACCATAAAAAGTTTGAAATAAATGTATATTGCAAAGTTGCTTAGAATTGTGTTTTTTTTGTGGACATTCCTTTTAATGTACTGCAGATGCTATGTTGTAGATGCTATGTTGTGTATCTGTGATGAGCAGAAATGGGATTGCTATCTTGTACATTACAGCCCTGAATAAACAGAAATAAAAAGTGTTCTAATTTTTTTGTATGTTCACTTTAGTATAAGGGGCTTCATTTCATAACAGAATTGATATATGATTTATATTTGCATTTTTTGTCACATAAAAAGGTGACAGCTGTGCCAAGCTGGGTGAAAGTCACCACTGCACAAGGAAAATATTACTGCAAATGTAAAAAACAAATACCTGTTTGTTAAAGGGGCTTTTATACTTTCCTGTCATTGTTCAAATTAAACTCCTAAAATGGGCCACCTTAAATATCACCTTTAATAATGCTCGGGTAGTTAGAGTATTCGTTATTCGTTCCCAGTGTTTTTTGCACAAGACATTCAATGAGAGAAAGTGTTTAAAGAAAAATAATGAAATAGGACACTCACCAGGGAAATATTAAAGATCGCATGGCTATTAATGAATGAACTGATCAAAGGACATCAAGAAAGTGGAGACATATACTGAGCAGAGTCTGGCTTCTCTAGACTATTAATGTTGCTTTCACTTACATTAATGCACAGCCACAATATTAAATGGATTCAGATGCCCACTGACAAGGAACAGGACTATTCCAAAGCATCTACATGGCATGCTTGTTGAACTTTATTCAGTGTTATTGTGTGTACATGCACAAATATTATTTTGCTTTCATTGTGGATATTGTAATATAGTTCAAAGGGATAGTGTGATCTCTCAATCTGTTCCACATTCCAATATTAATATTTTTACACAGGCTTAAATAAAAAGTCTGTTTTTTTTGTTACATAACAGATCAAGTTAGAATGTAGTTATGTATTCTCTATGTAACTCTTATATGAAACTTATGCAGCGGTGACAGGCAGACCTTGGAATATAAAGCAAATGCGCATGTGTATTGGCAATGAGGTCAGCCTGTCGCCTCTCCAACCTCTGTGCTTGCAATTGACAGCATAAGGACTAGAGGCAGTTTGACAGTGGTATTTCACCCCATTTTCCAACTGATGGCAGCGAATGAAGTTCCTTCTGTGTGTAATTTGTGGCAGGTGATTTTTGGCCTGAAAATGTACATTTCTGAGGCACAGGATATATCAGGCATTTCTCCACCAGGTGAAATATGCCAGCATTGAAATGTATTCCATAAGCCTAATATTCCCAGTTACCCCGCGTTACCCCTTGATGTACCCCTGTCAGTACCCACAATTTCCCAGTTAATACCACCGTCTGAAAATAGCAACTGGTAATTAGAAACAATGACAAGAAATTCTTGCATTAAATTTTGCCTGTAATTCTCAAAATTCTAATGCAATAGGGTAGAAAGTAGTGCAGTATAGATACGGTATAATTTTAAATGGGGGTTTTAAAGGAGAAGGAAAGTCATCTTGCACTTGCCAAATGTTAGGCACGCCCAAGTGAAGGTATTTACTTACCTGAAACCCCAGCCAGGTGCTCCTATCAGCAGAAAACTGCACTGGCCCGGGGTTATTCCAGCAGGCACCACGGAGCGATCCTCTTCCAGCTTTTTCTTTCTTCAAATTTCTCGGGGCCGACACATGTGCAGTTCAACGAAATAGCTGACTTTTTAGTTAAAGTTCGGCTTTTCATTCTACTGCATGTGCACAGCCGTGCGAAGAAAGAGGAAGACTGAAGAGAATCGCTCTGTGGTGCTCACTGGTATAACCCCAGGCCGGTGCAGTTTTCTGCTGATAGGAGCACCGGCCTGGGGTTTCAGGTAAGTCAATACAATCACTTCGGGGTGCCTAACATTTGACACCCCCAAGTGCACAAAGACTTTCCTTGTCCTTTAAGGGGTAATTTACCTCTAACCTAACTTTTATTATGAAGTTGACCAAGATATTCTGAGGATATGTTCTACAGTTTTTTATTTTAGCAAATATCTGGTCTAGTATACGCTAGCAACCATGCAGTGGTTTGAATGAGAGCCTGGGATATGAAAAGTAGGGGACCCAAATAGAAAGATAAGTAGCTATAAAAATGAAATCACAGAGCAGTAGTTCTTTGACTGTCGTGGTAAGTAACCCACCATCTCAAAGCTGCCTTAAAGGAGAAGGACTGGGTTGCCAAATGTTACTCAGTCCAGGTATCCGGTAAGTCATTAAAATCATTGGTTCGTGCCCTAACATTTGCCACCATCCATGGATTGGAAATTTTCTTGTCCAAACCTCTCCCTTATCCAAGTGGCAGCCTTTGCCTATGGACACACGTGGATTTACAGATCGTTTTCAACGTGGTCCACGCCACGGTTTTTAAAAAAGCCATCCTCTGCGTAAAAACGCTTAGCGGTTTCAGGTTTAGGCAATGGCACTAATGCTAACGTATTTACGTGGCGGTCAGCTTTTTAAAAAAACGTGGCGCGGGCCATGCCACAAATGATTGGTAAATCCGCATGTGTGTCCATAGCCTTTGAAAAGCTCATTATCAGGGGCTTCTCAGTGGATTTTTATCAGTTTTATCAGCTCCTCTGAAGTTCTATGGGACCGGAAGTGACAGGAATTGCTAAAGTGAAACTGACTGAAATATATTTTGCAATAGTTATTTTGGTGTACAAAAAATTCACAAGCTGCATAGCACAAACTAGAGCTGACCTATTAAGAAAAAGTGTCAACTTGACAAAATTCATTTTGTAATTCGTTCTTACGCTTGTATAATTAAACAAGCCATTGCAAATGAGGCAGCAGAATTGCCTTTAGTAAACATGGGGCTGCATTCATTTTGTCCCTAAAAATATTGCATTATTGGCAGTGACTAAATATTACTGGGCCCCACGACAAATTTATTTTTCAGGCATCCAAAATGTCTAGACATTGACCTGTTTTATCAATATCTATTGAAATTTTATACAAATGGGCCCCTATACTGAAGGGTCTGCTTTCTATGTAGTTATGCCCCTGATTATTGGGGAATGATTTATGTGCATTAAGCCTTTGGCAGATTTTGTGTTTTTCCTCCAAAAATTGGTTACATTTTGTGTATTGTATTTTACACAATGCCAGTATATTTTAGCATTGAAATTGATCATTAGAAGAAGGGATAAAGGGAACGTTTGCTCTGTTTTACTAGAATTGCAGCTGCTTCTCACTTAGTCAGCCTTACAAATTCCAGTTTTTAGTAGGCAATTTCTCAGTAGGAATTTGGCATCATAGGCCTAATAGTTTGTAATAGTTTCTGCAGTTTTGAAATGCAGCCAACCTTATGCAGTGCATACAGTATTAGACATTGGTGTTCTGTTTGGAACTTCAAATCCTTGCATCCCTGGCTTTAAGATCTAGCAGGATACTATGCTTGAAACCCCCTTTCTGGAATTCTGGAATTTGGCAGCATGTATGCAGTGTTCGCAGTGTGCAGCATGATGCAATGATCTTTGGATACATATTTACAGACCTATACCAGCTGGTCTTCAATTGAATTAACCCAGCTTGAGGATTAGTGTTGCTTGTCTTCTGAGTTCCAGTCAGCAAACATGTAACAGTTCAAAACAGCTGAAAGGCTGTCAATTTTATTTTCCTGTACTAGAGATTTCAAAAATGTAATTAACTGGCTTTGAATAAAATATCGGTGCAACCAGCTAGGATCTGATTTTCATCAGCAGGTAGGGGGCATCTTATTAAAACAAGAGGAAGAATGAATGTTCAGAATAAAAGGAAATACTCGAAATAAACTTCTCAGTTTGTTGAAAAGTTTAGAAGCACACACTTATGACACTAAGGGGCACATTTACTAAGGGTCGAATTTCGAAGTGGTTAAACTTCGAAATTTGACCATCGAATTGTAAAAATTCAATAGTTGAAGGTTTTTTTTGAGTGACTTTAGCCGTTTTCGATCGAATTCAAATTGTTCGATCGTAGAAATAGTTTGAATCGAACAATTTAATCGATCGATTTTCAAAAAAAAATTTAGACTTCTAAAAACTTAGCCAAATACTGCCTATAGGTTCTAGTAGGCTAACATAGCAATTCGGCAGATTTAAGGTGGCGAAGTGTCGAAGTTTTTTAAAGAGACAGTACTTCTATTTTCAAATGTTAGAATATTCGAAGTTTTTTCAAATCGAATTTTGGCCTATTCGATGGTCGAAGTACTTAAAAATTACTTCGAAATTCGAAGTTTTTGAATTAGAAAATTCACTTTGAATTCACTTTGACCCTTAGTAAATGAGCCCTTAATAGTACAATATTGATTGTGGTGCAAAAACTTCCAGACCTCAACAAGGATCAAAACAGTGTGTTGTTTATTTAACCATTTTGCAGTAGCGTTCCTAGAGGGGGGCGGGCCCTGGTGCGTGACGTGCAGCCGGGCCCCGTCCCCTCCATATGGCCAAATTTTAGTGGGGATTTCAGTGGCGTGCGGCGCTGCCGGGGGGTCCGGGCCCTGGCCCGCTCGCTCCCCCGGTAGTTCCGCCACTGCCATTTTGAAACAATGTTTGGGGGAGGCGTCTGCACCTCTGTTCATCTGGTTATAGAGTGAGCCTTCTTCATTAAACTTGAGTTAAATACCTCCTATTACGCAATAATTATTGTGGGTGCATCTAAGTTCCCATGCTGTCTAAATGGTTTTTAACTGTGTAAGAATAAAGATGTATTTTTACCATGAAGGTTCCGCCTCACTGATGCACTGTGTCTTTGTGTGGATCAGCCTGAAGCTGACTTACACATGTTGCACCATTGTGTTGCTCCCATACATGCCATGCACATGTTGTCATCAGTTACGAGGTTTGTGTCCCTTCGATTGTACAATCGTATTTCTTTGTATATGGCCAATCTTGTAATAACAAGTAGATTGTTTGGCTTTAATGATACTACTCAAACGTGTATGCCATTTTAGGGGCCAGACCATCCTTTGATCTAACTGGATAGCAATTGCTATATCCAAACATTTCATCTCCTTCTTGTTGAGTAGATGGGGTGGGTGTCTGCATATGCAGAACTGGAATCCTGCACCTTCCTTTTCCAAAAGCTGATTTTTTGGGGCATCCGCCTGATTGAACAGATGAGTACTGTTTGGTTATCTATGAACTGAAAAATCGCCTAGTATATAACTGCTCAACCCACAGAGCATGTATCGTACAAGCTGGCCTGTGTATGGCCACATGTAACATTACTCCAAAATGTAAATATCCTTGTTTTACTCTGTATGAAAACCAATGCTAAATATTTGGTTGAATACTCTTTAAGATGAGCTTTAGAAAAACAGTATCAGCAGATTTTGATGTACCTGGCTTCTAAGTGATATGAATTTACATGAGTGTTCAGATACTCCTTAGGGGATATATTGTCAAGCACTGGAATATTTAAACAACAGTGTCTATGCAGATAAATATACCGTAATGCAATTCTGTTTTTCTAAAATCTACGTTTGTTAGTCTTGACGGATAAAATTGCGAAAGTTGTTCCATTATACACTAGCCAAATGGAAAAAAAATATTTTTGCTATTTGATTTGTCCTATTAATTGAATAGTGTGCAATTAGTGGCAGAAAGAGACAGCTATTCTGCTTATTATAATAGAAGTAAAGCTGACATGAGTGAACAAGTAGATCCAGTTGACCTGTACAAATTTAAAATGTTCTCTTTTAATGAACTTCATCGGTGGTTGCATGCTTTTTTATTTCTCTTTCACCATTTATAACCATTTTTACATCATTTGTCCTGTTTCGTCCACAGGCCAATCATTTTAAAAACTTGAACGCCACCAATGTATGGCTACCTTAACAGTGGGAGTCATGCACTAATTTTAAATGATTGTTGAAGTGCTTTGCAGTTAAAGCATAAGGTAAAAGGGAAAAACACAACCGTTTCCTGTCTTTTGTAAACCAATGATGATTAGGCAAAACATAGTTCCATCTCCTAGATATCCGATCCTTGGGATGGTACATAGACATTAGCTTACTGTGTATCTTTGTGCGTGCTGACTTCCATGGCCAGAATCACGTTTCTTTATATTGCTTTCTACCATACTTTTTTCACTGAGACCTAGATTTGGTGCGGATTGTGCTAAAACTTGAACTCCTTAAACCACCTTCCCCCACTCTCTTGTATTAAGCTTGTAAAATAGTGAGATTAATGTACAAGGATGTTCTTAAAACACATTTTCTAGCCCCTATACAAACATTTGGCCATGCCAATTCTAGTCCTCTCATTGTGATGGTGTCACCAATTCTCATTTCCTCCTGAAACATTACTTTCATTTTGCTAAATTTTTTCTCTAACCTGGCAGGGCCTTGAGCATGATCCCAAAAAAAAAAATGTAAGCATGAGTGTATCTATTCTTGTAGAAATCTCACCAATGTAAAATGGTAGCCCAGGTGCTCCAGCCCCAAGCCCTCAGCTGAAGGAAGTGCATAATCCATATAGAAACAAATAGAAGTTTAAAAAGTTTTATTGAATAGCCATCTCAAGCTTTACGGGTTTCGTGTCTAGCTAGGGTCTAGAGCATGTCTTGTTCATCACTGCGACACCAGGCAAACACCAAGAAAAACCAAAAAAAAGCAGCAAAACCTGTTTTACATAGAGTAATATCAAATTTAACATAAATATCCCTATATAGAAAGCATGATTCTGAAAGCTTATGTAGAGGTAATTTACAGGCCAAATAGTATTTTTTAGCTATTCACAACATGATAATGTAATAAGTTTTAGTATCATTGAACAGATAATAGACTGAAATCTAAAACAAAATAATTTTGTAGAATCTATATTAGAGTGCATTATTTTATTATAGAAAGCATGTTGACAATTCCTATTTAATTTAACCATTGAGTCGTTTTGTTTTGTGAAAGTCTGTCATATGTTTTGCATTTAGAGAACACTTCTACTAGTTGAGACCCCCAATCCAGTGTACCCTTTTTCTGCTGTGGATATCTGTTTTCAGTTTTAAGTGCAACCCTCCTGGTTCCTTGAGAGAAATTCAGTGTCTGGCTCCAAGTTCCATACAGTAGTCTGATGGCTTTTTCTTCTGCCCCCTTATATTGCTTTGGCATAACTTTTCCTACTCTCACGCATTCTATTTTTCTGGTCTGTTAATTATGCGCTAGATTCCAATAAAATGTCTGCTTTCTCAGGCTCTCTCAGCAAGTAGCCTGCTCAGTTCTTTCTGACTTTTTCTCTTGTAAATCTTAAACTCCCCAGTTTACTTTCTTTGTTCTTTATATATATATATATAAAAAAAAAAAAGGAAATGTTCCCCCTCTCCTTTTACATAATATTTCTCATTAGAAGTATACAGTTTCAGGCTGATCTTTAAATTTAGAAAAATATTTACTGTTTTGAAGCAGTGGTTCCCAAACTGTAACGGGGCATGAACCAGTAACAGGGAGTTCAGGCATTTAAGGTTGGACAGAATGGCAATTCCCTTTCTTAGATATTCTTGAAAGTATAGCTTTAAGGTCAGTTAGGGTGAGGTTTGGACAAACATTTATTTTCTCTGCTAGATATTCTTGGAACTATTTTATAAGTTTGTATACTTCTAGGTACTAGGTGGTCTGGACCAAATGTTGGGTCTTGAAAGGAAAAGTTCAAAAATCACTCTTTTCGAGAGAGAGAGAACATGCTAGACTGCATATTGCATGAATGTTATAGCTGACTTTTTAAAAAAAAAAAAAAAAAAACAATTACTTGGTTTCCTATACTTTTGCTGGATGACTTGCTCGAATGCTTTCGCCATGAGTATTGAAATTAAAGTGTCTCCTCGTTGGAAATTTAATTGAATAACATCTTTGACTTTTATTTGGTATGACAAATTATACATTGCAAGAGTAGACTGAAAATATGCTACTTGCACTTATACCGCTTAATGCAAACATGTAAAATGTGTAAAAATACTGAACCTGTATTAGGTGCATCCATAATATATATACATAACAGGCATTTATAAAGTGTTAACAGAGTCTCTCTCTCTCTCTCTCTCTCTCCTCAACCCCATTCTTTCTTCCCTATTTTTCTTGCAATCATTGTAGGGGCTTAAAATATGTTGTGCCTTTAACATAACAAACATGACATGCACACACTATTTGTACATTTATATTATGTGCATAAGATGTAATGTCTAGATTACTATATTTCATATACTTGTGTGGGGGGATGGAAATATAGTTAAAGAGAAGTTGTGAGCACCTGGGTGTACATGTGAAAATTAAGCTAATTGATGACTCCAAACCAGGGGAAGACTACATAAAGTTCCAGCTCACAGTTTCCACTGTCCACTAGTCCAATTTCATTAAAGGGATACTGTCATGGGAAAAAAAAATGTTTTCAAAATGAATCAGTTCTAGTTCATCAAGCTTACAATCTGATCGTTTAGGGTCTGTAACATGCTTTTATATATTAATAAATATTCAATTTCATTTGCAGAGCCATATAAAAATACATTTGTATAATGTACGTAACAAGATAGCAGTAGTTATTTATGTGCTAAGCACAAAGTATGTGTAAATTAATGCCTCATAATGCTTTTATGCCACTTATTTATTTATTTATTTATTTATAATCTGGAAATTCATTATTTTGTCTTGTCACAAAGCTCAATTCCTCAGCTCACATCCCAGTTCTAACTCATGGCTGCCCGCATATGTTCTAACAATATCCAAGACTGGCTGCCAACTCTCTGCAAGCTCCATGTACCTCATGTTTTCCTGTTGAAAGAGCGTAGGTGCTAATAAGAATATCCCACCAGTAGGGTAACGTTCCTTTCTTAGGTCAGCAGTGCTTATATTCATCAGGTTGACATATCATGCTGGCAGGTCATGAACTGCTGATAATAGCATTAAATTGTGACTCTGTGCAGCAGGAAGCACAACTCATTAAGCAGCCACTATTAAATCATCACTGCTTACACTTCTCTGCTCCTTGTATTGGCAATGCCAGCAACAGCAACAAATTATTCCCCTCTCTCAGGGATAACTTTGTTTGCTTTACATGTATATTTATATTTCCAAAGTGTTACCGTGTATATGTGGGGCAAGCAATAAAGCAAATGTTCGATGGAGTAATATAATTAACTGGAGAGATGGGTGGCATTTGTTTTATTTGTGTTGGTTAAAGTTCTTAGGGATCATTAACATTTTATGTGGCATTTCTGCTCATGTGGCAGCTTGGAATATATCAACAGCTTTAGACATGCATTGTATACTGTGTTTTTCTGCTGATTTTTGTTCTCAATTTTTTTTGAGGTTTTAGTAATCTACTCTTTTGGGAGACCCTTGAAAACTCGGACTGACATTGGTCAACAAAGTAAAATTACATTACAGTCTTGGAAGTTCTATAAGGCTATATATTTTATTTTCCAGGGGCGAGGGGGTATTTGGTTATATTAGGCACTCACAGTGCAGCATAAATTATATATCAATTTCTATATCCCAAACTAACTGTCTTGTCACTCTTCATCACATAACCGCCTCCGGAGGTTTCCTTGTATCTGCATTTTTATTCTTTACGTTAATTGTCAGGGATCCTGAAATAAGTGAGGGAGAGTCAGTGTGTGCTTTGAGTGACTGATTGCTATAATTGTGTTGGTTTCCTATATTATGCAGCCATTGTCCTGCTTTCTAGATAATGTTTTTTTTTATTTTATCTGCTTTGAGTCTTTGTGAAATGAATTAATACTGTGATAGGTATAAGCTTAGTTTTTTTGGTTTGCCATACAGATTATTATATAATCTAAAATGTCATGGGCTTTATTGATTACACTAGATGGGCACTATATTTAGTATAATAATCACATGCAATAAGGCAAAAAAGAAGATGACTCCATGATTTAGACACTGCACATCCTAGCTATAATGTTGCTGTTATGTAAATCTGGTCTTTAGGGTTTCATGGAAAACCTGCAGAAGGGAGGACCACTAGAGGTCACTATTTAGTAATCATCTTCTAATGAACTAGAACTGTCAAAGAGGCTAATGAATTACAGTGTGCATTTTGGTAATTATGAATTCCTAGCTAATCATTCAATGACAAGGTAGCCGAGGCAGCAGTATTGTGTATGTTGCATGCACAGTTATGCTAATGTACCTCTATATTTCTCAAGATCTGAGTCTTCTGTCATTGCAGCCATTTATTATCGGACACTCTGTTCATCTAATCATAATTACTGATGATGAGTAATAATTAACATCCTTACCCTTAGTCCAGGCCGTAAACAAAAGGCCTAAAGGATGTTTTTGTTAATGTTTCAACACTGTGAAATGTATATAGTATCATGGAACAATAAATTAGCTAGAATATTGATTTTCTTTTTACCCCTGTGTGTATATATGTATATATATATATATATATATATATATATATATATATATATATATATATATATATATATATATAGATATATATATCAAATACTGGAAAGAAGATTAACATAAGGTGTGTTTGACACCTACACTGTTTTGTATAGTTCAGCCTGTCACTTTGTTCCAAACGTGATGTCATGTGCTGAGGAATAGACAAGCAGAAAAGAGACATCCTGGCAAACCCGGACTAGGGGTAGGCAGAGATCCCTTCAAAAGGCACCTGCCCAGCGCCCCATCATAGTGGCACCCTAGGTAGGTGCCTCTTCTGCCTACCCCTAGTTCCAGGCCTGTATACACAGACAGACCTATAAATTCACTTACAGCTGTAGAATGTTTTATCCAAAATGCATGGAACCTGGCATTTTCTGTATAAGGGATATTTCTGTAATTTGTATCATCATATCATAAATCTGCTAAAAATCATTTAAATGGAATGTAAAGGCAAAAAGAAACCTGATTGTATGTAGTGAAATTCCCCCTTCCTTTTCCTTGCTCTGACTGCTCCGGATAGGAAACTTCAGACAGTGCCTAACTGCTCTGCAGGGAAACTGATCTTTTCAAATGGCAGGGGGGATCCCCCCTACCTTACTTCCCAGAATTCAAGCAGCTTTATTTTTTTCCCTGTAGAGAAGCCGGTGACCGTGTAGAGGTTTGTATCCGCAGATCCAGTGTTGTCTGCCTGTCTGCATATTCTGTTTATTAATCAGTCTTGTAACAGCTTCTGTGGCAGAAATTATTTGACTTGTGCTGTTTTGATAATTTATGATGTTCCCTAAGCTTAACCTCCCAACTGAAGCCCAGACCACACTGAGCATGTGCGTAGGCTTGGTCTTGCAAAGATGTTTAATAAAGTTACAAGATGATGAGCCCCTGCGGCCAACTTTGAAAACATAAATCATTTGTTTAATGAGGCTTCTGGTGCAGGAAGTTCATGTTTATATTTAATATATAAAATACAGCATTTATTGCATTATTCTATTTTAGACTTTAGTTCCCCTTTAAGCATTAACTTAACCTAATAGGCATGTCTTGCCACCAATATAGATTCACAAAGCTTAGTTACCATCAAGCACAAGGTTCTATTTTTTTATTAAAAAAAACCAAAGAGCCTGTCTCAAGACTCTCTGTTCTCAACACTGTTACGGAAACACCTAATGGTGGTGGCACACGCTGCTATTCGGGGAGATTAGTAGCCCAGCGACAAATCTCCTTCTTCGTGGTGATTAATCTCCCCGAAATGCCTTCCTGGCGGCTTGAATGTGAATCGCCAGTGGGATGGCACTCAGATCGATTACTTTTCCGAGGACGGCCGATGTTGCCTTACGAGGAAACTTCGGACGTCTTCGGAAAGCCAAAGCGAGTCTGATCCGGTGATTCACATTCTAGCCATCGGGATAGCATTTCGGGGAGATTAGTTGCCCGAAGAAGTGGAGATTCAGAGAAGAGAGCGACTAATCTCCCCAAATAGCAGCGTGTGCCACCACCCTTAGGTGTTTCAGTAAGCTTCAACAGATGGTTGAGAACATAGAGTCTTGAGAAAGGCTCTAGACCTAAAGGTTTTGTGTGGCCATTTAATGAGGACGTTTAGCTTTTAATCATTTAGTTAGTGAGACTCCTTCAAATTCCATTATAAGCCTAAGTTACAAAATGCCTAAGGTGGAGGTCTATGAGATACGTATGTATTTTTAAACATTATGATCTTAATAAACATTTTTGGTTTTATGGTTAGTTTAGAGTTGCAGGATATTTTGTTTCAACGTTTTTTTTATGGTATGTCTTGGTTCTGGTGGTTGTGTTCTGCTCTCATAGGCTTTTTGATGGAGTCTTTTAAATTCTCTGTTTAATGATTTTTGACTTGTTATGCTATTTTTAAGAGAAGTACTATTTTTTTCCTAAAGCAACCTAAAATGCAAATGATCTAAGTCCCTTCTTAATACCTTTTTCCTGTATGATCCCAAGATAGAAGTCTTTTCTGTGTCTCAATTCTGTATGTCTATGTCAGCTGCATAGGATTTGATCCAGCCTTTTGAAAAGGGGGATATTATTTTTTATCTATGTTGCTAAATATATACTTCCCAGCGTTTATTTTAGTTTTCTCTGCTTAGCTGTTTTACATTGAAAATGAATGTCTATCTTGGCTTCACTGATGTAAAGTAATGGGGTTCAGTTTAGATCTGTGGCAACTTTGACAGGATGATATGTTGTAAAATTAGCTAGCGTCATAAAACATGACTATGCTGGCGGTCTTTTTTAAAGACAGAGATTTGGCCAAGAGTAACCAAAATACTCTGACCTATTTAATCACAAACTAACCCATTTAATATTTTTAGGTTGATCACCTTTGAGTTCAATTTTAGTATGATGTAAAGAGTGATATTCTGAGACAATTTGCATTTGGTTTTATTTTTTTATTTTTGTGGTTTTTGAGTTATTTCGATTTTTTTTCTGCAGCTCTTCAGTTTGTAATTTCAGCAATCTAGTTGCTAGGGTCCAAATGGCCCTAGCAACCATACACTGAATTGTAGAAGTGATTGGAATATGAATAGAAGAGGCTTGAATAGAAAGATGAGTAATAGAAAGTAGCAATAATAATACATTTGTAGCCTGTAATGCATTTGTTTTTTAGCCTTCAGGTGGTGGAGTCCAAAACTGTGCAGTAACTGGGTGGGGGTGGGTGGGCTAGAAGGGTTAGTCCCAGAAGGGATAGTTATGGTGAGATTTACAGAGAATGCATATGTGCTCTCCTAGAAACTCACGGAACTCACCAAATTACAATTAGCGAGTGAGATTTGGGATGAACACTTACTTGCTGTTCTAGATGTATACTGTGCCTGAAAGTAGCTAAAACAGTAGTGTTAACAAGTGTAAAATATATTAAATGAGCTAAAGAGGGGGGCTGGACAAATGTTAAAACTTAAAAGCAGCGCTTGAATTGTAAAATAAAAAAAAATATCCCATCCACTGTGGTTATGGTGCTCCACATCACTGAAAGACCTGCCATACGGAAAACACCCAGTCCCAAGCATACCACATAATAGTTTCCATTGCTTTAAACATATATAATCTATTGGTAATATCAGCGTGTCAGCTGGGCCAGTATCTAGTTATCATTCTGTTCATCATACAAGTGTGTATTAAATTGCCTGCCGTGGCATATTCCATTTATCATGATTGATAGGTAGAGCAGCTTAGAGAGGCCTGTACACAAATCTGCAGAAATTTACCTATAAATGTTTCTATATCTAATGGCAATATGAAAGAACATTTTCCTTTGACTTTAATTTCCTTTTGAGGCTTTAAAGGTAGTGAATGTCTCTGATGCTGGGCCCATTGGAGCTTGTCCTTGTTTAAATTCATTATGTCATGAGTACAATATCTAATTGCTTCCATAGTGACCTTGTGCTTTGACAAGAAGCCCAGGACAATTTCGGCTATAAATTTACAGGTATAAAATTATCTTTACTTTGTTGATAGTTTCTCTTCCTTGTCTGTAAGTTTTATTTCTAAAACTAAATTAGCCACTGCATATACTGTTTATATTTCATATACCACAAATCCTACTAAGCAGGAGAGCATAAAACACAGTCATGATTTGCAGCTTGTAATAAAGGAATATGTGCTGTATATCTCTAAGGATTATCTCTTGATTTGCTTTAAGTCCAGTAGGTACCCGCGCTCTAACTCCAAAATCTGTTGTGTGGGTACTGGGTCAATTTAATATTGTATAAATCTTATAGAGGGACCCGCACTCCAAAATCTTGCGTTAAGAGTTTTATTGATTCAGTACTTGTGCATCCAACGTTCCGGCCCTTGTTCATCCTTGATAATGGCCCCAACGAGGGCCAAAACGTTGGATGCATGAGCAGGGCCGCCATCAGGGGGGGACAGGGGGGACAAGCGTACTGGGCCCGGGCATGAAGGGGGGCCCGGCAGCGCTGCATTTTTTGAAGATCCGGGCCCCCCTTACGAGCGCCCGAGCCGTACGTCTTGCCTCTGTGCTGCCGAATGCGGAAGTGCCGAAAAGCCGAAGCCGATGCGCCGAAAAGACCCGAAGTCACGGAAAAAGCCGAAGTCACGAAGCGCCGAAAAGACCCGAAGTCACGAAAACAGCCGAAGCCGAAGTCCTGAAGCAGTGAAAAGACCCGAAGTCACGAAAGGAGGTGAAGTTGAAGTACTGAAGCCGTGAGTTCAATTCTACTGAACACCAGTTTGTGTATTTTTTTTTTTTTAATCTCCTGGCCACCAATGTATTATTTTAATATTCTATAGGCCCCTGCAACCAATCTTTTTTTTTAAAACATGTTTTTTTGGGGCCCCAATTATTTTTTTAACTCGTAAGGGGCCCCTGACGCCAATGTTTTTTTTTTTTCAAAAAATTTTTTTTTTTTTTTTTAAATTTTTTTTTGGGGCCCCAATTTGTTTTTAACTTGTAAGGGGGCCCCTGCCGCCAATGGTTTTTTTTTTTTTTTTCAAAAAAATTTTTTTTTTTTTTTAAATTTTTTTTTGGGGCCCCAATTTGTTTTTAACTTGTAAGGGGGCCCCTGCCGCCAATGTTTTTTTTTTTTTTTTTCAAAAAAATTTTTTTTAAATTTTTTTTTGGGGCCCCAATTTGTTTTTAACTTGTAAGGGGGCCCCTGCCACCAATGTTTTTTTTTTTTTTTTTCAAAAAAATTTTTTTTTTTTTTCAAATTTTTTTTTGGGGCCCCAATTTGTTTTTAACTTATAAGGGGGCCCCTGCCACCAATGTTTGTTTATTTTTTAGTTTTTTTTACATTTTTTTTGTTGGGGCCCCAAGTTTTTTTTAACTTATAAGGGGGCCCCTGCCACCAATGTTTTTTTTTTAAAAAAAAATTTTTAATTTTTTTTTTTGGGGCCCCAAGTTTTTTATAAGGGGGCCCTGACCATCAATAGCTTTTTACAACTTGTGTGGGGGGGGTTACTTTTTTAGCGCTGATGTCTGTGTGGTCTTTTAACTGCGATGTGGAGTGGGCGGGAAATGGGGTGGAGCTTGGTTGTCAGTGTGGGCGGGGCCCAGGGGGCCCCAAAAATTTTGTTGTACGGGGCCCCGTGATTTCTAATGGCGGCCCTGTGCATGAGTGCTGAATCAATACAACTCTGTAAACTCTGTGGTGAGAGACATAGTGGGAAGGAGGTCCCTTCCCCGTAGAGCTTAAAATCTACGTCTTAATAGTTCTTCTCTGCTGTGGTCCTCACTTACCTTACTTTTGGGCACCAGCATACTCCCCAACAGCAATGTTATGTCCACGGGGCAGTTTTCCCACTGTTGGTTGCACAGGGAGTCTAAAACATGGAATGGGGCTGGCTTAATTAAAGTGGACCCTGGATATATGGAAACATAGAAATGGCTGATGTTTGAGGTAAAGTTCACAGAAGCCCTAGAAACATTCCCTTCATGTGCAGATATTTGCGTGGGTTAGAAAATTACAAAAGAATGTGTTTTCACACCGATTTCTTTGTAGTAGTTATGTGTGCAGGGCTCAAAATGTGTGTGGTTACACTGTAGCCTTGTACAATGGAGCACACATAGGCGAGTTTTTAGTGATTAGTGTACCTTTAACCCAAATACATCATATAAGTATACCTATACATATGTATATACAGTACTGACTATACAAAAAGATTGTTTTAGACACTGATGTAGCATCTAGAATATACTCTAGAATACACTTTTAGTAGTCTTGATATACTTCTTACTTTGAGACCTGGTATCACTGCATGTTTACACACAAAAAAACAGACAGAAAAAAAATAAGTCTTGGTCCCTGCATCAGTAATTGAATTTAGTGTTTCATACGCTTAAGGGTGGCTGTTTATCTTTCAGCATGCACCCTAGCTGCACCTGTTTCACCTTTTTCCTATAACATGATCATTAGCTACTGTCAGTACCCTGCTGGAAGAAGCTCTTCTGAGTAATATTCCAGGTACTGTTTGTCGTAACTGCTTTTTTGCTCATGCTGTGAAAGACTGAGCCTCACTCCACTTTGCTTTAGTTTAGGCATTTTTGGACTATACAAAAAATCTCTAACAAAAACACCACTGAAAAAGTATAATTACTGCAATGTAGCTTTTTGTAAAATTCCCCTACTATTGATTCATTATAACTAATGCAAGTATAAACTGTATATAGTGTATCAGTCTATGGGTACGGTATATGTAAATGTAGTTACAGTAGAACCATGAATTTTAGGTTTCTTATAGAATCAGGACAAATGCTTTATACAGTGTAAAATGTGAATTTAGGGGAGGTTAAATGAATTTCGCTATATTGGGCATGAAAAAAAGATGTAAACAGGAAAGTTTATGTCTGTACATGTGAAATTAAAGGGATTCTGTCATGATTTTTAAGGTGTTTTTATTTCTAAATTACACTGTTGACACTGGAAACAATTCACTGTACCATGTAAAATTACAGTCTTGAACCAACAAGTACATTTTTTAGGTGTAATATTTATGTTTAGGCCTCTCAGGTGATTTGGCCTGGTCATTTGCTTTCAGAAATAGCCAGTGCTGCACTATGGAACTGCTTTCTGACTGGCTATTGTTTCTCCTACTCAATGTAACTGAAGGAGTTGCAGTGGGACATGGATTTTTACTAATGAGTGTTGTTCTTATATCTACCAGGGAGCTGCTATCTGGTTACCTTCCCATTGTTCTGCTGATGGGCTGCAGGGGAGGGGGTCGATATCACTCAGTAAAGAGTGACTAAAGTTTATCAGAGCTCAAGTCAACTGACGATGTGTCTAGCCCCATGTCAGATTTCAATTTTAATTATAAAAAATCAGTTTGCTCATTTGAAAAATGTATTTCAGTGCAGAAGCAACACTATTAACTGATGCATTTTGAATAAAAATATGTTTTACCATGACAGTATGCCTTTAAGGAGATGACCATGATTATTACTTACCAATATATACAAAGAATATCTAGGAAAATTGTTTTACTGATTGTACAGATTTTAATAAAAACATAATAAACATACTAGGGATGCACAGAATTCAGGATTTGGGATTCAGACAAATCCCAGCTTATTTGTAAAGATTCGATTTTCCTTGAATTTCTTAAGTTTGGATTTGATTGTCTCAAATTTTAATTTGCTAAATAGGGTTCCTGTTAGGTATTTGGTCAAATCAAAAAAATTATTGATCCAGTGCATCCCTATAATGAAAACATTTGGCTATACCAATGAAGCCTTGTTGATAACTGACCCAACAGAATGATGTTAGGGTGTCTTTCCTCTATTTGTTTCTATGGTTGTTTGGACAAGGGCAGGGGTGCTTCGCCAATGAGGCGAGTTGAGGCTGTCGCCTCAGGCGGCAGCGCCCCACTAGGTACCAGGGGCAGCAAAAATTCTGCTCCTGGTACTTTAAGAGCGAATTTCCGGGGGAGGTGGGGCAGCAGCAACTGCTGCTGCCTCAGGCGGCGGATGGGTCAGGATCGCCCCTGACCAGGGCTCTGAACAAACTTTTCTCTGGGTGCATGCCACTGGCTCAGGGATTCCAGACACTGGATGTCCTTCAAAGCATCTAGCCACGGAAGGTCTCAAGTGTTCCTTAAATAAGTAATTTCTACTGTTAACTCAGGTTAAAGTGGAGTAATACTGATCATCTAGATTGTGGATAGTTTTTTTTTCAGCAAAACAAACTGCCATATCTAAGAGAAAAAGGTATTGCTAATGCATCTCATTCACTTAATATAAAGGCATCCAAACCATTTTTAAAATTGACAATAAATTAGTCACTTGATACGGTTTTTCCTTACCTTGCCTGACCTTAGAGCTATGGCTCGAAGGGCATTTTGATCACTGCAGTAGCTGGATAAAGCTGGGCATACATCGATCAGCTAGTGTGGCTTTGCCCAAGTTGCCACTCATGTACAAGGTCAATCTGATATTTGACCCAGGGGTCAACCTTTCATTTCATAATGTGTGTTTTATAGACCTTCCTTGAATGAAATCTAATTTTTATGCATGTAGTCGTACTGTTAGTATTTCTGGTTCTTGTCTGGAATTTACAACCAAGTTTATCTACTTATAAATTATATTTCCATTAGTGATTTGCCTACAGTAATGCCTTTTAAACTATAAGCATGCTTGTTCCTGGCTGTTCTCTGCCACAGTGTTTCTCTAGTGAGCATGGCAAGCTCTGATTCCACAGCATAACAAAGTTAAGAACCATCTGTAAACCACCTCACCTTAATTTCTCTAGCATGCATACAAAAGTATTGAAAACAACCAGACCAGTATCCTCCAAATGTTACTTAATGGTTCCAAAATGTGTTCCAAGCTCCATGATGGCATTTCATAAGGGCGGGTGCCTTTTTGCTGTCCTCTGCTAAAGTCTTATTTTCTCTCTGGAATAATAGTACTGTAGGAATCAGCATTAGACAATAAATCAGAGTACCATCCAGTGCCAAGTGTAACTGCCTGGATTTATTGTGTAGTAGAACCTGAATTCCTGTCCCTTGTATTACACAACTACATACATTTAATCCTTTGCCCCAGGCATAGCTTTTAAACCAAACATTGTCAATTCAGACAGATACAGATGCTGTTAAGTGAATGAACTATATGTGATCCATAGGTATGTCATGTGGTTCTTCTGATTGAAGGCCTCTGTGGCATCACCACTCTTTTCCCTTTTGTCGCTAAAAAATGAATTTTAAGTACGTTTTTTATTTATTTATATAAAGGCATATTGCTAGTTACAACTTTTAATTGTAATCCACATGTGGACCAAAAATTATTCCAAACTAATTAAGGAAATTCTCTTAATAAAAATGTGTATCTATGCACAGCATACAGTATATGGATCTAATATATGCCCTGTATTTGCAATCTCTGTACTAAAGAACCACTGTAGAGAATTGCCCATAGCTTGCGCAGGAGTGGATGGCACACAGTCGCATCTTGATACCCCTTTTCTCATTGAAATTGACTCTGTGTGAGATAAATGATATCAAGAACCTGATATTTCATCTCATGGTTTCTTTTGTTACATTGCTGTCTTGGTAGATGCCCCCTGGTGTTTTGAAAAGTGTTGCTGCAGTAAACTATACCCCAGACATGTACATACTGCTGCTTCTGTATTGCATGTTGGTAGATCAGTGTTCTGGAGTGAATGTAGATAGTGCTACAACCCCGGGAATTGCCTTCTTCTGAAAACTGACAATGATGCAGCTAATTGGCAGTTTGATTTAACACTTAGAGTTGAGACCATAATGACATTTTCTCCTGTGGTTATTCCTTTTTTTCCTTCTTTTCCTTCCAGCAATACATCAGCTATGCAGTGGTGGCTCTCCTTTAATGAATGCTTTTCTACCTAAACCAGATTTGTATGTTGTACTTGATGGTACATGCCAAGCCCAAGGGCTAGAAACTTTTATGTAATACTTCTCTACATAAAAGGTTTTTTGAGAACCTTAAATTCCAATATGTTTATACTGTAAATTAAATATATGACCACTATGCAGATATTCTCAGTAAAGCAGGTTTGGCAAATTCAATAAAAATCTGAGTGCATGAAACAGGCATCATGCTCTTCTGAGGTCTGGTGATCAGACTCTGATTTACAGAGCCTTTAAACATTTAATTAAGGGGGTAGGGGTTCACAAACTGACTGCAACAGACTAGGACTACTGTATGTTTCAACTGTGCCAAGAAGACCGGAAACCTCTACTGAAGGGCAATGGTCATCTCATTGATCCCACTGACTGGAAAGGGATTCTGTTAATAAGTTGGCCAGTGAGAGTCAATATTTATTTGGGATCTTTCATTTTTGCTTGCTGGGAAAAGCAGTATAGTTGCTCTTGCACATTATTACATAATGTATTTAACTGAAATCTTACAGAGCAGTAAAGTGAAATTAAGAAGACTTTAAGGTATAGTCTTCCTAATTATGGGAATGCCCCTTGCTGGCAAACTGCAGGTTGCAAGAATTCCAGATAATTGATCATATACATCTACTTTTCATTAATTTCCTAACTATTTAACATGCTTTAGACTCTGCTTGTCTTATGATGCAAAAGCTAACCAGAAATTGGATTGGTATGTGGGTAGACCATGTGGTGTTGAGGATAAAGTAGGTATTGGCAGATGATTGTTAGAAGAATAATATGAGACAATACTTTACTTCTGTGTGGACAACTGGCCCGAGTGAATATGATGACTAGTACTCCATCCTGTACCAGGGCCTTAAAGGGGAAATCCACCCAAATGTTTTTTTTTTTTTTCATAATGAAAAAAAATGTAGATGTGAACAACTTTCTAGTACCATATACATTCCTTTGTATATTTAGTATGATGTATTGCATGATATTCTGAGACATGTTTTAAAAAAAAAATTTATTTGTGGTTTTTGAGTTTAGTTTTTTTTACTCGGCAGCTCTCCAGTTTGCAGTTTCAGAAATTTGGTTGGTAGGGTCCAGGGTCTAGCAACCATGTTGAATATGAGAATGGAATATAAATAGGAGATGGACTGAATAGAAAGATGAGTAATAAAGCTGCAATAAAAATAGCTGTGTAGCTTTACAGAGCATTTGTTTTTTAGATGGTCAGTGATCCCCATTTTAAAGCTGAAAAGAGTCAGAAGAAAAAGGTAAATAACTCAAAATCTATAAAATATAAGCAATGAAGCCCAAATGTAAAGTTTCTAGGAATTGGAGATTCTATAACATAAAGAAAGTTACCTAAAAGGCGAACCACCCCTTTAAAGTTACTGAATGAAGTAAAGTGCAAAAATGTCAAAACTGTCTGCTTTGTGCATAACATTTTTGGTGTCTGACCTGGCTATACCTTACCATATGCAATATATGCTGTACCTTTCTGGAATATAAATCATGTCCTTGCAAACAGAATTGTATGCTGACAATTTATGATTGGTGGTTTTTGAGCTACATAACCAGCATCCAATCACTAGTACATGTATGAGATCCGTTATCCAGAAACCCGTTATCCAGAAAGGTCTGGATAATGGGAAGGCCGTCTCCCATAGACTCAATTTTATCCAAATAATCCAAATTTTTAAGAATGATTTCCCTTTCTTCTGTACTGATAAAACAGTACTTTGTACTCCAAAGATATAATTAATCCTTTTCGGAAGCAAAACCAGCCTATTGGGTTTATTTAATGTTTAAACTTTTTTCTAGTAGATTTAAAGTAAGAAGATCCAAATTATGGAAAGATCCGTTATCCAGAAAATCCCAGGTCCTGAGCATTCTGGATAACAGGTCCCATACCTGTACAACTATTTGGCTCAGTTATCACTACACACAGAGAACCCTGATTTAAATGCTGTTGAAATATTGATATCTTCCATTATTGTAATTATTAAAATCATAATTTATTTAAAGCTCTCCACCTCCTCACTGGCATTGCTACAGAGAAATGCATCCACTTCTTTACAAGCTATTTCAGCTTTCAGATTTCTTCCCAGTGCTTAGGACCATATTGGCAGAAAAATCCTGTTCTTGCTGCATTCTGTTGCTTTTTCAGCAGAAGCTGGGCCATTGTGATATTTATCTGAATTCAAACAAGGCTAATTAAAAGAGCTGCTGACAGTTGTTGTGATCTGACTTTGACTGGAGCTTGATGGTCATTATGGGTAAATAATGAACCAGGTCTGCAAATGCAGCAGCTGCCAACGTGGGACAGAAGAACGACTATTGCTTCCAATTTAAGGATCTATCGACCGCTTCCCTGCTCCCTGCAGATCTTCTGCTGAAAACTAATGTTTTCTGCTGCTGTGTATTGAGGTTTCAGCTGTTTTCAAATACAGCTCATAATTTCCTTCTTTAAAATTTAACTTAACTCATTATTAGGTTTTCAGAATTAACGGCTGTTGAGCTCATCCAATATTTGGTCTCTTCTGGTTTTATATTAAAATAATAAGCCTGATTTTTTGCTTTTCTGGTGGCTTATGATTTGTTTCACACAAGCTACATCCATACACTTGCAGTACAAGTGACTTCTTTTTGAGTGATATAATTGGAAATGCAGAATATTTTGAATATATGCCTTTTATTTAACCCTTTGTGCAAAATTCCTTGGAGAATGCAGGACGCAAATAACAGTACATAAAAAGGAGTGTTTTTACTACATTATTTCTTTTATGTTTCTCATTGAAAACTATTAAGAAATTGTAAAATGCATTTTCCAGGTGAGGAAGAAAAACCTGATTTCAGCATTTGGCATGCAGGGAGAAATTGTCTTCTGTAAGGTGGAAACTGTGCCAAGAGCAAATTATTAAAAAGAAGTGCATCACCGTTATATATTTTAAATGAACATTGAGCCTTAAAAATTACCTTGCACATTTTATCATTCTAATGACTAGTTTTTTTTTTTGTTCTTGGACAAAATAAAAAAACAATCTGCTGGGGGTGCATTGATTTTCTGTCCTGGATATGGTCCAGGGTGTGTTAACAAGAGGTTACGTTATGGTGGTTTATATTAAACCAGATCATCCTGTTACTAAGCATGTGTGGAGTCGTTCATCTGTGTCACCAAAACCCTTGAGAACATCTGACATGGGCTTTGCAAGAGAAACTGTGATCACTTACAAATCAAACATGGCACGCTCTAAACCAATTGTGCACGGCAATCGTGGCTAGAAAAGGCAACTAATTGAACATGATAAAGTGTAAAGTTAATTAACACCCTTAAATTTGTTGATTACTTTTAGAGATTATATTGTTCCTTGAGTAGCAGCTTTCCAACCCAGCTGTCGCCTGTTTAGCGAATGTCGCTGGTAAACAATAGAGACGCCATAATACGTCGTAAATGGCCCCAGTGACAGCAGCCCCTTGTGAGACTGCATCTGTAGAAAATGATTAGAACAATTGCATTTTAAAGACTGTTCAGATTGCCAGCCTAGCCCCATTGGCCTTTTCTTTTGGTGGGATTCTGGTTAATACATCTCTGCTTTGTTAAGATGAAACAATGATTTACTATTCTGGGTGTCTTAAGGTTAAAAGTAGCTTTTCATGAAGTTCTGCTGGCTATTTTCCAGAATATCAGACGTAACAAGCACCATATTTTTTTTAATGACACCTATTCGGTACTGTTTTGCTTTTCACTTAAAAAAACTAAAAATTATTTAATTTTTTGCTGTTTCTATTTAGATTTAATGTATAGCATTTTTAAAATATCTGAACGGATTTATTTTCTTTGCACAGGAAAACATGTTTATTGGCATTGATTTTTCTATTTTTAGTAGTACATACTTTATAAAGTCTTATACAATGGGTGCTATTTACATAGCAATAACACCATGTGCACATATGGTATGTGTATTGAATGGGCAATTTATCCTCACTTTTTCCTTTTTTCCATGACAAAAAAAACCTGTCCAAACACTTCCTTTTGAGGGCTGTTCTTGGTGAAGCCCTTGTTTGTGTATCCCTTTACTTCTGATCGAATGAGCTGGTGCGATTTTTCTCTGTTTTCAAGTATGTTAAAAAATAATAGGTACAATAAGAGAAATTACTGACCGCAACCAACATGCTTTCCTTGAGGGCCACTGTAGTTGCTGACATGACATATAAGAAGCCTGATTTTGTATGCTGTATGCTTCACATTCTCAGTAACATTACCGAACCATACAATATAATTATTATATAGCTCCCATATATTTTACAGCACTTTTTCAGAGCTTATAAATCATTCACATCAGTCACTGCCCCAGTGGAGCTTACAATCTATTTCCCTATCACATTCACAAACACTAGGGTCCAGTTTATCAAGAGCCAATTATCATGCCTGTATGTTTTTGGGTTGTGGAAGGAAACCAGACTACTTGGAAGAAACCCACTCACACATAGGGGAAGCATACACTTGTCATGCATATAGTGCCCAGTTTGGAATCAAACCCCAATGCTATAAACAGTGAACCATCAGTGGGTATATTTATTAGAGATGTGTGTCTTTAAGTATCAAAATGCCCCCCCCCCACTTTAAACATAAATCTCAAAATTAGTTTGTACAAAGAATGACTTTCAAAATGGAAAGAAATTCTTCCCAACTCAGCACTTGAGTAAAACAATACAAACAAGAATGAATATCCTGCTTATTTAAGAAAGAATAAATGAGCAATAGTTCTACTGCACTGCAGTTCTGCTACACCGATGACCTTGTTGCTTTAGGTTAAAAAGAAAACCTTTTGTATGTAGTTTCGAGGTGTGACCTAGTTTTCTGTGAATTCCTTTGAGTAAAGGAAGTTTTCTTTATACTGACCTGGAATATACAGTATTTGCATACTGTTATTATAACACCTTATTAGAAGTGACTCTTTTAAGCAAAACCCATTCTTTACCAGTGTGTTGTCTTTAATAATCGTCTTGCTTTTTTTCTGTATTTCCACATGAAGTCATATAGTCTGCAAAAAAAAGCTGTACTGCAAATGTATGGTCTTGTAAGATCAATTTAGATAGTATTAAAGGTGTTGTACACCTTTATATTAACCTTTAGTATTATTTAGAAAGTGATGTTCTGAGACAATTTGCAATTGGTTTTCATTGATTTGTAGTTTTTGAGTAATTTCAAATTTTATTCAGCCGCAATTTGAGTAATCTGGTTGCTAGGGTCCAAATCACCGTAGTAAACATGCATTGATTTGAATAAGAGACTGGAATATGAATAGGAGAGATGAGTAATAAAAAAGTAGCAATAACAAAACATTTGTAGCCTCACAAAGTATTTGTTTTTAGATGGGGTCAGTGGAGGGGGAATATACAGTGCAATGATGTGGTTTGGGTGGGGAAGATATGCCCAACTTATATATATGGTAGGAAAATGTAGGCTTTACATGTCCTTTCACTCAAAAAGGTATGCTTTGCCTGTGGTTCATTCCCTACTTCAGATATCCCCCCTAAATATTGTTGATCAAAACCTACTTGTGTAATGATCCTAATAGAATTTACATAAAACTATATAAATAAGTACTGGCAGGGGAATTTATCTGTAAACCAGTTATTCAGAAACTCATATGTCCTCTTCTCCACAGGATAAAATGCTTTTCATTCTGTGTATCAATGTTTTCATTCCTCCAGGGCATTATATTTAGTAGTGATAGGTCACAGCAACTGGCGTTTTCTTGAAACGTTTCACCTCTCAACCAAGTGGCTTCTGCACTTTTTGCAGCTGTGCTTTGATGATAACAAAGTGCCCTGCATTGTAACTGATATTGACTAATCGAGTATAAATCTAACTATTTGACTGGGTTTTTAATATTTAAATGTGTTTATAAAAGTTACAACTTATTTTTGTAACTACTATTTAGATTTTACATATAGAATGTGAGATTTATCTTAATGGCATTTATTTCCTTTACACAGGAAAACATGTTTATGGGGATTGATTTTTTTTAAAGTAGTGCAATATAATTTATAAAGTCTTATACAACGGATGCTATTTACATAGCAATAACACCATGTGCACATGTGGTAAGTGTAATTAATAGGCAATTTATTCTCACTTTTGCCCTTTTTCCATGACAAAAACCTGACCAGGCATTTCCTTTGAAGGCTGTTCTCTATGTAATCCTTGTTTGTGCCTCACTTTACTTTAGTAGCCCCCTTCCTACCAAACTTTGATTGTAATTATACAGCGCACCAATATCATCTTTCACCTTTAAAAAAAAAAATAACTTGTATTGGGTGTTGGTATGTGTTGAATTGATATAGATTTTAAGCTTTTTTGTGCTATTATGATCAAATGTTACACTACCATTCTTTCATTACCAACAGTGGCGTAACTAGTTGTTACTGGGCCCCATAGCAAATTCAATTTAGGGCCCCAAAATATTTATAAGTTGGCCTATTTTACCAAGATATATTAAAATTGCTAATTAATTAGGGTCTCACTGGGCCCCCTACTCTCCTGGGCCCCCCTGCAACCGCAGGGTCTGCTTCCTCTATAGTTACGCCCCTGATTACCAATAATTATTATGCTGAACTACATCACTACAAGAAAATGGGGGCCCTAGGCAAAGACTTTATCTTTCTAGGACAACTGCCACACCATTAAAGCAGTGGGTTTTAGCCAGAGGTCAACCATTTGTTAAAGGGACCTTACCCATGTGGCTCATGAGTGAGGGGATTGAGCATATAATGGAGCATGATCCTTTGCAAGATCAATAATCCTGTGTCTTGAAGACTGATACTATTGATTATATGCTTGTAACAGACTGCTTAAGTCCCTAAAAAGGGTAATACTTTGGTTTTAGAGGACAGCACTATTGTACCACCTCTATTTTCAGCCAAACAGGCTGACTTTAATCTGATAGCATCATACAACTGGCTTCCAGACGGTGCCCCTTTAAGTGAACTCTCAAAGGTTGACTCTAGTAGTGTGGTTAGAAGCAGGTGAATAGTCTGAGCATTACTTGTTGGGTGAGGGTTATATTTTTGTTGGTCCTAGGTCCCAAGGGATAGCACTTAAGGAAAGTCGTGGCCAGCCTAAGAATAATGGAAACAGAAAAACTTAAATTGCAAACTTCCTTGGCATCACCTTTGTAGAAGCTAGGAGATAATAGATGACCTGAGTTGCTCCGTTTAAGGCAAGCCCCATCTGTAGTTTTAAAACATAACTAATATGTGATCTTTGGCAAACATACTTCTACTTAAAATACATCTTTAAGTAAGGTTTTTGATACATCACATTTTCAGAACACTAACACTTTATTTTTTGGTTATGGGAGATCAAAAGTATCCATTTTCTGGCCCAATTTATCTAAAACGATTCAGGGTTTTTTTCAATTTTTTTTCCAATTCTCCAGAATTTTTGCTTCAGTATTTTCTTTTGTTTCCAACTTAAGTGTTTGAATAACTGAGACAGTGCAGCTGCCAAAGGATTAACCAGCTGAGAACAATTGTCAGCATTAATTCTGGTCTAATAAATGACTCTCTGTAGCTATTTAGCAGCCTGTAAAACAGATAAAAGCCATTGACCTATGATGGATAATACTGAATTTTGTTTGTAAAATGTGGCTTGAATTTTCATCTTAATTTGCTTTAGGTCATAACATGGAATTGCTTGAATTCAATGTGATGCAATTTAAACACAGCAGAAGGATCAGGAAAGTATCAATAAGACAAGTTAACAGTGTTGTTATGTAGTTGAGTAGTGTATGCTGATGGAAACCGAGACCTGACTAGAAAGGAATGGGCAATGTACCACAAATACAATAGAGAGCATTATTGAAACTGAATATTTTTTCTCAGACACGAATAAGGACAAGAGCTGGGCCCCTTTGATGTTAGGAGTAGCATTTGCATCTGATGCAATGTAAATGTTTCTTCACTGTGAGGTTGGGATAGTTGTTGAATGCTCTCCTAGATGATGTGTTGCCAGATTCTCTTAAGGCCTTTCAGGACTGTGATGGGAAGATTTGGGGTCTTTTGGCCACCACTCACCACTAGGGCAAATGCTTGAAAGCGATCATGCAAGGGTTTGTCGATTAGAAAAGCTGACTGCCACATATGCAGGTGACTACTGCAGTACAAGCAATTGATGGGTGCCTTCAGACCATAAAGGTGAAAGACAGGGCCATGGCAACAAAACACGCCAAACTTCGCCATGTATTATCCAGTTGGATGCTGTTCTTGGTTTCCTTTTAACTCTACAACAAATACCGAAGATCAAAAATGAGTACCTTTTGTGGTCTATTGCAGAGGTATCCTTCATATTTGAATGGGTACCCTCTTTAGGTTAAAAAAAACCCCATTTTACTCCTCCTATGAAGTATGTTATTTCTATACCAATCCGTTAAAAGGCAAACTAAAGATGTTGCTTAGCTTTAAATTGCTGTTTAGCCACTGTTTGTCTTCTTTTTTTCTTAGGTGTTGGAGCTGCTCGATCTGGAAATCTCACGTTTATGGTTGGTGGAGTGGAGCAAGAATTTGATGCTGCAAAAGAGCTTTTGTCTTGCATGGGAGCCAATGTGGTTTACTGTGGGGCAGTTGGTACAGGACAGGTATGTATGTTCTGTTTAATTCTGTTATACAAATAATCATGCCAACAGGCCTTTTAACGCTGCAGCAGAATATAATCCTTGGAAGGTATGACATGGTTTAATCCATTTTTGAGATCTTAATTTTTGAGCAAAAAGTCAGCATTTGACTTTGTTATTATATGACATATAAAATCAAATATGGCTTGCCAAAACTTAAAAATATCTTCATGCAAATATTATTTTGGAGCCACAATAGTTTTCACACATTTACTATAGTGCATTCTATGGGGCAAATTTAGTATAGGGCGAAAATTTGCCAGTGTGACGTCATTAGGTACTTCGCCGATTTACTAATGGTCGATGGCGTAACTTCGCTAGTGAAGGAGATAGACTCTAGCGGTACTTCCCTCCCTAACGCCTGGCGAATGGACGTAACTATGCAAATTCAATAAAATGCAGATTTTACTGAATGTTACCTCTTGCGCCAGACTTGCCTTCACCATCTCAGACCAGGCGAAGTGCAATAGAGGTTGGAGTTCCTAAAAAAAATACTTGAACATTTTTCTAAGTCCCAAAAAACGCTAGCTTCTTTTCCTTTTTCAGGGTGATAGGCTGAAAAAGATCGGCATTTTTTTGGGGGGTAACCAGCTTCCCCCTACATTTCCTAACATATGGTACATAAACTATACACTGGGCTCCTGTGTAGGGCAATATAACAACTTAATTTTATTTTATTAAGGTTTCGCCAGTTTTCTTTGAAATCTGTTTGATATTTACTAAATGGTTAAAATGCTCATTAGGAAAATAAAATCACAATATATGTTTTTCAATTTAAAGGAACATTGCCATCAGCTCAAACAGTTTGACTTTTAGTATTTTTTATTGCAATATTAACTAACATAAACTTATCTGCATGTGTGATATATTTTCCAATTTCAACTTTTTTTTAGGCTGCCAAAATTTGTAACAATATGCTATTAGCTATAAGCATGATTGGAACATCGGAGACTATGAATCTTGGAATCCGGTATGTGAAAACATTCATTTATTTTCATTTTACTTAATAGGAATATGCCATCTGACTGATACATGTTTGAGATTTATATTATCCTATTTGATTTTTAACCAGCTGGTTCATTTATATGCTTACATATCACTGTATCTAGGTAGCTAAAATATTTAAAGAATATATTCCACCTCAAAGAACCTGGTTACAATTAGGGGCTTCATAAAGAGTTCAAACTAGTTTGTACCAATAATTATAGACATGCATTTCAGATGTCAAAGCTGTTAGTAAAACAATTGTGCTAAAAGTGATGTGGCCTTCAAAGAAATATTCTTTTCTTCGGTTACATCCCTGCTTATTACATTGACGTTTATATGGGAAATTATATTTTTTTACTTTGAAATGTTACAAGCACTGGGAAAGGTGTATTTTTTGCATGATTGCTGGTTTGTTTTACTGTTTTGCATTGGCAGAAAGTATGATGATTCTACACTGTCATCAAAAAGGGTTGCTTATTTTTAATGAGTCCGCTATCTGAATGAGGAAAAAACGAATACATCGGCCCAGGTTACATATGCTTTACATGCTGCTTCTTACTGACAAATGTAGAATGTGAACCAGTTTTATTTTCTTGGTAACTGAGAGAATAGCGTCTAATACAGGTACACATGTTGCCTTCCAGCAGGCTGAAAAGTAAATCTCTGGTTCCTCCAATTGACTTGAATGGGAAAGGCCTGTAAACAGCAGTATTGGTGTTTCCTGTAGTATATTTGGGCTAAAAAGGCACTAGTTTTGCTGTTTTCATCTTCTTCCCATTCAAGGCAGTGGGAGCTGCATGTGCCATCAGCCTAAATCTTCCGTTTTCAATAGAGAAATTAGTCATAAAATAGCGTATAATCTTCTTCTACCCTAATCATATGCATGCACTATTTTTTTTTTTAAATACATTTGTACTTTCTAATGGAGCATTATATACCTGAAAGTGTCCTTTAGAGTAATGTTTCTCCTCCTGAGAAAATGCACAGGGCCTTATATATAATAGTTTAGAAATTTGTGCATTAATTGAACACAATTTTACAAAAAAAAATTAGTGTAAGAGAAGACCTTATTTATTTTATCGTAGACCATAAACTAGAAAGATAAGATCTCTTTGTCTCTATTTTTGCATATGAGTGAGAGCTGATCTATGGTATCTCCGTAAACATTTCCATATCTACTGCACCCAAGTTAGTCTCTGTTGCAAGGATTATGACAGCTCCCTAGCATGTACATTAATATTTGAAATCAGTGTGAATGCTTAATGGCCATATGCCTCATCTGTATACCGAACTGTTAAAATCCACTCGTTTGGTGAGGTCACAAACAAGCGGATCGTTCACCCAATATCAGGCTTAATTCGATTGTTGGCCCTAGGGCCAACTGATTGGATAACAACACCGGAAATAGCAGCTGCAACTAGCCAATGTGATCCTCAATCAAAAACCTGCCCAACTGACATCTGGGCTATATATATATATATTTTTTTTTACTCTTGTACTACAGAACCTATATTAAACGCAAAAGCTTGGTCTTAGGCTTGTTTGTGGGTGTGTTTGGTCTATTTGGCCAATTTAAAAGGTGATGTTTTGTTGACCTTTCCACTGTTTATGCTTTTCTTTTTAATGAAATGATTTATTTTAATTTGGGATTTTACATGTTTTATTGTCCTATAATGCATTGGTACCCTGGTAATTACCACATCAAAATTGAGCTGTTTTATTGAAGTGTGTCCTTGACTTAGATGTTAAATTATGTTGACCTATTACGCTGTCATACAGTAATTGAGATAAAATAGAAATTTGCTTTGCACCAGTGATAATTGGTTTATCAATATTCTATGCTATTTACATTTTAAAACTGAGAGTTGGTTCTGTGGTGGAAAAAAAATCTAAAAAGGACAGTAAAAAACAGTCTGGGCAGAACCCAATATTGCTCTGATTTTCTAATTGCATTGATGGCTGCAGATGTGTCCTGTCTACATGCGATTCTTAAAGCAAGTTTCTAAAAGTTTATTTTTTTTTTTGTGGGCGATATAGACCAAAACCATTTTAAATGTATTCTGATTAATGACTTTCTTATTAGGATACGATATCATCCAAGGTAAAACAGGCATTGCAGAGAGGGGTAAAGCACATTGCATTTACAAGTAAACTTTCATCATTACAATCTGATTCTCTGTATTATGTTTCACATGAAAAGATGAAAGGACAATGGTTGTATGCTTGGTCAAAAATGATCATAACAGGCATTTAATTGTGGCATTGGATTCCCTGACATGATATTTCTTTTAACAGAAGGTCTTTCAGGCCAACAGCTAAATTGATCTTGCAAATGAAAGCCTTGCACTTGTACAAGACCAATATTAGCAAATCTCCCAAACTAGTATCTAGTGTGGACTACTGAGGAAGAATGACTGTAGATGTAAAATAAAAACAGTTCTTCATCTTCATTGTTTTGCATTGTTTACTACAATCAACACTAGAAAGTTTGTGTGTGTGCGTATGTATATATATATATATATATATATATATATATATATATATATATATAAAAATACACAAAAGCCATGAATATCTTGTAAATTATATCCTTATAAATGATGAGTTCTGATGTCATCGATTATAAATGGTGAGTTCTGATGTCATTTGTCACATGACTCACTGAAACTTATTTTATTATGTTATAATAAACAAAGTACCCCCAGTTGCAAAATATGAGGATATTAGAAGTTACCTCGGAGTTCCATGACACGGCTTTATGTTTTATATGGTCATGGAACTCCTCAGTAAGTTATAATATCCTTGTAATTTACAATAGGGGGTACTTTATTCACTATTATTTGTAAAAAATTCTATATAAAAATATTATACATCCTTTTACTAATATAATATGTGATCGTAATGGTTTTACCGTAATGAATACAGTAGCATGCGACGTAGTGGAATTACTATGGGATTTGCTCACTCTTATAGAGGCTATGATTATAATTGTGTTGTTTCTCCGACTCTTCAGAAGAGGTGTTTTTAAAGCCAGTTCAGTATTGCCTTTTTTAGTTTCTCTTTTTCTTCTGGTCTATTTCTGCTTCTAATAATATGGCGACAGATTCAATGCCTTATTTCAAATTTTGTAGCAATAATAACTTATTTAGTGTTTTTTTTATCATGGAAAATGTTCCCAATTGTAAACACTTGTGCTCACAGAGCCCCGCCATTGGCAGGTTATTATGGGAACTGACAGACTGTCATCATTTTGATAGCTTGAACAGTATATCTTTTGAACAGCAATGGAGCTCATATGCAGAAAGTATCATATGTTCCCAGCCAATTTACAGTGAAACAGCAATAACATTTTATCATGGTTGAGAGCCCAGTAGCTGCTTCCTATTAAACTTGCCCTTTCAGATACCTGTCTCGGATTAATTTGTTGATTTCAAATGGAAACTCAGTCTTCTCCAATGAAGCATGACTTTCTAGAAAAGACTCTCGCTGAATGACAATTATATTCTAGCTTGTTGTAGACCATTACATGCTTTGGTCTTAGTGGAAGACAGAGGACTTCAGTAACTGATTTTAATACCATGTCTAATTTTCCCTGTCAGTTATATGGAAGCCAGTGGAAGAATTTGCAAGAAGATGAAATGCAAAATGCCTTTTGTTCCTTTAATGGTACACTTGCTGGAAAGGGCTTAACTCATAAAAGGATATCTGAGTGTAGTAAGCTTTCTGGGGTTATATGCCACTTTGCAGTGCAGTCAATTTAAATGACAGTTTGCTTGGTTTATTTAATATATTCCTTACCTGGGTTTTCTTGCAAAACATTTAGTAGTTAATTATTAGCAAAACACAATTTAGCAGGTTTTGGGTATCATAACTGTCGTCATTAACAGCTGCCTCTCCTTATGATATTTATTTGCTATTTTTTAAGCTGTGCAGGGATTTTTTCTACCACTATCTGGCAATAAGGAATTAAAACATAATCTTATATTTTCAGGTATCTGAAATTGAAAGTGCATTTGTAATGGGGAGTGGCACTATTTGTTATTTTGATAATATTAAAATGACCTCATCATATACAATTTTTTTTTCCAATACCCTTCAAACATGAATGACTTTTGACTCTCTGCCATTACAATCTACACATAATTCCTTTCTCCCTCCTCCACCAGCAGTTGTCATCTTATCCATTCTTTCATTTGATTGGGTTGGAATATACAGAGGGCCTTTGAAGGCTGCTTTGAAAAAGCTAGAAAAAAAGCTGTGTTATATACTTCACTGTATTCTCTTTAGTGATATGGTTTGATTTTCATACTTTGGATTCAAGCCACCCCTCCCCCCAATAGTTTATGGGCCAACTTTTGGTCAGGGCCCCACCTTCTTCATAAAGAGGTTATAGATTTAATATCCTGCCATAGAACAATATGTGAGACAGGATGTGATTTGGGGTGATTGCTCATTTTCTATGTAACAATTAGCCTGGACTTCAATATAGAATTACAATTAAATGTGGATGTGGCCTCCAAAGCATTTTGATTTCCCCCTGTCTGCTCAAATGCTCCATAGACTTCACTCTATGACATCATCATGTAATTTAATCCCGCCCTCCAACATGCTATATGAGAAAATATTAACCCACTACATGTGATAAGTTGGACTGATTTGTATTTTATATACATGTAATTCACAAGAGCCCTTATATCCTTCCAAGTATTGTTATGTCGCTATAATTGGAGCTTAGTGAAGTAATGTGTGTCACTTGACTGAAACTTGTGTATTATTAAAAATCATGTACCTCCTGTTATAAAATATATGGATATTTTAAGTCATCTTCCAAGTCTCATGACCTGTGTGAAAGCACTCAGCCTTTGGCATGACTTTATATGGAAATCCTCAATGACTTATAATTTTGCAATAATTACAGGCCTATTCATCAAAGGTCGAATTTCGAATTCATGTGATTTTTTTCTTTAAATTCTAATATACTCCGAAACCGACTGGGAGGTCATTTAAGAAAAAAATTTAAATGGCTATTTGTCGATCTAATGGTTTCAACCGAAAATCCAAATTGTATTCGATTCATAAATTTGTCTCCGGAAAAAAACTTGAATGTCTATTAAAATCTACAAATGGCTCAGAGGACGTCTGCCAGTGATGTCTAGATGAACTCAGTAGGTTTTTGGTGGCAAATATTCGAAGTATGACTGTTTCCATTGTCGAGATGTGATAAATCTCACATTCAAATTTACATTTGAATAGGAGGATTAAAATTCTAATGTGCGAATTTTTAAGATCGAAAATTCAAATTGACTATTCAACCCTTAATAAATCTGCCTCTTGTTGATGAGTAAAATACACTAGTAAGTAAAAGCAACTTTTTCAGTGCAGAATACAGTGAAGTCAATATGGGTGTTGTCTTATTGTGGCAAATTTTGCCATGGTTTTTGAAAACTTTCACAGATGTAACAAATGCAGAAATTTTATCACAAATCCATGCCCGGCAAAATATGCACTCATCACTAGTAGTAACATTGACTGATTTAGGATTCTAACACTATACTGTCAAGATTTGAACTGCAGGATCTGATATGCTATGCAGGCCATCAAGAACACATCAGCGTTGGCCTTTTGCTTAACACATCCCCATGGTAATTTTTTTTTTAAGAAATGTAAAATGTTGACCACAAATGATGTGAAAGTGTAGTTCTTCTACAGTCTCAACAATGAATTTCACTTTATATCATAAACCTGGTGATAGAACAAATGATGTTTCTGCTCGGGGAAGCTTTGTTTTATGAGGATCAGCAACCTTATCAGCAGTTGACCCAGAACCACACGGCATGTCTTAGAATAGAAAAAGAACATATGTCACATCTCCATGTAGGGTGTCTCGTCAACGGCCTCCATTTTTAATGAAGATTTAAAAGGGGAGAAATTTGTGCCGTTTTGGTAATATGCTTCTAGTTATTTTGTTGTCGTTAACTATTTACATTATTAGAGTTTAACATTGCAGCTTGATTCTCTCTTGACTCCAAAGGAAAACAATGCATGGTTAGGCATCATAGCACTACAGAAATATAATTTTATATAAGCACCTAAAGTGTCTTTAAAATGAAACACTAAATAGTCTTTTATTTATGTATGTGTATTTGAGTGTATCTGTAATGTTTCTTGCTCATTAGGAGGGCTAATCTTAAACAACAATTATAAGCTCTTGTGAGCAGGACCCTTCTTATCCTGCTGTCTCATTCTGTAACTCTTGTTAATTTATAGCTTATACCACTGTTAGTTAGAATAATATGTTTCAGTATTCATGTTTGTATGGAAAATCTAGTGTTTAATAGACTATACCATATAGGTTATAGCTAATAGAATTCCTTCCATTCAAAAGCAGTTAATTGTGTAACATCTGTGCTAAACATGGCCATTGTGGTTATAAACAAGGAGGCATTATAACACAAATGCTAGATTTATGTGTTTTAATTTATATTAGACACATAATAAAGAATGAAAAATGGCAGTGATTTTCAAATGTGTAAAACAAGCCATCCATGTCTGGATGTACTTTGACATTAATTTGCTTTCCTTGACCCTTCATAGATTAGGACTTGACCCAAAGCTATTGGCCAAAATCCTAAACATGAGCTCTGGTCGGTGTTGGTCAAGCGATACCTATAACCCTGTTCCAGGAGTGTTGGAAGGAGTACCCTCTGCAAATAACTACCAAGGTGGATTTGGGACAACTCTCATGGCAAAGGTACTGATTATATACTGCATTTGGGGTAGGGACTTACTGGACTGCTTTGTAAGGGGCAGGTGATTTTGGTCACAAACTGCAATGGTTGTGCAGCAGTTTTTATTTTTTAAGTCCTGTTTTACTGCAAAGCAGGAATCTCAATTTCTTTAGCATTGTGACCTTTATGGTTTCCCTATTGCTTTTTAAAAATCAATAAGCAAGCATTCCTTACATAAATTAAATTCAAATGCTCTCATTTAAAGATTAATGCAGCTTTCTAAAAGAAACAAAATGGTACATGCTCAACAATGAATTGTAAGTCCAATTACTCTGTAACATTTAATTACGGTGTGAATATGCAGAACAGTAATAAACCTGCTGAAGAAGAGACGTCCTGCACAGATAAAAGGGGTATTGTAATGAAGTTGAAATGAGCTGCAATCACACAGAATGCATGTACTATCTTTGCTCTCTTTTGGGGCCTGATTTTATGCTGTCTGTCTGGGATCTTCATAATTTCCTTGTGACAGTATCTCTTGTGGCTGGTCTTAGGGATTTTGGTTTGGTAAATATTTGACCTGTTACCCCTCTGTGCCTAGTGAAATGCCTCTTTTTCCAGCCACCCACCAAGAGAATCTCTTAAAAGATCCCAGCCCTTGTCTTTATGTTCATCTTTACTCCAATATTGCTTAACAACAACCCAACTTCCAGAGCTCATTGAAGAAATAGACATGTATAGTCATGCAATTCTAGTGCCAAAAATGCAGTAATTTGCTAAAATTAAGTGCCAGCCCAAGTCAATGGGTCTTAGGCATGGAAATTCTGCATTCATTGGGGAATTGAATTTGCAGTGTCAGTATTGCCTCAACAGGGGGTCCCCAGCCTTTTATTCCTGTGAGCCACATTCAAATGTTAAAAGAGATGGGGAGCCACACAAGCTCCCAATTTACTGGTGGTTCCAAATTAGGGCTCTGATTTCGTAGCCCCTACGTGGACAGGCAGCTTACAGGTGTGTCTGTTTGCCATTACGCCTGTTTTTTATATGCAATCAAGATTGCTCTCCAAGCCAAGAATTAAAAGATAAGCACCTGCTTTGAGATCTCTGGTAGCAACATCCAAGGGGGTGGTGGAAATTTAAGAAAAATCTTGCAGGGTAAAGTTGATGAGAATTTTACCCAGGTCAGGAAACCTGTAAGACAACTGACCAGTAAATGCTACCTGCTGTGGGTTACTAGACTGCTAACATACTTTGCATATTTAATTACATTACACTCTAGAAGACTTACATCTGACACTGTAAATATAATTTAAAGAGTTACACCACTTCTTTCCCTCGTTTAGCCTTGATTAAGTTGCCCTTTCCCATGTTACATGTACAAACACATCTTACATATGTTGGTTTTGGTTCCAGTTGACCTGCCCCTGTGTTCTTGAACTAGAGAGGAAATCAGAATATACTGGCAGGTGTTACCGTGGTTGAAATTGAATTTAGGATAATAGTGCTGCAACCAATGTGCCACAGTGGCGTTATTTTATGTAATTGTAATATAGGCAGGTTTGCCTGTTCAGATACCATCACACTATGTCAGTAGAGGACCCTATACTATACATATATATGGTGCATTTAAAAAAAACCTAGGAATGTTGTGGCCTTTTGCATGCATTGTAAACCATTGTGTGTTGATTTTTATGGTTTCAGAAAGTTTCACATAAAAAAATCTTTTGTGTTTTCTCGGAATGAATAATTGATCTGTTTCTTTGTAGGACTTGGGGCTGGCACAGGACTCTGCAACCGACACCAAAAGTCCAACCCCGCTGGGATCTCTTGCGCATCAGATCTACAGAGTCATGTGTGCTAAGGGCTATGCACAGAAAGATTTCTCCTCTGTCTTCCAGTTTTTACGTGAGGATGAGAACTAGTGAACAATCATAGATGGAAAATTAGATTTGAAACACTATTTTTGAACATCGCTTAGGGTTTTACCGTATAACCAATTACATGAGCTGTAATCACTGACCTCCCCCCCCCATCTTTAGAGGCAAACTATACTTTGGGAATACAAATAGCACAAGTTGTGAAGAAGGATTTGTTAAGCATAAATCTTGTAGTAGACATGCACAGTACTCCGTTTGCTGGCATCAGTATCTGTTGCAGTCTATAGCTGCACTTCTCTATGTGGCAGTTTACATCTCTTCACATTCCACTCTTTTACTAACCTTTAAAACATACAGAACATGCCACCCTACCAATAGTTTTATTTGGAATACCGCAGAAGGCCTGGAAGACTGGCAAGTGTGGGCTAGCACTTTTTGCTGGTGGTATTATCCTAAATGAAGACTTTACAGCTTTACCTATCCTTTTTATACCTCATACCTTTTTATATTCCTATAACTTAGTTTCCCTTTATTAAACATGTACAATTTAAAGTGTAATTTCCTACTTAATCTGTATAAAGATAACAATTAACACTGTTTTACATGCTAACTGTTTTTACAGGCTAACTTTCTGTCATAAAACACTTTTGTCAAACCGAATGAAAATAGTTGGAAAATCTTCACAATTATTTACCGGCAAGTGAATTCTGTTCATGTATATCTTGATACTGATCTACTAATACAAATATCAGCTTTTACATTGAAACAAGGCTCTCAGGTGGGCAGCCCTAATAGTGTTCTTAAATGTATAGGTCAGATTAGAGGGTGGTGAGTTCTAAAATTTGGTGGCTATGTACTTCTGCTGGATGTGTTTTATAACACAATGAAAATGTGATCTGTAGAACAATAAATAAGTATTAGTTATGTATTTGTTTTAGTTTGTTCATTGCATCTTTGCTTGGAGACTTTTAAGAAGATAACAGTTGAATACATAATGATTGGACATAACGTATTACAATATTGGGAAATCTTATAAATTGCTCAGTCAATTGAGGATGAAGTTAAAACATTTGCTTATTCTAGCCCAGATTTAGTCAATATGCTACTTAGGGCTGACACACACGGGCATTGTTATGCTTTCTACTGCACAGCATGGGTTTTCAGACCCCATTCTTTCCTGAACTGCCAAATAGAGGTGAGACACAACAACCATATTGCCATTTGCCTATGGCGGTTTAATGCAGTGCAGTGGGTACTGTCACTATGGGTTAGAGCTGGGGCTGTTAAGTGATGGAACACAGAAAAAAAGCCACTGCAAAGAAACGTATCAAGAAATGCCCATGTAGGAATGACATGACTTTGTTTTTTCCTCCACTTGCTTCCTCCCCTATCTCAACTTCTGTAAAGTTATTTGTTGCTATTACTCTGGTGTCTGTAGTATCCAGCCCTGTAGTAAGGCAGGCAAGGTAGCAAACTTTCATTTTGGAATACTGTTCTGTTTGAACATACACATTGTAAACAATGACCTGATATAATGAGTGTAATGCTACGGGTCCCATAACACCTTTCCACAACACTGTCGCCCAAGCATTGGAGGTAGTTTACATCAGAGTGCATGGCGAAGAAGGTGGCATAAACATCTTAAGCCAGGGGTGGCCATTTAGCATGACATTCTTTGAACCATTAACACTAAATTACAGGAATCGCGTAGCCGTAGCATTAATATTTGGGCACATTAGTGAAATGATCTGCCACTATACTGCTGCTTGAAGCTGTTAGCAATACCCACGTCAGTGCCGGCCCAAGCGGCCTGGGCGACCTGGCCTGCCACCACGCTCTCACCCCCCTCACTCAACCATGCAATATTTCCCATCGAGCATTCATCCGGAATCAAAATCAGAAATGTGTTGTGTATGCTGAGTGTGCATGTGATCTCGCAGGTGCGATGATGTGCGACCTGCAGGCAGCGCTTTGTGTGACTGCAGAGACACTTGACTCTAACAGGGAATCCCGCTCTCATTACTCAGTCCATGCAGACGATACGGGTGTGCACACGCATGCGCAGATCATCAGAAGGGAGGGATGGAGGGTGAGAGAGTGACGGAGGGGAGGAGAGAGAGCGCCGGCGGGTGGGCTCAAGGGGAGAGAACGCTGAGAGGGGAGGAAGGGTAAAGCAGCTAACATGGGGTAGGCAGGACAGGTACCTGCCCAGCGCCGCCTTTGGATGCGCCCTAAGCAGGTGCCTCTTCTGCCTTCCCCTAGTTCCGGCCCTGGGTCAGGTACTGGCACATAGTGTCGCGCCGCTCTTGCATACTTCTTTAGTTTACTATACTGGCACGTCAGTACATCTATTGACACCTTCAGCCCTAAAGAAGTATGCAAGAACAGCGCGTCACTATAGACCAAGTGGAAGATCATTTCACGAATGTTTCCAAATATTACTGAGGGCCGGTGTGAATTTGAAAACGGCCGCAATTGGCCTGTGGGCTGGACTTTGGACATGCCTGTTTTAAGCTTTATGCAGAATACCCAAGCAATTTGGTTCTTTTTTTTTATTTATTAAAGTGACCAAATATTTTTCCAAAACTAATACCTGTAAAAACAGATTGATTATCAGACTGTCCCACTAGTCAGTGATTGGATCTTCATTTCATGTTCATTAGCCAACTGCACAGCATGGAGTCCTTCTGTAATCTGCCAAATGTTTGGAGGTGTGCAGTTTAACCTACTACATGTGGGGCCAAGTTGGCTACAGATCTAGTTGTTTGATGATCATTTTAAATGACTGCATCTGTTTATGCTCCACCATTTTATGTCTTGGAATGGATACTTGGCTTTGTGTAACCCAACCTTTGAATGACTGCATATTATTAATTTTAGCCATATATTTGTGTGTGTGTGTGTGTGTATGTGTATATATCTATATCTATATATATATATATATATATATATATATATATATATATATATATATATATATATATATATATATATATATATATATATATATATATATATATATATATCTCCTAGAAAACAAATAAAAAACTAATTCAAGAGCTGGAGGACCATGGGCCCTTGTGCAAAATTTCATGTAGGCCACCCTCATCATTCAAATACTTATGACCTTCGTGATCATCAGTTCCCTAATTGAACCCCTTCTATCACCCCTTGAGTACAATTTGTTTTAATTGTTAGTATGCATGGGGCCTACTTATTACCAGGGCCTTGGTGCATTTGCAACAACAGGTACTAAACACTATTAAAGACCAAAAGGTAAATTCCTATCAGTACCACAAAGAAGCAATATGGAAGCCAGGCGCTGTTAGGGCATCATGCAATTTATAGCTCACAAGGCAACATTAATAAAGATATACTTAATAGATTATACATGGTTCTTATGTTGAATGTATTTGTAATGACTTTTCTTTAGCCTGAATAGCCACAAGGGAGGAAGGGGTAGTGACATCACTCCAGCAACGCAGCAGTAAAGAGTCACTTGACTGAGGGAACCTGGGAAACTAAAAACGTGTCTTGTCCCATACCAACTTTCAAAATTAAATTATTTCAGTGCAGAATTCTGCTGGAACAGCACTATTAACTGATGCTTTTTGAAAGAAAATATGTTTTCCTGTGACAGAATCCCTTTGAGTTTTTACAGCATCATAAATTTTCAGATGCATTTTATTGTAGGCAAGGTAAATGGCACCTCCACTAAATGTATAAATGGAGAGGAATATTCCACAGAGCCAAGCAATACCCTAATAATTTACTGTCTGCATAAAGACAAAAAAGGATAGATGAGCTATAATTATAAATAAGGTATATTTGCCTATACTTATATACACAGCAGGACATCTTATCCAACTGAATTCTAATAATTAGATTTTCCAACCGATACACCTATACGTGAATAAAATGATTTGTTACCTATGTGCCCAGTTCCCAGGTCTAATGATTTGTGTAGATATTAGGAAATTAATTAGTGAAATCCTGATATTCCTATGTGAGGATATTGTTGCAAAGAAGAATAGAGAGCTCTAGAGGATCTTAAAATAAAAACTGATAAATAAGCCCAGCAAATGAGAGAGCCTACAGTCAAGAGAATAACTGCTTCCTATATTTATCAGACAATGAAGAATAAACACTACAAACAACTCTGCATTATTCTGCAGAGAGGAATATTACATTTGTTTTGTTATTCTTTTCTTCAAAGTATTTAATGAGCTTGAGTAAATTTAAAGCAGGGCAGCACATTTAGTGAACTGCCTCAAAGCAAGTTCGTTATGCAGAATTTCCCAGTCACAGGGGCTGCAAAATACTGACTCCTACAAATACATTACTCTCCTGCACTGTGATATCAAGTGCATCAAATGAGGTACAGGCATGGGATCCGTTATCTGGAAACCTGTTATACAGAAAGCTCCGTATTATGGAAAGGCCATCTCCCATAGACTCCCTTTTATACAAATAATCCCAATTTTTAAAAATGCTTTCCTTTTTATCTGTAATAATTAGTGATGGGCGAATTTGCGGTAAATTCCCGCGATTCACCGCCAGCAAATAAATTTGTGAAAATCGGGCGCCGACGTCCATAAAAACATACGCCGGTGTCAAAAACAGACTTCGGCGCCAAATTCGCCCATCACTAGTAATAATAAAACAATGCCTTGTACTGGATCCAAACTAAGATATAATTAATTCTTATTAGAAGTAAAACCAGCCTATTGGGTTTATTTAATGTTTACATGATATTCTTGTAGACTTAAGGTGTCATACTTCCCAACTTTTTGGAAATAAAAAAAAGGGGCAAAATGTTTTTTGTGGCCACACCCCTAATTACCATGTTCATTTTATAAAAAATTTTTAACATATTTCTATGGTTTTTTTTCAGTTATTACAGTTTTGCTAATGAAGATGAATTGCCCTTTAAGCTGTCTAACTTTTCCCAAGGTACCTGTTATCTTATATAGTTACAATTACTTATTTGCTTATCTTAAAATTGTTACAAAGTACCTTATTTGCACCTGGAGCCTGTTCTGGGCTCTCTGCCCAAAAGCCAATTAAGTTAGAAACTTTATTTCTTTTTCTGCTTGTTCAGTGCAGAGAAAGTCAGGTTTTTCCAGTACAAACGAGGGACTGCGGGTTGAGCTGTCAAAAGAGGGACTATCCCTCTGAAAACGGGACAGTTGGGGGGGTATGAGGTATGAAGAGCCAAATTATGGAAAGATCCGTTACCTGGAAAACACTGGAGGGTATATTTCTAAGGGTGAAATTTCCTCTAGAGTGAAATTCCGCCACTCTCCATTCTTAACTAAAAACAATAGGCAAATAGTTTATCCACCCCAAGCTGCAATTCATTGATGTTGAAAAGGAGGGCTTATAGTTTCTATTTAATGTAAGAAAACACAGTCATAATATGCTTCTGCACTGCAAAAGGGAATTATCTCAATACAAAATACAAATAAAGAACAGCTTCAGGATTGTTTTTATAGTTTGGTTTAATGGGGCACTTTGTAAGTTGTTGCCCTATCATGCCAGACTTCCATGCCAAGGTGTGAGGGTGGCAACTACCTCTACGTGAACTAATTTTTCCTCCATTTCCTGTGACCCAAAAATGAGTGGGAATGCCCAACAGTAAGAGATTTTTTCTTTTATATACAGTATGTAGACACCCATGGGCAGCACCCATTAAAGCTGACAAGTAGGCAGAGACCATGGTTGTCTTTCTCCCTCTCATCCTGTTGACCAGGCTTTGATGTGTCAATGTGGTGCATGTCCAATTTAGCTTTCTCCTTTTTCTTCTTATAAAATGGAAGGAAAATAGTTTTTTTTCATCCATTTCACCTCTGCTTCTCCAAATTTGTAGTTTCCAATCAGCTACCAATTGTACAGCAGATTATAGGGCCATAAGATTTGCAGTAATCCCCCTAACTCTGTTGGGGGTATTAAATCGCCAAATGAAAATTGCAGCTGTTCTAGGGGAGCACAGGTTTAGGGCACCTTCCACCCACAAGGGTACTACAACAGTATCATCTGTCCCAATTTAGAATCACATTAATGAACACCTGCTAATACACAAATCATTACATCGGTGTTCAGTTGTGCCTCAAATAAATTGCTAAGAAATAAAAATGCATGAGCAAAAGTAAAAGAAGAGGAAGAAATGGTTGCTGTTGTATTAGGGCAAGAACAATGATAAGGATATACCGTGATGTCTTAGGTCCCTAAAAACAAACTTTCTAATGGACAGCTACATCTGTCCCTCAAAGGGTTTACTATTTGTGGAGTGTTAACAAAGTAAATGGGGGATCTCCCATACTTTTTAGTTGTCATAAAGGGGCAATTTATCATTGCTACCTTTTAGTATGTTACAGAATGGCCTATTCTTTTTGTTTATAGTTTTTGAATATATTCCTTCTTCATCTGCCTCTTTCCAGTTTCGAGGTTAAAATGCTATCTAGGTGGCAGGGGACATAGACCCTGCATCCAAATAACTGTTGCCTCAATCAACTACAGTTTTATTGTTATAATTACTTTTTACTGAATAGTCTTTATGCATATGGTAAATATTAGCATATAGTTATAATCATGCGTAACTTTCATTATAATTAGCTTTGTTTCTTCTAGCATCTTCTTAGCTTTACTTTACCCTACAACTCATGAATCACTTAGGCCAACCCTCATTTCTCCAGGGTTTTCTCTCCAGTATCTGCAAACATTCAAATAAAAATCCATTTGAGACTCAAAGCTGTATACTGTTTCTGATGGAGCCTCGGCTGCAGGGGCGGATAAATGCCTAGGCTATCCTAGGCTATAGCCTAGGGGCCCATAGGTTTTTTTGCAATTTAAAAAAAAATGTCCCCGTTCAGTGTGTCCATTGTCTGCACCGTCTGGCTGTAGCTCAGGGCAGCCCAGGATATTGATTGCGGACCTACCTACTGGTAGACCATGACCTGCCAGAAGTTTAAATGGCGTTTTGTGGCCGTGACATCACAAGTCTTGCGAGATGAGACTTTGCACTGGTACGAGCCTGGTCTGTGCTCTTCCCATGACTATTCCTGGACTATCCAGCAGTGCCTAGGCTTTCCAGTGGCAGCCGGACCCTGGGCCTGACAGCAGGAGCTCAGAATGTGTGGGTGCCGGGAGCTGCGGAGAGGCGAGAGCGCGGATCGGCTATGTAGGAGGAAGATGAGGAGAACATGGGGCAGGAGCACAACCACTGGCCTGAGCTGCCCGTTCCCCTGGCTGCTTCCTCTGGGTACCTCCGGGAACCTGCAATAAGCAATGTGACAGTGGCCCCAGGAAAGCCCTGCTTAGCATGAGGGACGGCAGCAGTTCTATGAGTAGCGACTGACCACCAGCACTTTGGCTTCTCACATGGATCTCCCCAGACTGCAACCCTCTCTCCGCCCCACACATCACTACTATACACCGCTACAGAGAGTGACACGGGTTTTTGAAGTTTAGGATATATATGAACCCCAGGACATATTTCATACTGGGCAGATGTTCCTAGCTCCTTTTCCTTACTTTGGAACACTCCTTGAGGACTATCATGCCTTTCTTAGGCATGATACTTGCCTTATCCACAGATAACTATTATATATTATGTCATCACTAACAGATATAACTGTGGAACAGGAACTATTGCATAGTGGCCTTCTAATTAATGTCTTCAGAAATCTGACACCAACTAGAACCATTTTCTTGAAATTTACATTAAGTAAAAGGATCAATATTTTTGTCTTATATTAGTCAGCTCCCAACATTGTATCCAACTGCTTCTTCCCTTTGCTTTCTTTTTCTCTGCTATGAACTTCAGTATCTATCTGAGTTGGGATTGTTTGTTGCTCTTCACCTGTGTTAGGTGATCCATGTGTCAGAAATAATTTCATACCCTAAAGGAATCAGGAAAAATTAAATACATTTGCACAGAGCAACAATTTTTTTGCACAATTCACAAAATTTGTTTGTTTTACACTTCCCTCTCCTGAATGCTGGTCAAGACCCTCTACCAACCTGTGAGCTGTCAGGCTGTTTAAGGTGGCCATACACGGACATACTTTTATCGTTCTGCGATGAACGATCGTATTGTAAACGATCGTATGATGATTATTTGACCATATTATATGCCATCCACTGAGAATGAACAGATATATCCATATCGTTTGCCTCGTGTACGGACGAACGTTGCTCAACAAACGAGGAATGGTGCTAGCATTGTGTCACTGTCTGTAGTATACTGTATAGTCAGTTTCTCCTTCCCTGCTCCATGCAGACATATGGATTTATGTCTTACTATAGAATAATAAACTTCTTTCACATAAGAGGTGATAGGGTGATATTCCTTCAGTCAGCACCAATTTATTTCCTTATATAGTTAAAAATTAAGCTTTCAGCAAACAACGTTAGGGTCCTTCTGTATATGTTTGTTGTTCCATATATGTTCGTTGGCTTGTGCTACAATCCTGACAAAGAGGGATTTTATCACTGAAAGACCAAAATTTTTAAACTCATCAGATCAATTTTGCGAACGATAATGTCAAGATGATCAAGATGAAAAATCTACCCCTGTATGGCCACCTTTAGGCAGAAATTTATTGCCTATTTGATACATTTCAACTGTTTTTTGGGAAGATAGAATTGGCTCATGAATAAAGCAACAGAAGTATTCTTTTAGAATTGAAAGAAAGGGAAGTAGTTGTTGGCAACTGAATAAAATCCATAAATATTAAATTGTTACTAAAATCCTATAACTTTAACTCATTTTATTCAATGAAGTGGATTGTTTTTACTAATTTATTGAAAACACAATCAAACTGTTTTGCTATGTAGCACAGGTATGTGACCTGGCTGTTATCCAGATGCATGGGACCTGGGGTTTTCTGCAATTTGGATCTCCATATTACTAAAAAAAAAATGTTAAACCCAATAGGATTGTTTTGCCTGTTATAAGTATTTATTGTATCATAGTTAGGATAAAGTACACGGTACTGATTTTCTTTGTTATAATGAAACGTGTAGCCTTTTTAAAAATGTGAAGTATTGCATTATAATGGAATCTATGGGAGATGGCCTTTCTGTAATTCGGAACATTTTGAACAATGTATTTCCAGATAATGAATTCTATACCTGTAGTCAAAACATGTTTTGTTACTGGAACAATAGAATTACGTTTTTTTACTATGTTGATGGTTCATTATATAGATTCCACATTTACCTTTACAGTTACTTTGCTGTTACGTCTGCTAGAGTTAGGGATTTGGCATAGGTTATCTATCCATCTATATTTAGGGTGTAGATAATTTAAACCAAAAAGCAGGGTATCATTTGTAAAATGCGTAAATAGGATTGTAAATATGATCTTATAAAGCTGCAACATTAATACTAATTTCCTTATTTGGCAAGAATTTCAGTGAAATGGCTTTGCCTGTGGGTCCTCTGCCTATAAAAAGCGCATTTACTGTTATGGGAAGAAACTACTGCACAGTTAGTAAACTGATACATAGTACAAGTCAGGAAGGAATTTTTTCCCTCTCTGGGTCAAATTGGAGAGGCTTCAAATGGGTTTTTTTTTGCCTTCTACTAGCCTTAACTAGCAGTTAGGCAGATTATATATATATATATATATATATCTATATATATATATATATATATATATATATATATATATATATATATATATAGCCTCGAGGAAGGTACGCACTCACAGGTCTTATGAAGAAAAAATGGTGTTTATTATTCAAAGCAAAGACTGACGTTTCGGCTAGCACTCTAGCCTTTCTCAAAGCACTTTGAGAAAGGCTAGAGTGCTAGCCGAAACGTCAGTCTTTGCTTTGAATAATAAACACCATTTTTTCTTCATAAGACCTGTGAGTGCGTACCTTCCTCGAGGCTGTTGTTCTACTTTTTGGGCTTATCGCACCCAGGCAACATTTACCTGCTTACGTGTTGTGCTGGCCTCCAATAGTTCCTCTATATATATATATATATATATATATATATATATATATATATATATATATATATATATATATATATATATATATATATACACATACTTAAAGGAGAAGGAAACCCCCTGGGTGCAAAACCCCTCCGCCCTCCCCTGTGTTGCCCCCCCTACCTGTCCCCCTGGGCAAATGCCCCTAACTTGTTACCCCATTGCGCAGGTCCTGTTCATGGAGTTCACAGTCGCCATCTTCTCCCACACGCGTCTTCTTCCTGCTTTGACTGGAGTGTTCTGGCACGTGCGCAGTAGGAACATTTACCGGTACGGATCTACTGCACATGCGCCAAATAAAACTTCTTGACATTTGACGCATGCACAGTAGATCTGTACCGGTAAATACTGCGCATGCACCAGAAGACGCCGGTCAAAGCAGGAAGAAGACACGTGTGGGAGAAGATGGCGACTGTGAACTCCGTGGACAGGACCTGCGCAGAGGGGTGAGTAACAAGTTAGGGGCATTTGCCCAGGGGGACAGGTAGGCCAGGGGGGAGGGGGAGGGGGAGGAGGGAGGGGGGGGGCAACCAGGGCCGATCCTATCAAATGTGGGGCCCAATTGGGACCATGTTGGCGGGGCCCCTAGACCAAGTCTTGCTGGCTACTGACACAGCAAGTATTTAGGAAAATAAGGGCATACAGGCACAAAATAGAAAGGAAAGGGGCAGTGCGGGGCCCCCAGAGGTGCGGGGCCCAATTGGGCCTAATTGGTCCAATTGGCCTAAGGCCGGCCCTGGGGGCAACACAGGGGAGGGGGGGAGGGGTTTTGCGCCCAGGGGGTTTCCTTCTCCTTTAAGGCTGAACTTGACGGATGTGTGTCTTATTTCAACCTTATTCGCAAATAAACGAGCAAGGGTTTCCCTGCTAGAAATATCCTGTTGTGCCGGTGATTTTTCTCTTCTCTGACTGTTGTGGAGGCTGCAAATACCACCTTCATTGAGCACCAGGTGTCACGAGATTCGGACGGCCAGGGTGTGCGAGGTAACTCCCCTTTTCTTCTTATTTCAACCTAACTTACTATGTTATGTTTAGTGTGAGTAGCAACTGATGTACATATCTAAAGGTGGCCAAAGACACAGAAGATCCACTCGTTTGGCGCCAAACGTGTGGATCTTTCCCCAATATGCCATTAACGAGCAGGGCTATATCGGGGGTAATCTGAACGATCCGATTACAATTGGCTCGGGCGGGATCGGTCAGGTCAAAATCAAACCTGAACCAAACGGCCGATCTCCGCCGGACGAAATATGTCGGCACTCTCCACACACGATCCGAAAATTGTATGAATCCTCGATTCGTACGATAGGATCTGTGTGTCTATGGCCAGCTTTAGGCAATTTTACTAGCCAGTAGATACTTCAGTTTCAACACAAGTTTGCTAGACTTTTGCTACCTTTGCTGACGGTATTACATGTGGCTGCTGCTGCTCAGCTGTATGACTTTTAGGTGACTATTGTGTAAAAAAAGCAGCACAGAAAATGTTATTTCTGTGTCTTTTTTTCACACGTTTGGCACAGTGTGTACTCATTTGTAAAGTAATAAATTGGACATAGGTTTTGCTCATGAAAAGTTATTGTCACTTTTTATACTTGTAATGAAGAAACCATTTCCTGGTGCTTATGTGACTGTTTCTATTTCCTTTATGGCAGGGATTTTATATATACTCTCATTAAGAGAACCAGTGTAACACAAGACTGAGCAGGTAATTTACCCTTTTACTACAGCAATGCCTGGAGTTGCCTTTGGCTGATTTAACAATGAGTAAAGGGAAACTTTGCTAAGACCGAAAAATCCAAAGAAACTTTAAAACTACTGTAAATACATCTATAATTTTGTTTTGAACTTGTAAAAGTCAAAGAAAATAACAGTAAACCATTAAAAAGTTAAATGATTTTAGCATAAAAGGGGTTTCATGTTGATAATAGGATCTCTATAAGGCAGTAATGGTTCTATGCTGAGGTATGACAGTAAATGAGAGGGCCAAAGTAGATTGCCATCAGCAGTCTAATGCCAGTAAGTGCCTACATAAATAAAAGTAGATCTCACATTAGTAAAGTATGGGCACTCCTGATACAAGGGGGGCAGCAGGATCACTCCAGGCTAAAACAAATACATTTAAATACAATGGAAGTGCAACTGACATCTTAATAATAAAAGTTAGTGCGTACTTTAGGATCACAGTCAGAGGTATAAAGACATTTATAGTTGAATACATAAAGCTTAATGAAATTTTATGATTATGATCATAAAGACAAAGTATTATTATAAGTTATTTCTTAAAGTAGATCAATTTACCTTTAAAACAATTTTTTAGGAATGTTTGATATTTGTGTTTTTCTTTAGATATATATTTACACATACATACTTATCTAATTGGTTGTATTCATTAATTCACAATAGCTGGTGCAATGGCACAGGAATTTTCTCTTATAGACAATTGTAGTACAGGTATGGAACCTGTTATCCAGAAAAAATGGGACCTGTTTTTTTTCCAGATAAGGGGTCTTTCTGTAATTTGGATTTTAATATCTTAAGTCTACTAAAAAGTCACTTAAACATTCATTAAACCCAATAGAATTGTCCTGCCTCTAAAAAGGATTAATTGTATTAAGGTACTGTTTTATTATTACAGAGAAAAAAGGAAATCATTTAAAAAAATGGATTATTTGGATAAAACTGAGTCTATGGAAACTAGCCTTTCCATAACGTAGTTTTCTGGGAAATGGGTTTCTGTATTTCAGGTCCCATACCTGTATTGGTGTGGGATCCCTTATAGAGAAACCCATTATCCAGAAAATTCTGGAAACGCAATCTTCTATAGAGTAAATTTTAAGCAAATAGTTCACATTTTTTAAAAAACACATTTCCCTTTTCTCTGTAATAATAAAACAGTACAATATACAAGTATGGGATTTGTTCCAGGATCTGTTATCCACAAAGCTCTGAATTACAGGAAGGCCGTCTCCCATAGATTCTATAAATGAAATAATTTACATTTTTAAAAATGATTTTCTTTTTCCCTTTAATAATTATATAGTACCTTGTACTTGACCCCAACTAAGATATAATGAATCCTTACTAGAGGCAAAACAATCCTATTAGGTTTATTTACTGGTTAAATGATTTTCTGGTAGATGTAGGGTATTGAGATCCAAATTATGTAAAGACCCCTTATCCAGAAAACCCCAGTTCCTGAACATTTTGCATAACAGGCCCCATGCATGTATAGTACATGGTATGTTAACTAAGCTGCATGAATTCATATTGATGGCAAAACAATCCTGTTGGAATAATTTATTATTAAATGTGTTTTAGTAGTGGGTGTAGAATGTATGGTGATCCAAATTACAGAAAAGCCCCTTTTCTGCAAAACCCTGCATCCCAAGTTTTTTGGATATAAATTCCATACCTTTATATAAAAATATATGAAATCATTCGCAAATATGAGTATTTTTAAACCATCTACAAACCGTTATTTACTTAAAAAACAGGTCCACTGTAAAAAGCGGAAATTACTCATTGAAACTGTAGTTCTCTCCAACTATTTTAGTTGGAGTTCGGATTTTATAGCCACTCCCAACTTTGGCATTTAAAAAGGTAAGGTTATATTATAAACAGATGGATAGCTGTAGTGACAGACCAATGTGTGAATAGTAGAATGTTTAAAAGAAAGAAACTTTAAACAACAACAATAAGAATCTTGTGTCACCCTCAATTTGAGTTGCTGGGTTGCTGACATGATTTACTCTACAGCATTTAACTTTTTATTCAGCAGCTCTCCAATCACCTTAGCAACCATGCTCTGATTTGAATAAGAGACTGGAATATGAATAGGAGAGGTCTAAATAGAAAGATGAATAATAAAAAGTCACAATAACAATACATACATAGCCTTACAAAGCATTTGTTTTTTTAATGGGGTTAACAACCCCCATTTGTAGGCCTGGAATTGTGGAAAGGCCACCTAGGCCCGGACCTAGGGCGGCAGGATTTTAGGGGGGCGGCATGCTGCCCAACTACACTCACATTGGTTCAAAAACACTGGGGACGCGCTGGAGATAAAATCATTTTTTTAATTTCCCATGCGCCAATCCCCATTGCTCCTGTCCACCTGGAGGGGACAAGGGACGATGAAAGGTAGTGGGCCAAGGGGCGCTCACTTTGTAAATCCGGCATTGCCCATTTGAAAGCTAGAATCTGAAGAAGAAGGCAAATAATTCAAAAATTATAAAAAAGAAAAAATGAAGACCAATGGAATAGCTGCTTAGAATTGGCCATTCTATAACATACTAAAAAGTTAACTTTAAGGTGAACGACCCCTTTAAGCTGTTAGTGTCACCCAATCTGCCCACATGTGGCCCAAAGATTTAACATATTTGAATGAGTGTTGTTGTACGGCCTTCTGTAAGGGCCTTCCCCTTCCCGCCGGCTTGAATGAAAATCACTGGCGGGATGGCACTCTGAGCGTTTCGTTTTTAGAAGTCGCCCAACGTTGCCTCATAAGGAAGGCGATTTTCATTCTAGCCGGTAGGAAGGCCCACCTCTCTCTAACATTTTTGGTTCCTTTATTGCTGTGCATATGTTTCACATGAGCAAATCTGTTTGAAAATTCAAGACGTCTCAATATTTTAAATAACTATTGCATGCTCAGATTATTTAATTAAGTACAATTGCATGTTGCTAAATTTGGGGCATTTTTGCATTTGCAACTTTTACTAAGAAATAGCTGGTGCAAGTGCTTGAGAGACAGTTGTCACTTGGAAACATGACATTCTGGTTTTTCAAGTGCCAATCAGCTGACAAGTGCCTTCACAAGTGTATACAGGTGAGTGCTGTAGAGGTAAAATAAAGTGTTTTGGCACAACAATCTGAGCTAACAAAACTTACAGGCACTAAAACACCCCAAATCTTCCAATGGACCTTTGCTCTAATTGCAACAGAACCAGGTTTAACAGAGGATAAATTATAATGAAGACATACACCACTTCTGTATTTTCCATGCAAAATGTACCTGTCAAGAGCAACATCTCAGAAGACCAAGCCCAGAGAGACAGGTATTATTTATCTTTGAAGTGCACTTTTGCTTCTTAAAATATTGATAAAACCCTAATCTTGAGTCATTATTACTTCTTTAAGTGCAGACAGTTGCCAAGATAATGCACATCAGTAAACAAACACACTTTAGACATGAAACCAGATTTAATGCAGTTGTTTAGAAATAGTGGGCTTTTGATCTTAATTGTGTGTGTGTACCACTCGCCTGATTTGTAAACATGAGCAATGAGCTAAACCAGCAAAAGCTCTTCCAGTTAGTAATTTTGGGCAATGACTTATCTCAAATGGGGCTGAATGGAAATGGCTTGTTGAATATCTTTAGATAAAGCTAGCCACATACCCACCAGTATTATTTACGAAACTCCATTATCCATCATTGATACATACATGGTGTCCAGCTAACCCCAACTGTCAGGGCCACAGGAAGTACTGCAGCCAGGGACCCCATGGTAGAGAACCCCACAAGATATAAAGTAAGATTTGCTATAGGGGTGAGTCTTTATTATTATTATTATTATTATTATTATTATTATTATTAATAATGGTGGCCATACACGGGCAGATAAAGCTGCCGATATCGGTCGTTTGGACCGATTTGACAGCTTATCTGCCCGTGTATGGGGGCTTCCGACGGGTCTTCCCGATCGATATCTGGCCACGATATCGATCGGGAAGGTTGGATTTTTACCCGACCGACCCGTCGGAGCCGCTTGGCGCATCGTAATTCGATCATTCGGCCATACGGCCGAACGTTCTAATTACCGCCGATATAGCCATGCAGTTTAGTGGCATATCGGGGAAAGATCCGCTCGTTTGGCGATCTTTGAGTCTATGGCCACCTTAACATGTATTTTTAAAGCGTCAACATATTGCACAACACTGTAAAATGAATGTGCTTATACAAAGAAATCACATAACGAGTACTGGTACAAAAAGTGGGAAAGGCTCTGTGCAAATGAGCTTACAATCGAAAGGAGAAGGGAATCAGATCAGAAATAAGCAGGTGAGAGATGTAGCATATGGTATCACTTGGTAGCTAAACAGAGACGGTAGGCTTCTCTAAATAAGTGTGTTTTAAGAGATCTTTTGAAAGCAGAAAGGATGGAAGAAAGTCGGACAGACCGGGGGAGAGAATTACAGAAGAGGGGTGCAACCCTTGCAAAGTCTTGAATGCGAGCATGTGAGAAGGTAATGAGAGAAAAGTTTAGGAGCAGGTCAGTAGAGGAGCGTAGTAAGCGGTTGGGTGAGTTTCAGAGATGTAGGGTGGGGCAGAGTTATGAAGTGCTTTAAATGTCAGGGTAATTAGTTTGTGAGTTACAGTAGTCTAGACGTGATATGATGAGAGAGTGAATAAGTATTTTGGCAGCATTATGGGTGATAAATGATCATATTTTGGATATGTGAAAAGGTGATAGGTGAAACTGACATGATTTTATAAGAGACCTGATATGAGGAGTGAAGGACAGGGTAGAGTCTTGTGGGGAAATGGGCTAGGTTTGGCTTGGTTGTGGTTAAAGTGACAAAAAAGGGGCAAGATTGTATTTTTTGACAATCTTGCCCTTTTCTACCACCTGACACCTAGGGGTGACAAGTGGCTTGGTAAAACATGATAGTATATCCCATGGTGCTCCACTATAAAAAGCTGACTGTTGGATGTTCACTATATTCAGGTTATTTCTTACATAATCTTTTTTTTTTTAAATTCCTAAGGGATTATGTAATAAAAGGCACTAAGTTTGCCTAGGTGCAATAACCCAAAGCAACCAATCAGCAAGTAGCATTGACTGGTCACCTTTTTAAAAGCAAATAACTCATTGGTTGCTATGGGTTACTGCTCCTGGGCCAACTTAATGCCTTTTATTACATACGGGGGATAACACACACACACAACACCCACACACACCTACCTCCCGGATGCCACAAAATCATCCTATACAAAACTTAGCTGGTATTAGCCTAAATGAATATGGGTATCCCACAAAAAACGATCACTGTATGCTGTTTGTTATTGCTAGTGTGTATGTGCCTCTTGCTGAGTTTACTGTAGCTAGACTGTAACCATAGAAAAGGTATTGTTTCTGGGTCTACCAAGCTAATTAAGGCTTCAACTTAGATCTTCTAACCAAAGCTCTCCTTAGAAGCTGCCCCGTGCCTCGTGCTTGAGCAGGACAGAGGGGCCTGCACATATGAATGTCTATCATTTTATTTTAAACATCTTCCCATTGCTGTAAATCACAGCTGCTATTCTTCTGAGAAGACTTTCAGGTAGATGTTTCCATTCGATCAGAAGAGCTTTACTCATGTTAGGCACTGATGTTGGCACCCTGTGCTCAGAGTTTTGTACAGCCATGTTCTTGCACCCCCATGCCATATTCATCCATCAGTATACTCATCATGTTGTTGGAGGTAAGTAGTCAACATTCTTGAATTTGTGCCATTTACAGAAACCAGAGGAGAATGAGTACAAAAACTGCAGATGCCAATTATTTCCAATAAGTTTGTTTAAACCGAAAGGTATCAAAATATTTGAAAACTGTGGGAGCAATCTTCAAAAATGCAACCAACTGTTCTGGCAAATTGTCTGCTTCTCAAAATTGGCGACATATTGAATTTCCCCCTGAAGGTGACCAGAAGGAAGAGCAGTGGAATCCTGATTTCATCTAAAAGATGATGGAAATTGGTAGAAACCATGATGTATAAGTGCCCTTCCTCTGACAGAGGTTGTAAGATTATATTTATAGCTAGTAGTTTCAGAATAGAATACATACTGTTAGCTGTTTAATTATGTGCTGGGGGTTGCTGTGCTATCCACAGGGGTGAAGGAAACATGGATTTAAGGGTATGTCATAATATTGCTTAATAAACATGGGATAGGTGACATCCTTTCAGTGAGTACCAAAGATTGTTTTTTTTGGTGTGCTACTACCATTAATGTTGATAAGGTCTTAAAAATTGTTGTGATTACATGGGTGTGGCTTAGGGCAGAGAAACACGATGCTAATTCTGGAAATTAGTCGCCCAGCAACAAATCGCTTCTTCTTTGGGTGACTAATCTCCCTGAACTGCCTTCCCGTCAACTGAAATGTAAATCAACGGTGAGATGGCACTTGGAACGTTTCATTTTCCGAAGCCCCCTTAAGTTGCCTCACGAGGAAACTTCGGGTGACTTCGGAAAGCTGAAGCAATCTAAGTGTCATCCCACCGGTGATTTACACTCTAGCCGGCGGGAAGGCAGTTCAGGGACATTAGTCGCCCGAAGAAGAAGCGATTTGTCATTGGGCGACTAATCTCCCGAAATAGCAGCGTGTATCTCTGCCCTTAAAGTGGGTGTGATTTTAAAAGGGAGTGGTCAACACTGGCTTCAATTATTGGCCTTCGCTATTTAGGCCAAATCCTGCTCTTATCCAAGCTATCCTCCTATTATGGTAACTGGTCTGCTTCTGACTTTACTTCATTTATTAGAGACATTTAAGTGATGCCTAATAGAATAAATATCTGTACATTTTAACATATTTTTCTGCATTTATTGTAAATAATGACTAGAGACATCTCTCATTGCCATCACCTAGTTCTATCCATAATGCTTGCATTAAAGAATATGCATTGACCTTTGTATTTATTTTTCTTGTTTTGTGCCCTAGAGGCTTCATCTGATGCTAGTGTCCTTAAACAGAGCCTACCTGTTACTGCCACTATGTCTTCCATAGTGTTTTTCCTTCTTCTCAGTGAGACGCAGTGACAGACAAGGAAGGGCATTTTGAAAGCTGGGGTTCTCCCTGAGGGAAAGTAAAATGAGCATGCCGTTATGGTATTTTACATTTTTCAATTACTATATGAAGAGGAGTGTGTTTTCTACTCTTATAGATAGCAATGCCAAATTATTCCAGCATGGTGGAAGCAAGATATGATGGGCTTGCGCTGGCTGTGTGTTAAACAGTGGATTAATATTGAATAGGAAAATATCCCCATATAGCCTGTGATTATTTTATGTGGGATTTATAAAATGTTTTAATAGTTTTTAGTAGACCAAAAAAAAGGAAAGGTATCTATACTATAGAGCCAGGGGCATAACTACAGAGGAAGAAGACCCTGTGGTTGCAAGGGGGCCCAGTAGTCTAGGGGGCATTGCCCTAATTAATCAGCAATTTTTAAATATCTTGGTTGAATAAGTCAACTTACCAATGTTTTAGGGCTGTGGGCCCAGTAAGATCTAGTTACACCACTGTGTACAGCATCCATATATTTGCCCATGTTCTTCCTACCAAACCAATTTTTGTTTTTAAATTTTGAAATCTGACATGGAGCAAGGCATGCTGTCAGTTTCCCAGGTGCCCCCAGTCATGTGATTTGTGACCTGTCACTCTTTACTGCTGCAATGCTAGTTGGAGTGATACTTTTTCACCCAGTCCCTCCCCAAACCCCCAGCAGCCCATCAGCAGAACAATGGCAAATTAACTAGATAGCAGCTCCCTAAAACAAGATAACAGCTCCCTGGTAGATGAGAATAGCACTCAGTGGTAAAAATCCAAGTCCCACTGTGACTCCTTCAGTTACATTGAGTTGGAGAAACAACTGAAAGTGAAAGCACAGGATCAGCAAAAATGATCTGAGATGGCTGCCTACATACCAATATTGAAACTAAAAAAAATATACTTGTTGGTTCAGGATTAAAGATTTTCCATAAAAATCATGACAGTATCCCATTAAGCACATATGCCAACTTTTTTTCCCCTTACCCCCTTGATCCGAATGGTGAATGCGAATGGAGTAGTGTGCACAGCTATGTCAGGCATCATCATGGAAGTCATATTTCTCAGCTCATTTCAAAAGTGCCTCTTGCAAGGAAAAAAGTTGCGCCATAGGCTTTGGACTGCAATGTGCATGTGATTGCTCTGGGCATTAACTGATGTGGGAAATATATGCAATTGTTTGGGTATGACAAAAGATCATTGCAGGTAAACTATAAATGTCAGAGCAGCGTTGTCAGTAGGTGTCAATCTTTATAATATGACAAACAATTGATGCTTGTTAATGTTAGACTTTCCTTCTCCCCTAAGGCATAGTGATCCAAATTACACAAAGATCCCTTATCTGGGAAACCCCCAGGTCCCAAACATCCTATACTTGTATATGTCTATTTCTGAGTTATGGTGACAGGTAGACTGCCACTTAGGATCACTCACTAGAAAGATCTGGCAGAGACATTCTCACCACTGCTCGACAAGGGAGCATTTCCTATCATACTAAATATAGGAATTATTTTTCTGCTACGACACTTGAATGTTTATGTTGAAACCTTAATAAAAACAATTGAAAAAGTAAGAAAGGAATTATTCTTCTTTAAGAAAAATATATATAGTGTAACTTGCAGAGCTCTATTATTAGCAATGCAGCAATTACAGCCAAAATGTAAGATTAATTCAAGGAACAAAGCAACTGCCCAAATAAGATGTTGTAATAGAGGCACACAAAATCATAGGCTGTACTTTGGAGACTGTTGTTTGTCTAAGACCCCCGTATAGCCTCCGGCAATGTAAAATAGAGTCACAGTGCAAGGAGAATTAAAGGAGTGTATATTTCCCTTCTCCCTATGGGGTACCGTTCAGGAAAAGATTTGTACAGACCAATGAGGGACTCTAGCATGCTTCTTATTAAACCAGATAGGGACCCAATTATAGATACAGTAAAAAAAGACCAGCACACCTTCTACCAGGCAGTTTTCCTGCTGGGAAAAAAAACCTCACTGAAGCATGAAGAAGAAGCAATAAGATAAGAGAGATACATTGCCTATTGGTAATATTAAAGCCTCACGTCCCATGTAGCTTGATCATAATTCTATGGCTTGGAGGCAGAAGACTTCCCTTGTTTGATATGGAGTAAAAAGTGGCTTTGCGAGGTAACAGGAGACAGAGATCTGGTCCCAGAGGCGTTAACTAGGCTGTACTTAAGCCTGAAGCAATCAGCAGAGTTGCAGACATCACACCTACAAGTAAAGGGATAATTAGCCTTAGTTATGAAAATACACAGCAACAAATCTCCTTAAAGACTTACTCAGTGGGAAAATCACCTTTGAATAGCGAGAGAAACAGTTCAAGGAGAGTGCATAATCACTATGGAATAATAAAAGAAAGGGGGGGGAAATATCACGTAATTAGGGTGAATATGCTCAGTCACATGTACAAATGAGCAGCTCCGGCTAATTGTGGGGAACGTTTACAAACTGTTAAACAGCAAACACAGAGATTCCCTCTGTAAAATATAAAAGAGAAACGCAGCATGAAAGCAGCCCTTAGGCAATTACGTTCTAAGGATAAAAGAGCAATTCTTACTGTACGGCGGCCAGATTATTTACAGGCCAGTGCATATAGCAGTTATATGGAGCATTTTGCCTTCTTAAAAAAAGTAAATACTTTCATATCAAATCAATGACTCTGAAACTGTTATAATCATTTTTTTAGTTTCTTGTGACAATCTTTACTATTTTTCTCAACGAAGGCATGTGAGTTGTTAGCAACACTGCCAAAAGAGTGTCAGACGTCAGTTCTCCTGTGTGTACCCTATTTTATTAAAAGGAGAACTAAACCCCCTGTACCAAAAAAGCCACCTTAACTGCCTGGCATTGCCCCCCTCCTATCTCCCTATTTGCACTGTGCATTAGTAAAAAAAAAAAAACCCTTAAAAAAATCTAACCCTAAAATGCAGAGCAGCAAAGCTCCAGGGTGCCATCTTCCACTACTTTGTATTCTTTCGGGACTCAATGGCAATTTGAGTAAGCACAGTTGGCCCGACTGCTCATGCTCCCGCAGATGTTGTGTCGGCATTAAGTCACAAAAGAATATGAAATGGTGGAAGCTTGGGAATGTATGACAGGAGATTGTATAAAGAGAGAGTAAAAGGGAGTTATCGGTAGGATAGCATAGAGACATCTCTTCACAACACAGAATAACAAAGAACTGCTTTTACAGTCAAGGCTCTGCCTCAGTTTTTTCTTAAATTGTTTCCTTTCATCCATAAACAGTCTAAGCCAGTAGTACATGTTGCCCTGGTTGACTACATGATGTCGCCTAGTACTTTAGATCTACTGCTGAGGCTCTGTTACAGTATTCTGAGCCTTGCACTTATATTATAATCACAGGTACTAGACATTCTACACACTCTCTATGCAAAATGCACATGGGGTGGATTTTGTACATTTTTCTCATTACATTCTGGAGTGGTACCAAAGAAATCCGCCCAAAAACTGCTACACCCATTGTACGAAATAGAGTTTTGAGGCACTAACAAAAGTTGTCAAACTTTATCCAGTTCTGTCCAATTGGATGCAATTCCAAGTCTGGTTGGTGCCATTTGCTACATTTGGTGAAAGAGTGACATTTTGTTGGCATTCAACTTAATACATTATTCAGTCAGTAAAAAGTGTCCATAACTATAAATGTGTAGCCTTACAGAGCATTTGTTTTTTAGATGGGGTCAGTGACCCCATTTGAAAGCTGGAAAGAGTCAGAAAAAATAGGTAAATCATTTTAAAAAACTATTAAAAAAATATCAAATAAAGACGAATTGAAAAGTTGCTTAGCATTAACCATTCTTTAACACACTAAAAATTGAATCACCCCTTTCTGCTAACATATTTCAGCACCTTAAAGGAACATTAATGCTAAAATATGAAAGTGTTTTAAAGGAATGGCAATATAATGTATCTGCAGTGTAGCCATGGGGGCAGCCATTCAAGCACAGGATACACAGTAGTTAACAGATAATTTAACAATTGGTATCCCAAACCCAGAACAAACCCCAAGGTCCCAGTCACGGCTCAGACTTCTGGCTTTTACAACCACGCGGCTATTCCTTTAGTATGCACATCGACGCCGAAGAAAGAAGACGTGGCGGGCATCCCGCCGTGAGTGCAATGGGCATCCCCGTCTCACCACCAGGGTGAGTCCTTACAAATAAGTTCTGAAGAATCCCATTGTATACTACAGGTTTGAATGGTTGCCCCCATGACTACACAACTGCTTCTTTATATAAACTATAGTAATGTTTTTAAAGCAACCACATCAGTTGCCAGTGCAGCGCAACAGAATATTATATTATCGTACCTTCAAAACACTTTCGTTTTTAGGTGTTACTTTTCCATTGAACTGACAGAAAAGGACCACAAACCTGACCATTCACTGGGAATGTGACAGCACTGGCACACTGGCAGGAAATGCATCCTGATTACCATAGTCCCTAACATAAAAGTCAAATGTAAAGTAGTTAAAGATTAGCCAAAATAAAAAGAAACCTTCTCAAAACAATGCACATAGTGAAACAAGGGCCTAATTCCATGCTAATAGGTCATTCTAAAGACAGGGATGGCTCCCTTTTGTTTTTATAGCACAAGTATGAAAATGGTTTATTTTAAATGATTATCTGACAGAAAGGCATTGGATTTATCATATAACAAGCAATAATCCTTTTATAATGAACAATCAATATCAGGCTTGATTTGTTCCGAACAGAAATACAAATTGTCCTTGTATAAAAAGCGGTTCCAATTTAGTGTTAGATTATTAGCTACCGAGCAATTATTTGCAGGCCTTGGCATCTATATCAAAATGAAAATACCATTCATACTGTAGACTGCAAGCTCTTTTACACCATACTTTCTCCCCTTTGGATTTTATGAGACAAAATGTTTTGCTATTCAATATAATGGTAATTAATATAAGTCTCCTGCTTGTTATTTATTCACTATTTACTTTACATTTTCAGTTGAGATGATGCAAATGCAATTTAAAATCCCTTACCATTATTGATGGTGATATCATTTCATATCAAAAATAGAATTGCATTACTATAACATAACATTGTGCTTTATAGTCAAGTTTAAAGAATCGTATCATAGACCCAGAGGCTTGTGTAAGGTCATGCCTTTGCCCGGGTTGCATAGGAACATATAAAGAGAATGTAAGCATTGTTGGACTGGACTTCCTACAGCCCATCAGAAAACTTGATGTCTATGACCCACTAGAGGTTTTAAAAGTAAAACCTGTTACATGGTATGGCTCTCTTGGGTATATAATAAATAATTGAGTAGAATTATGCTACAGAAGGGCTTGAAAGGCCAGTCTATGCTTACACCTAAGAATTATGAAATAAAAGTGATTAGCAATGGGCAACTCTGTGCCGCTACCACAAAATTTGCGAACAATTCACGAAACGCATTGAAGTCAATGGGTTTCAAAATTATTTTGAAGCTCACCAATTTTCTGCGTGTGACTATTCGGATGCGTGACAATGTCTTTTTGTCACAGCAGATTTTCTGCAGGCGAATTTTCACCGCTGGCGGTGAAACGCGGACATTCCCCGTGAATTTGTGCCTGCCGAATTTATTAGCCCATCACTAAAAGTGATAACATTGGGCAATACCAAGAGTGCCAACAATCCAAACTGAGTAGTAAAGCAAGAAACTGGGGTGCCACTGTAATTCCAATGAAGTTTTTGACTTGAACTAGAGATAAAAGCTTGAGAATGGGTATCATGAAAATGCATCAAATAATATATCAAATAATAATTTCTGTCATTACATTTGTTTCTATCAAATATGCATATAGCATGACCAGGTTATCACTATGGTTTCTGTTAAATACAATAGTGTTATAAAGAATCTTACCATTGTGCTATGAGACCACTTTGTTCTTCTCAATAGGAAATGGTAAGGGTATGGGGTAGTTCACCTTTAAATTAACTTTTCATATTTTATAAATAACCAATTCTTAGCAGTTTTTAAATTGGTAATAAATTTTAATTTTTTATCGTTTTTTCTAATTGGGGTATCACTGACCCCAGCAGCCACAAACTATCACAAAACTATTACTAGGCTACAGTTTTATTTTATTGTTACTTTTAATTACTTATTTTTATATTCATGTCCTCAATTAAGGTTTCACATTCAAATCACTGCCTGGTTGCTAGGGTAATTTGGACCTAACCAATTAGTTAGGGGAGGGCTTACTTTTGTGCGGGATACTCTTGTAGAGACGCAAATGCCAGAGGAAAAACACACTGAGAAAACAAAAAAAATACCCCAAAGCTGTACTCAAATCCATATCCATATCAGGTATGGGATCTGTTATCTGGACAGAAACCCGTTATCCAGAATTACTGAAAGGCCGTCTCCCATAGACTCCATTTTATCTAAATAATCCAAATTTTTAAAAATCATTTCCTTTTTCTCTGTAATAATAAAGCAGTAGATTGTACTTGATCAAAACTAAGATATAATTAATCCTTATTGAAAACAGAACCAGCCCATTGAATTTATTTAATGTTTTCATAATTTTCTATTAGATTTCAGATATCAAGTTACATAATTACAGAAAGATCCGTTATCCAGAAAGCCCCAGGTCCAGAGCATTCTGGAAAATAGGTTCCATACCTGTATGAATAATTATGTGCTGTTCAAACATCAACAATTATAGTTTGTATGGAAACAGGCTACAAAATGCTGTGCTAGATGTGTACATTTGCTACAGTTTTTCCTTTAAATTCCAGAGATCCAAGAATGATCACACTAAAGTCTTAATTAAATCCCGGGTTTCTGCCTCTACTTCCATAGCACAACTTTAATAATGCTCTGTCCATGTATGCGAAGTGCAAATCTGTATCTAATTTTTTCCAACGAGGTGTGAAATTAAAAAAACATGCATCCTGGCAAGAGAAGTTTTCCAGCCATTCAAAAAGTTATATACATTTCTACTATGTGCGCAGAGATTGACCACTTCACCTGATGTAGTCTCAGACTCTCAGTACATTAAGCTCCGATACAGTCTATCATCAGTATATTAACAGCAGGCTCAGTTCTGCAAATGGACTGGTTTCTCGTAACAGGGTTTTTGCAAAAACAGACTCGATGAAGGCAACTTTATTTTTTTACCACTTGGTAAAATACTCAGTGTAATGAAACAGGATGGTGTAATCATCAAAACCTAACTGTAAATTGATTTTCTTTTTATTTTCTGGTTCAAAGAGCCAGACACATCTAACCAACATAAAATAGTAAGCAAGTTAGCATGTAATTGGCATCCTCCAAAAAATAATGAAAATTTCACTTTCTTGGTTACTTTTCATGAGGTGATATTGAAAAGCAGAACATATGTCAGAAAATGGGCTTCCAAGCCTCCCCCATTTATCCAGTAAGTCAGAGGATCTACAAATAAATATGTGCTTAGCCCTTAGAAGACCTGGAAAACACTCTGACATCACACAAAGAAGCAATTTCTTCCACTATTTTATATAGTTCTTGCAGGCTACAGTTCCTATAAATATTCACCAATTTAAAATACCAGAATATCCATATACCCATTTGTTGTGTTGAAGCTACAGGTTCAGGTTTCTGTACTCAAATTCCATAAGATGTTTATAGGTACAGGATCCATTATCCGGAACCCATTATACAGAAAGCTCAGAATTACAGGAAGGCCATCTCCCATAGTCTCCATTTCAATCAAATAATTACCTTTTTTTTTAAAAATTATTTCCTTTTTCACCGTCATAATAAAACCGTACCATGTAGTTGATCTCAACTAAGATATAATAATGTTTAAATATTTTTTTAGCAGTCTTAAGGCATGGAGATCCAAATTATGGAAAGATACCTTATCCGGAAAAATCCTGGTCTCAATCATGATAATAGGTCCCATACCTGTATAAGACATACAGCTAAAGCACAGAAAAGATAAAAACATTTAGCTGTAGATAAGGTATTCAGTAGAGTTGTTGGCTCTGAAACCCATATGCTAGCTTAAGGGAAGAGACACATACTCAGATTCGGGGAGATTAGTCGCCCATTGACAAATCTTATCTTCTTTGGGGCAACTAATCTCTCAGAACTGCCTTCTGCAGCCTAGAATATAAAACACTGGCGGAATGGCAACCGATGCGATTCGTTTTCCGAAAGTCGTCCGAAGTTGCCTCACAAGGAAACTTCAGGCGACTTTGGAAAACTAAGTTCTCCGAGTTCCATCAAGCCAGTGATTTCTATTCTAGCCGGCAGGAGGCAGGTCGGGAGATTAGTCGCCTTGAAGAAGAGCCGATTTATCGCCGTGCAACTAAATCTCCCCCAATCGGAGCGTGTGTCTCTGCCCTTACCATCACAAGACAATTATGTAAATTTAGGAAATTTCATAAGTGGAGAAAACTAGTTTTCTTACCTTCAAATCTAGTGATGGCTTGCTGGGCAGGAGTTCATAAATAAAACTTCGTAACACTGTGATCTCTATGAACACGCTATAAAACTTTTAGGAGAAATAGGCCTTGAAATACTTAATCACATGGATGTGGTGCAAATATTTAGTGTAATGTTCAATTTTAATTCAACTTTTACTAGAACAGGATAGACATAGGGGCAAATTTACTAACCTCCGAAAATTCGCCAGCGACAGCTTCATTCACATCGCAACACTTTGCCAGGCCTAGATTCGCCAGGACAATGCTAATTCACTGAAATCCGAAGTTGCGTCCAGGGCACCGAACGCTGGCGAAATTGCGCTAACGTCACTGTACCAAGCGAAGTTTCGCTAGCGTTGGCTAATTTGCATACGGCAGGAAGTTAAAGTTGAATGGACGTATATGTTGCAGCAAATACATTACACTACACAAGTCTGGGAAACCTTAATGAAATAAAATTAATTACTTATATTGCCCTACACGTGTGCCCAGTGTATAGTTCATGTCCCATATGTTAGGAAATGCAGGGGGGAAGCCGGTTACCCCCAAAAAAATGTATGCTATGTTTCAGCCTATTACCCTGTAAAAGGAAGAGACGCTAGCGTTTTTTGGGACTTAGAAAAATTTTCAACTATTTTTTGTCTGGCGCAAGAGGTAACGTTCAGTAAAATCCGCATCTTAGTGAATTTGTGTAGTTTACATCCATTTGCCAGAGCGCAAATTCGCCAGGCGTTAGGGAGCGAAGTACTGATAGAGTCTATCTCCTTCGATAATGAATTTTTACCCTCGTTAGTCACTTCGCCCTTAAGTAAGTTTGCCCCATAGCTCCTTCAGTTACAATCATTTGCACAAAAGATATAATCAGAGGGACAGTTGATGTACATGGACTAGAACTGAACTGATCAAACGTATACTCTTTCAAAATTCAGTAAGAAGATTTAGAGGCCCATTTATCAAAATTTTTATTTATGTAATTTTCTAGGTTTTTTCTAGTTCCAATAAACTTGCATATTAATAAACTTTGAATGTTTGCTTATTTATAAAAAAAAATCCTGACTTGATTGCATAAAATCATGGGAAATTTATGCTCAACAAATCTCTAAAATTTGGGGTTTAGAATTGGGAGTTTTAGCTCAAAAAAACTTGCGGCAAAAATTTGAATTCAAGCTGGATAGATATACCTTAAAGTATGTATACATTGGTGGTCACACATAGCATTTATAATATAGGTAGCTTACCAGACAAAAAAGTAGGTAAAAGCCTACTTTATTTCAAACAGTTGCAGTGTGCAACTCTTTAGGTTCTTGCCAGGCGACATAATCTCCCTGAATCTGCCCGTGTGGCCAGACGCTAAGGGCACACTATAAGATTCAAGGAGATTTAGTCTCCTGCCGACAAATCGCCTCTTCTTCAGGCCACTAATCTCCCCAAAAAGCCATCCCACCGGCTAGAATGTAAATCGCCGGCAGGATGGCACTTGGAACACTTCGTTTTTCGAAGTTGCCCGAAGTTGGACTTCGGAAAACTAAGCGATCCGATTGCCATCCTGCCAGCGATTTTCATTTTAGCCGGCGGGAAGGCTTTTCTGTGAGATTAGTCGCCCGAAAAAGAGGTGATTAGTCGTCCGAAGAAGAGGCGATTAGTCACCGGGCGACTAAATCTCCCTGAATCTTCCCGTGTGTCTCTGCCCTACTCAGGAAGAATTTGCTAATATGTGGGTCATTCAAAACGGTAAACATTGATTTATAGACTAGGCAATTAAATAAATCATCAGTATATTCCTAGTAGGTCCCTTATATTTTGTTGTTTACATGACACCTTTAATAACAGATAACTAACAGCGAGCCACTTAATAGTGTAAAACAACGAGTAAACAGTTGCCGAAAAATGTTAAATACTACTGTCGGTGCAAATGTCATTCCCTAACCGACTGCGTTTCCCACAAATAATTTGAATCTTGTGTACTATGGTCAGGAAGGAATAATGAATCTGGGCCTATTACAGTTTCAGCTCTGTTTTGTGCTAAGCTCCACTGCTCATACCGCTTTCCCTACGTTCGCTTGGACAGCAAAGAAGTGCTGGGCCCCTGTGTTCAGTGGAGCATTCATCAAGCGCTGTTATATGCTAACTCTGGCAATCCCTGAGCAGTAGCTTTGCTCATGAATATTTTAATGATGTATGTTGGTTGGAATGCTGAGAGGATCAAGAGGTCCTCTTAGGACCAAAGAAGAATGCTTGTTTCAGGTTTCAAAATTATTTGTGACTTCAAATTGCCTCTATCAAATAATGAGTTACAAGGAGACACAAGGGCTCATTTAAATATTATATCAGAGACCCAGGCATCATCTGGAAAATAGGAAGAAAAGCAGCAGAGGTAACAATACTCCCCCTACCTTTATTCTTGCTTCCACTTTTCCAGCTGAAGCTTGTGTTGTTCAATAATCTTCAATGCTACTGGCTGTACCTATTGTTTTATTATTTTATTGTTTATCCCATAACTGGTGGATATTTATTATAATATATATATAACAGAGTTTATACATATAAAATCCAATGTAACATTTTATTATTTAGAATTGTGCACAGATTTGAACACAAATTATAAATAAGAAAGCAGTAATTCTTACAGCTCCGTCCAGTCTATTGCCCTGCTTAAACTGTACTTTTTTTTTTTAACCAAACATGTGAGCGTTTTTGTAAATCGTTAATATGCAGCAGTACCTTATTGTTTTCTTTTTATGAACTTGTAAATTGTAAAGAGCATTCATACACAAACAAATCAATGGAAACGCATGGAAAGAACAAATAGCATGAGCTCTCCTTGGGGTCATAAATACTGTGTTTATGCTTCTATCAAATGAGAATGTCTCCGCCAAGGCAAAAAATACAGTAGCTGCACTCACACAGAATATGTAAACAAAAATATACATGGGAATGTTGTGTACAAACAATAATCTGTGGCCTCAAACTTGAAATAAAATATTACTGAAAAAGGATCATTTAAGCAACAGCAAAAAGGATAATTTCAATTTGTTGGTAAGATGTTTCTTAAGCACGTGGGTTATGTAGTAATGTAGGCAGTTTGTCCTGGAGAACAGACACAGGCTAAGGACGCAGCTTATATAGAAATATTACAGTTCATCTAACCATTTTGAAAAATCTATATCGGTCTAGTAACCCACTGAAACCAAATGATTCTGACTGCATTCTTAATGAATCAGATAGCATTTCCAGTAAATGGTTTGATAATACCCATTTGAAAGGCTAAACCTTCAAAGAGAGATGTAATAACAGGTGCAAATTTTGCAACTGATCTAGTAACCCATGGCAACCAATCAGCCAATTACATTTACTGACCAACTGTTTGAAACCAATCATGCTTTGAGTAACTAGATCTGAGCAAACTATTATTACATTACCCTGGGTGTCATGGGAGAACATTCATTTGATTGTCTTATTGAAATGAAAAATATCTTTGTCAAGGGCTTAAAGCAATGTTTCCGATTAACTAACATTCAGATTTCTTTTTTTTTTTTTTTTTTGCAAGAATTGTATATTTTCTCAAAAAATGTCATGCTTTTTATTTCTCTAAAACTCAAAAAAAAACCACAAAAAAACTCGAAACTTTGCCAAGAAAAAGCATTTGAGGTCCTATAGAAGTCAAGGGAGCTGCGTTGATCCTGCAGGACCTTATTTTAACTTTTTGGACTTTGAGGTTTTCAGATTTTTTTGCAAATAATTGTCCAAAAAACTTGAATTTTAGAGGTTATCAGATTTTTTTGGTTGTGTTTTTTTTCCGTTCATACTTTTTATATTCGGATCTTTTAATAACTTTCATGGCATTTATGGTTGTAGAGAAACTTTGTTTAATCATAGTTTCAAAAATACCACTAATATTTGACCTTTAATAAATGGGACTCCCAAAGTCAGGTGAAGAATAGGGAACTAAAGAATGCCATGCACTGCCAGCCTTTATAATGTCTGACTTTGTGGTCCTTGAGTAAGTCAGTATGCTGTGTAATTTGGATACACTAGACACAGATCTGATCTTCAGGGTTGTTCACCTTTAAATTAACGTTTAATATGATGTAGAGAGGGATATTCTGAGACAATTGCAACTGCAACTGGTTTTCATTTTTTATTATTTGTGTTTTTTGAGTCATTTAGCTTTTTATTCAGCAGCTCTCCAGTTTGCAATTTTAGCAATCTGGTTGCTAGGGTACTGATTACATGCATTGGTTTAAATAAGAGACAAGATTACGATCAGGAGTGGCCTGAATAGAAAGATGAGTAATAAAAAGTAGCAATACATTTGTAGCCTTACAAAGCATTTGTTTTTTCATCAGTGGCCCCCCATTTGAAAGTTGGAAAGAGTCAAAAGAAGAAGGCTAATAATTCAAAAACTTCAAAAAATAAAGAATGAAATAAGTTGCTTAGAATTGGCCATTCTATAACATGCTAAGGGGCCGATTCACTAACTTCGAGTGAAGGATTCGAAGTAAAAAAACTTCGAATTTCGAAGTGTTTTTGGGCTACTTCGACCATCGAATGGGCTACTATGACCTTCAACTACGACTAAGACTTTGAATTGAACTATTTGAACTAAAAATCGTTCGACCATTCGATAGTTGAAGTACTGTCTCTTTCAGAAAAAACTTCGACCCCCTAGTTCGCCATCTAAAAGCTACTGAACTCAATGTTAGCCTATGGGGAAGGTCCCCATAGGCTTGGCTAACTTTTTTTGATTGAAGGATATTCCTTCGATCGTTGGTTTAAAATCCTTCGAATCGTTCGATTCTAAGGATTGTCGTTTGATCGAAGGAATAATCCTTCGATCGTTCGATCGCACTATTTGCGCTAAAATCCTTCGACTTCGATATCCGAAGTTGAAGGATTTTATCTCCCAGTCGAATATTGAGGGTTAATTAACCCTCGATATTCGACCCTTTGTGAATCGGCCCCTTAAAGTTAACCTAAAGGGGAACAACTCCTTTAAGGGAATTGTTCAGTGTAAAAATAAAAACTGGGTAAATAGATTGTATGTGCAAAATAAAAAATGTTTCTAATATAGTTAGTCAGCCAAAAATGAAAGGCTGGAGTGACTGGATGTGTAACATAATAGCCAGAACACTACTTTATTATTATTGTGTTTATACAACTAAATCACATTAATTACATACAAAGAACATATGGAGTTACATATGGATACTACTTCCTGGCACATGGGTCATAACTGTTACTTTTGAATCGGATCTGCATGCTGAGGATCAGTTGCAAACTCATTGAACAGTTATGTACCATGTGCCCCCACCCCTTCAAGTTGTTGACTAACTCAGAGTTAGAGAGCTGAAAAGCAAGAAGTAGTTTTCTGGCTATTATGTTAGACATCCAGTCACTCCAGCCTTTATACATTACATTTTTGGCTAACTAACTATATTAGAAACATTTTGCACAGCCTATTTACACAGTTTTTATTTTCACGCTGAACTATTCCTTTAAGAGCAGACTATATAGTCAGTGTAGGATATACATCAGCTTACATGTGCAACTTTCAAAGACAACTTAGACCACTAATTAAAACAATTCTTGCTTCACCTTCCTTGGCCATCATTCACTGTCAGAGAGAACTGGAAAATATCTCTGATAAAAGCTTACAGTGGAGCAAACATTTGCATAACTGTTAGCTCAGAGGCCATAACTCTAAGCTAATTGGCTGATGGTGATTAAAATGATTAAGTGACTGTAATTTATATGATTAAGCAATTAAACCATTCTCTAGTGACTGGTGTAGCACAGACCCGAGATGTGAGTATGTCTCTCAGCATGTATTTAAATAGAACAGTACTGAGTGTTCTAAATATAACAGTTTAGTGTTTTTTTCACATTTAGCTGTTAATGTGTTTAACTGGTACTTTAATTCACCATATTATGTGTGAAGCAAAGAGACCAATAAAATGCTATCCGTATTCATTAATAATTACACCTTTATGTGCAGAAATACCAGAATTATTTATTTATATAGATATATACATAGATATATACACAGTGTCCGCACTCTTTCCTTGTCTCTTTTCGGGGTGCACGATCAATCTCTGGCATACATTCAAATTTTGGAATAATTTATTCCAGGATCAGCACTCCCATTTTTGGTGAAAAAATGTCCTTTATTTATACACATATAATTTAGTGTTCAGACATTTCGGTCCACATTTGGACGTTTTTCAAATCCATGACAACGTAGATTTATGCCAATTATGGCAATTTTTTTAGAATTGGCAAATGGATCTGAATGAATCATTTATTTGACAGGGATGAATAGCGTTACCAGGGCTGAAGAATTCTGCTATGTCAGTTATATGTTTGAGCGAATAGTATGGATATTCTTCTGCCTGCGCGCGACACAATTGCACCTTGCGAGGGAAAATATCAGAAGGTTTATACCAGATCCCAGGTATATGAGTGTTTTTCACATTTTATTTTTTATTAACATCTCTTGAGTTATTAACCTATGATAGTCCTTTGTGAAGGAAATAATATTCATATAGCTGGCTCGTGTTCATGTTTCATGTAGTAACGTGGAAAACTTTGCTTCACCTTCCCTGTACTCGTTTGCATGTGGCACTTTGATATCGATTTTTTGATCTTTATGGAGTGTTAACACATGCAAATGCTTTACAACTGCTATAGTCTCACAATTTCCACGTGCATGATGACTTTTTGGGTAAGCTTTCACTGGTAGCCATTACATGTACATTTACTGATTCAATAAAGTTTTAACCGTTTCTTTCTATGTATATTTCAGCTCATTCCTACGGTCACGTTTTCTGTGTGTTTATTGATTTTACTCATTTCCCTGTCACATTTTGCGTGTGCCATTGTGCATTCATAGGAAAATATTATTTCACCCAAGAATACAACTATTTTGAACTTATTTGAAAAGGGATATACATCCTTTAGTTTAGGGGACAATTCAGTCCTTGTAGCATAAACATGCAACATTTTCTAAAAAAAATCCTTTGATCTTTTTTACTATATTGTCTACAACATTTTCTGTGTTTTAATCAGCTTACATTGGTGCCGGGCTGATGCAATCTTAGAAATGAGGCTGGCCTTCTGGGTGGTTTGAATCTCACACAGATCTGCTGTGTGACTCTAAAGAGAAGCAAGAAATAAAATAAAAGAAGCTTGTATATACTTCAAAAGAAAAAATGAGGTAATATTCCAGGCCAGCACATGGTTCATGTAACACAGACAACCTGGAATAGGAGAGACCAGAAACTGTATTCCTCACCCTCGGCAATTTGGGGCTTATTATAAGCAAGTTGGTAATATTAGTAGAAGAACTACTGACAACATCAACTAACACTGAGCTAAAGACAGAGATTTGATCTTACCAAGCATTGTCGGAAGGCTGTGACACTTTAGCTCTTGTTGAACTACCACTAGTTCCAACTCGAACCCGAAACTCAGGTGAGGGCCACAGGTTAGACATCCCAGGTGTTTCTACTCAAGCTATTTACATAATATGACCATTTTCCCCCATTGTGTTCTGTGATGACAAAGGCTCAGGTAAAATGCCTTCTAAACTTCCTTAAAACAAACTCAACTGACCCAAGAAGATAATCATTGCTGTCCTTTAACCCACTTAATGAAGAACTAAACCCTACAAATGAATATGGCTACAAATGTCATATTTTATATTCTGAACTTATTGAACCAGCTTAAACTTTCAACTTCTCAATAGCAGCAATAATCCAGGACTTCAAACTTGTCACAGGGGGTCACCGTCTTGGAAAGTGTCTGTGACACTCACATGCTTAGTGGGCTCTGAGCAGCTGTTGAGAAGCTAAACTTAGGGGTCGTCACAAATTATCAGGCAGAAAATGAGGTTTGTCTGTAATATAAGTAGGCCTGATTATTAAATTCTGATGCTAGTAACACTGGTTCCTATGCTGCCATGTTGTAAATATCTGTATTACTTACTAATCAGCCTTATATTATGCCAATTATATTTTATATATGCAGTATCTTGTGCATCAGTCCCTAAGCTCAGTAAGTGACAGCAGCACAGAGCACGTGCAGTGAATCAGCAGAAAAGAAGATGGGGAGCTACTGGGGCATCTTTGGAGACACAGATCTTTACTCCTAAAGGGCTGTGGTTGCCTTGGTCTGGTACAGAAGCCCAAAACATAATATGCAACATTTCTAGCCTACCTCTTTAATTATGCTTTAGTTGTCCTTTAAAGATACACTATCATTTGCTCACATCTAGTAAATGAATGAATGTCTCCATTACTCAAATTGTGAAAAAGTTATATGCACTTTTCTACTTGGATGTTTTGTGGTGCAAAAAAATGCTTATCTTGTCCCCTTAAGCCATGTGATTCTAGCCAGGTTTTATTAAAAAAAAAGGCTGGTGTCTGAAAAAATGCAGCCTACAACATTGAATACATACAGTACAAAATTGTAAAAGAGAAAAAACAAATGTTTACACTATAACTTTGCCTAAGGGCCGACATGGTGGATCTTCTGCTGGAAGATTTTGGCCTGAAAACACAAATTTTCCGATTGAAATATGCTCTGTGTGTGCAATGACAGGGGATACAAGTAAAGTACAAATGACAGGAGGCAAGGGCAATATTGGACATGAACTGGCTATTTCCCCACCTGCAGAAAAATTATTAGTGTATTATACTCCACTTGTGACTTTAGCCTTTACGTTTCCTTATCTGCCTAAACTGTAAAGCAATAATTAATGATGTAATAAAGGGCCAGCGCCGATTCTACTTACAGCGCCGCCTGAGGCGGCTCCTCCAATGCCGCCCCTCCCTCGCCGGCAGGAACACTAATGCGAAGAGCGTAATTGTGCTCTCTCGCAATAGTAAAGCCGAATTTCTGGTTTAAAAACCGGAAATTCGGCTCTTAAAGGTACCAGGAGCGGCTTTTTGCCGCCCCTGGAAACCTCTCCTGCGTTGCCGCCTGAGGCGAGTTTCTCAACTCGCCTCATTGGCGGCGCGCCCCTGTAAAGGGCCAGTGATGATGTTTAATTGTTTACTATAAAGACAGCAAAAACCTTATGACTGGAAGGAGGCAGAATACGGAGCAGGTTTATCAAAGTGTGAAATTAGAGCTCACCACTGAAAAACTCATCTGCTTTCTATTCATTCCTATGGAATTTTTAGAAGCAAAGATATAATTCCTTCTGCAAAGAGAAAAAGGGACCAAATCATTAAAAAAAACCTTAAAAATTGTTTCTAAGGCAATCAGGCTAATATTAGCTATTGTTTTCGGTGTAAATAACATGTATTTCAAAGGATTGTGGACCTGTAAGCCCAGACGTGTATTAATACTCGATACAGTGCAGATGCGTTGCATTTTTATCAATAGGTGCATCTAGTGCATCTAGATCAGTATCCATGCCACATTATTCAGTTGTTATAGTTAAAATATTTTGTTGGTATATGTTGCTCTATCCTTCAGAAAATGTTTTGTTTAGAACTAAACTGCATATAGCAGATGCTCATTATTTTAATTAATTACAAGGATAATCATCATACTCATAAGTATCCATCAACTAGGATTTCTTTTCAAATGACTCCTGTAAATGATGGAGGTTTGTACTGACAGTAAATGATAGCACTCTAGGAGAAATATGACATCTGATTGGTCTTTCTGGAGAATGATTGATCTTTGATTGAAGAATGAAAATTCAATAAAATTCATAATACAATATGCACTGCTATTATATAAATATGATACTTTTATATAGTTATTTAGGCAGTGACTGAGATACAGTAAAAACTTGTGAATTAATTTGGTTTGTAAGATAGGGCAAGAACTTTACTGGGCTGAACGTTACTGCTGGAATTAAATCAAACTGAGCCTACTTTGGAGCAAATATGAAATGGTACGTTCAAATAAATTACAAGATTTTACCCCGGGGAGACTGATGTAGGAAAGTCCATTCTTAAAACATCTGTGTTATTAAGGCACGTGTTAAAAAAAGGCACATGATATGGCAGGTCTTGCATATTTCTAAAAATACAAAACACGCATAGAAGGAGTATTTAAATTCACATGCCATTATGCTTATTAAGAAAGTTGGAAAGATGGGTAAAAAGGGAAAAAAATCTTTAAAACTGTATAAACTTTCTCCTCCAAAGAACTGGTAGAGCCACTGATCTTCAGCCTCCAATATATTGCACATTTCGGAGCAGATTTACATAGGGTTGAATATCGAGGGTTAATTAACCCTCATTGTTCGACTGCCAAATGTAAATCCTTCGACTTCGAATATCGAAGTTGAAGGATTTACCGCAAATAGTTCGATCGAACGAAACGTTTAAATCCTTTGAATTGTTCGATCTTAATCCATCGATCGCGATTTTTTTTCTTTGAACAAAAAATTGCCGGGAAGCCTATGGGGACCTTCCTTCCCCCGGTAGGCTTTAGGTGGCGAAGTAAGGGGTCTAAGTTTTTTTAAAGAGACAGTACTTTGATTATCGAATAGTCAAACGATTTTTAGTTCGAATCATTCAATTCAAAGTCAAGGTCGAAGTAGCCAATTCAATGGTCGAAGTAGCCAAAAAAAACATTCAAAATTCGATGTTTTTTTTTATTCTATTCCTTCACTCGAACTAAGTAAATGGGCCCCTTCATGTTTACATATTTATTGTGTATTTTTAAGTGCCTTTTTGTGATTTGTACATGTATAGTTGGAGCCACATCGTCTCGTCTCACTGTGTATTCGTATACTGCTGAGATGACAATAAAGTTTACTTTGACAGAGAGGGAGCTAAGTCATCTCTTTATAAAATGTGATGCATTTTTGTGGCAGGCCACTTGGAAAACTAAACCAGTAGTAGAGACCAAAACTTGCATATATCATTACTAGTGGAGTTTGAAGTGGCACCAAGGAAGCAAATGTAGTGTTTTATTGTCAGTAACTTTCCAGCAACATCAAAGAAATTGGTAAATCATAACCGTTTGCCACATGCTACATCTGTATTCTGAAACAAGAATTTAAAGACAGCTTAATTAATTCACCAAGTGCCGTAATAGGAGTCCATCCCGTCTCTTCTTTTAAATCACTTGCAAGTGCATCTACTGACCTCGGGACCTTGGAGCTTCTCCCACCTTCAAACTACAGATAATTCAGTTTTGCTATATTTGCTATATATTTTCGAGGTTGGAGTAGGAATAAAAAGTATGAAAATCCAAAAAATATTTGGCAGAAGCAACACCAGAAAACCTTATATGCAAAAAAAAAAGAATTTATGAAAATCAAATCTGACAAAAATTAACAGAAAAAATAAATTAAGGGAATTTAAGTGAATTATCTCATTTATAATATGTACATTATAATTCTGTTGTTTATACAATATGGTGCCCAAAATTAACCCATATTCAACATGAGGCCTAATCTAATGATGGCCACGGTCTTCTTGCATTGAAGTCTAGGGAAGTCTAGGCAGTGTCAGACTGGGACACTGGGGGCCCACCCTAAAAACTTAGACCAGGGGCCCACTCTCAGTACTATTATTATTCTTCTACTCAATCAACCTCTATTCTCCTAGTTTCTATTCTTTACATACTATAATCTATTATTCCATTTTTTTAACCTCTTTGTTTTCAAAGAAAAAGGAAATAGCCCAAATCTTTAGCACCTCAAAGGCCCCCTGACACCAGGGCCTAACGGGAGTTTTCCTGGTATCCCGGTGGGCCAGTCTGACACTGAGTTTAGGGTAATGTCTAATATTCACATTCTTTAACATTTTAAATCAACTAAAGCCTTGTGTAAATTATGTATTTATATCCCTATTCTATCTATTTGTCTTTGCCTAAATTCACATTTATACACTGCATTGAACAAATACTGTATGTACAATATATCCTGTAACTTCTCAATTCTCCAATAAAATTTTCTCGTATAATATTCTTGTATTTCAAATCTGATGAAACTAGAGGTGACATTGAGGACTTTTCCCAAGTGTCTTTTAGCAGGAATATACTTTCCATAACATACAGATATAGAACCCATGTTTGCTGAATATCATGAATAGCTGATTTCCACTACATTTTTTGCTGGCAACAAAAAGCCAATTATTGACAGATTCAAAATATAGGACAAAAACTGAAAATAAAGGACTTGAAGGACTTTTATGACTGTATCTCCCTATACAATTGGATATAAATATGCATTAAAGCAAAGACTACCATATTATCATACATATGGCACAGTGTTTAAATGTAGCTAAATTAACAAATATATAGATGTAAAGATTTGTTAGTGGAGGCTGCACATGTATGAAGCTACAAAATTATCCAAGTTATTAATATACCGGATGCATGCTAACACAGTGACTTCAATACTATTTATCAAAGGTCTCGAACAAACTCGAACAAACTCACAACTTGAATGGTTTCTAATTTAAGAAAAAAACTTGAATGTTAAGAGCTCGAATCAGTGAATTCATATTGAGAACTCCAAAAAAAACTAAAATCACTCGAATACACCGAGTTTTCGAACGAAACCCACTGAAAAAAAACCCTCAAACATCATGAAGGCTATTAACATCTTCAAATGGTTCAAAGGACCTCTGCCATTGTCTTCGACATGACCTTTCGCGAACAGATTTAACAGACTTTATTGATGAACAATAATTTTCTGCTAAATTGTAAGTGCAATATATTTTACTTTGATTAAAGGTACTGATACAATTTTACACAATGGGAGCACGCCCCTTCTTCAATGTTTGGAGTATTTTCAGATCCAAGCTATTTCCAACTTTGAGGTATAATAAATCTCGAAAACGTCAAGTTTTTTTAACCCAAAAAAAAAAAAGGGTTTTTTTGACCCAAAAATACCCTCAAAAACGCTAATTATTCTTGGAAAAAACAACTCAACCTTTGATAAATAACCCCATTACAAATCCAAAAAGCAATTTGAAATGCTTTCCCATGAGATTGGTGCTTTATTACAAATGCTGACCTTATACATATAAACATGTTCACATTTGAACAGTAGATAAAGTTGCTGAAAATATTCCCCCCCCAAAAAAATGTTTGTGTTTACCCCTTTTTAATATATGCATGCCAGGTAAGAGATGACCCTTCTAATAAGGAGAGACTATTGTCAAAATAGCCGTAGCCTTAGAACTACAAAGGTGTTTTAATTATTTATAGCATAGTTTCCTTTATTAATTTGCAGCCAGACTATATCACTTACTCTTTTAGGGGTGGCATTGTGGGTAACAGGGATAAATTGCTGAAATTTATCCTTGCAGGGGCAGCACCTAGGGCTACACACAAGTGAGCCCAACATTTTCAGTTGGTAATCAATTTACTGGGGGACATAGATATCGCTTCCCAAATAGTGTTCAAAGTGGCAGCAAGAAAGTAAATACAGATTTCTATTTTCAGTCAGTTTTCCACCAACATCAAGGAAAATCTAATTGTTGAGTCTTAACCATGTGCTGCATACCACATCTGTATAATGAAAAATAATAAAACCTTTTCATTTAATTTAAAATAATGAATTAATTCACCAAGTACAGTAATAGGAGACACACACACACACACACACACACACACACACACACACACACACACACACACACACACACACACACACACACACACACACACACACACACACACACACACACACACACACACACACACACACACACACACACACACACACACACACACACACACACACACACACACACACAGTATTTATATAAAGAGTACTGCTATTAAGTCAATATTACCCTACACAGTCACCCAAAATATTAACACCCATCTGTAGGGATGAGCAAATTTTTTCACCTTGTTTCGCCATGGAAATGACGCCCATAGACTTGTATGGCGGCGTGCGAAAAAAAAAAGGACGCGCATCAAAAAAATTTCACCGCAAGACAAAATTTTTTTGCCGCCCATAGACTTTAATGGCCTTCGGCGACAATTCGCCTGAGGCAAATTATTGGCGAAACAAAACGACTCAGATTCGCCCATCCCTACCCAGTCACTAAAAAAACCCTATCTCTGCAGAGTGGAATGTGCTTTTCTAATGATCATGTCGATAACCATTTTCCAGATGCTATGATTTTCTTTATAATCAAACTCAGTTATTAATAAATAGTCAGTTGTACTAAATGGCAGAGCAAATGTGTGCATCTGGCAACCCTGCTGGGTATTACATGATGAATAATGCAAACATTTAATTTCATTCTACAGACCACAAATTGTGTCTCTTAGTATTCAGCAAGTGTGCACAAATCAGCTTGTTTAAAGTTAAAAAGTAAATCATACCAAAAATTAAATATAACATTGCCAAACACTAATGTATTGCTATTTACATTATTGATAAAACTGCAATATCTGTGAACAAATATTTATCACAAACAAATGCAGGGTTTGAAAACTGTTTGGTGGAATACAAAGGATTTGGCCTCTTATGAATCTTGCAAAAGGCAAATTACACTGTTCCCTATTTCCTATATTTACTATAGAGTAGTGCCTAAAGTGTTCTTACTGTTGCATAATAAACACCAGGTCATTAACACATTTCCATATAAGTGAAGCAAGAATATACGGACCTATTTAGTTTAGTTATTTATATTTCTTTAATTCAGAAAGATTCCTTGTAACAATATAGGAGTCATTCATATTGCTATCGAGCGTTATTGACGAGTACATTTCAGGCTATTCAGTGTGTTTTCTGAAAGACATAAATAACAGCCTTATTAGCCTCTAGCGGCTGACTGAGATAAACTGACATCAAGGGCAAAATACAATCTTCAACATTTCTTTTTACATTTTTTTTCTATTTTTCCCCTGAAAATTTAAGAAGATGGAAAGACTGAAGGAACCAAATAAACAGAAGTTTTGGAGGTTCCATAGAAATAAAATTTAAACGCAAAGTACAATTTTTTACAGGCTTATGAATGTCCATTATATTGTGTCTGAGCAATTGAGAAATATCCATGTTAATTGTGAAATTCAAATTGTAATTTAGCTGCTACAGAATAAACTTGCTGTATAACAATAAAGGCATTTTGACTATATTTGCTCTGATATTATAGAAAGTCAAGCAATAAATAAATAAGCTATGCCTATGGATACATTCAGGTCTACTTAATAATATGCCATTTGTCAGTCAATGAGATTGTTGGCAGGTCACAGATTGCATTTATTATCAAATTGTAGTACAGCCCAATTAGTTTTTCATAGACATTCCATTTATTAGATTCCTGTTTATTACAGCATAGTAATAGCATAATTGAAAAGTCAATTATGACTTCATCTCCAGCATCCACTGATCTCTTATCTCTGTTCTACCCATATTTCCTTCCCCATGTTACATTACCTGCTAACCTTACCCTACATTCAATGTTCAACTCAATACTTGGTTATAGTTGAATTATTGATAAATCTGTGATGAATACGCTCTACACCTACTACATCTGTATGACAGATGGGGTCACACTTCTGCACCCTTCATTTTTACACCTCAGTCAATGACACAAGGCATAAGAAAAATTAGACACAAGCACTTTAAGTACAGCACTTTGGTTCATGCATGTTTGCACATGGTTTTGCACGTAGCTCAGTGCCTGCTCTTTGTAAATGAGCTCTGTGTGTCATACAGAAACATTTTATACAGCTCTGGCCTTGCAAGTCATTGGATGTCATTTAAATGAAGAAGATATCCAGATTTATTTAGCCACCCCTTTACTATTTCCTGATATTCACACCAACATCTTTGTCTCCTTCGGCTCTCCTCCTGGTTCAAGCGACGCCATCTAAAAATGTATTCAACAAAAGTGCAATTTTCCATCCAGACCTGGTGTTACTATTCCATTTATAATTACTACTGATGCTCATTAACCCTATTATTCCAGGACACTGCTTTGGGGTAATTTTTGACTCTTTCCTTTCTTTCTCTCTTCATCTTCATACCACTGTTAAAACCTCCAGCTTTTATTACTTCTTTATATTGCAAAGTCCTGTCCCTTTGAAATTGTCTGGTGCAATCAGCTGGTGTTTGTTATGGCCAATGAATCTATGGCAGATAAACCCCAGGCCTTATAAAACAGACTGGTAATTGGAAAAAACCTGTGCTATGTTATCATATATGTATAGACCCTATGTATTATGCATCAGCTCCCAACTATGTATACAGTAATCAGAGTTATATGACAAATAATAAAATATATAAAATAGGTTTTATTAAGGAAGTTTTTTTGTACAGGTATGGGACCTGTTATCCAGAATGCCCAGGACCTGGTGTTTTCTGGATGAGGGGTCTTTCTGGTATTTAGTTCTCCAAAAATAATGCAATCATTAAATAAACCCTACATAATTGTTCTGCTTCCTTTAAGGGCTAATTATATCTTAATTGGAAGTTGTATTATTATTATTGAGAAAAAGGATGGGAGATGGCTGTCTGTAATTCTGCGTTTATGGGTAACAGGTTTCCAGAAAATGGATCCCATACATGTATATATCACTGCTTTCATTCTCTCCCTCCCTCCACACTGTGTTTGGAATTGTATAAATGCTCAATTAACCTTTTTAAAAAATTAAGTTTTCTGTAACCTAAGTAAGCTGTTTGGGACAGTGACTTTCTTACTTGTCTCCCCAGAAGTTCTTGGACTAGGAAGTGAAGTTTAAGAAACAGGGGTTTATTCTCCCAGATGTACGTTGGTGAATATACAAGTAAAACTATATGAAAAAAGACCTAAAACAATAAATACCTCTTCCAAGGCCCAGTGCATTTAAAGAATCCAATCTGTTGCACCAGTGACTAGCTGGTACATGTTGGGTTGGAGTGACAGAGGGTCCATACAAAGTAATATGCAAGCCTTGTGGCTCTGCTCAATTATCGGCTTGACAGATCTTTTCACGTAGGTGCAAATTGTACCTTAATTATTAACATGCCATTTAACTGGCTGGCACCTCCAGTATTTGTAACCTCTCCCTCTGTCGTCTACCGGTATTTATCCTGCAGACACTGTTTGTAATCCACTTTCACTATAGCTCTAAAAATAATCTATAACCCTCATATGGATTATACTGTCGTTGATTTGCAATTCACTGCATGTCAGCATTCTATTGTGAAATATGCTATCCTATGCAACATTTGATTTTAATGAAATTACTTCTTAGATTTAAATGTTATTCAGGTTTAAGTTTGTATAATGTGCCAGCCTATACAGTTGTGTTCTATTAAAAACAAATACATACACACTGACATATGCATGTGGCTCCATATTGCTGTGTATTCCAATGTCCGGGTGAAAACATCTATTAAATATGTTTTTCATTTTATTATTTATTGCATAAATTGAATAACTAAACATTACACTGGTTCTCGTTATCTCCTTATTGCCAAGCATCTTGTGTATTGACTTTGTACATATGCTGCATATTGTAAATGATATTAAATTGCCGTATGTGCTGCTGGGAAGCCTATTTCGCTTCTGTTCAGATAAACAACATGGTGCACAGTAGCTCACAGACAGTTTAATGAGACAGTCTTCATTTTACCTCAGGCAGTAGGAAATCCTGTTAGATTTACAAGTGTCCATCTGTTAAAAAGTCCCTAGAGTCATTTCACTGGCATTCTTCATTTGGATTTAAACCTACTTAGCACTGATTGTTCAATTTGTTAGCTTGTTGATGGGCGCCTACTCAGCATTATATTTCCAAGAGAATATTTCAAGAACTTTCCTAATCCGGCTTGTCTTCCATCACTGATAGAAGTGAGATTTTTTTTGCTGGTATGCACTATTAAAAAAAATTCTCTTTGTTTTGAGAGCATAAGCCATTTTCTCTTGTGTTTTATATTTTAATGGTATTTATCATTATGGAATAAGAGATTATGCTATACGTATAAGCCCCAATGTGGAAAACACAAATATGCTAATAAAATATAAAAATAATTCTTTATTTAATAGACATAAACAATTACTCAAATGTATAATAAAGCCTTACTAGTAGCCTGATCATGGCCCATATTTGCTTATGATTTTACTTTATAATTGGCCCCTTAAGTTGGCCTTACTGGGGTCAAGAAGTGGCCCACCATCCTGCTGACCAGCCTACAGCCAACAAATTCTTTATGGCTTACCCCCAAGAAAGATGCTCTGTCTGTACCTGTATCTAGAAATTGGGCTCACTACACCAATGGCCTCCCCCACAGTCAGAGGACCTGCTTCCCTATACTCTTGCTTCTACATCATGATTTAAACAAGGGTGATTTGTAATTTTTGATGTAAACCAACAACAGACTGAAAAACAATGTCTGGTTATGAACATACAGTATGATACTGAACTGTATCTTTCATGTTTAAGTACCTCTTCACCATTTAGTCATCACTTAAAGCTTAATATATTGGGGCCCTGGTCTAATGCCACAGGATTACCTCTTTAAGGTAGTGGTTTAATCGTTTAGTTAACATACCCAACAAAGGAGTAGATCCAAAACAGCTGTTCTTTGCCCTCATAAAAGGTCATTTGAGCACCTCGGTTTATATGTTTTATTGGTCACAATGGCTCTGCCTCCTGCAATTGCTGCTTCCTTGCAAATTCTGCACCAGAGGTTCACTTGCTGTGCAGTGCTCAGCTCTGTCTGACCCTGGTCTATAAGTAATGGGTAAAGATTTATTTACTTGTCAAAATATGATCAACATATTTGGTACTGACGTTATTCTAACAGACAGTAGAACACACCGATAATGATAAAGAATACACAGTCCACAATCAACGAAATCATTAAAATAAAGTTGCAGCTACCCATAAGCCTCGGCTAGCTGGGAGTGCAGGGGTTGCAATTTATATGTAGAAATGTATCAGACAGCATAGCTGTGATCTATGAAAATATAATATACAGGTATGGGACCTGTTATCCAGAATGCTCAGGACCTTGGGTTTTGCGGCTTTGCTACATAACTTGTCTTTCTTTAATATAGAGCGCCATACTTTGTCTACTACAAAGATCATGTAAACATTAAATAAATCCAAAAGGATTGTTTTACCTCCAATAAGGATTAATTATATATCTTAATTTGGATTAAGAGAAAAAGAAAATAATTTTTAAAATTTTGGGTTATCTGGATAAAATGGAGTCTATGCGAGATGGCATTTCTGTAATAATCTGGACAATGGATCCCATACCTGTAATACCAAGAGAACCAATCCTAATCCCATATCAGACTACTTTTTCATGATATGTACTCTTTTGTTTGTATGGATACCTTGAACAGAATATTTCTGTAGGTTCAATGCCTATGTCCAAACCTATAACCCTTGCTAATGCTATTAGCACCTATTTCAATTAGCATTGTTATTACCTCAGTTAACCTCACCTAACGGGTGGGATGGGCGTCCGGAAGAGCCCAAACCCACAAGGGGAAGTCACGCGATTCCCTCCCCTTCCCTAATTTGGAAAGTCAGTGGAAATATGCAAATTAGGATTAGATTTTTCATTCGGCCAGGCAGAAGGATTTTGCCAAATATGAATCCTGCTGAAAAGAGCCGACACCTGGCCGAATCGCGAACTGAATCCTGGATTCAGTGCATCCCTAGTTTTTAGCCAAGGAGAAGTACTTTCAGATCACTAGTATATCCTCCATATGGAAGCTGCAGAAACTGATCGAAATGTGTTCATCAATAAGACATGCTGGAGCCCACTCCATCTTCTTATCACAAATGTTACTGAGTGCTCCCTTTATTAAAAATAAAGGACTTATGTCCATTGTAATGATGGGTGAATTTCTCCCATTTCGCTTTACCGAAAAATTAGCAAATTTCCAGCGAAATTCAAAAAACGCATCACTACTAGACAACAGTCTGACAGCAAACATCTGGTTGCTTTAGTTTAACAAAATACTGTGCAAATGTTGTGCCTCTTATTGCATTACCCCTTATGCATTAGAAAATCATTTTGTCAGTGTTATGGGATATAGTAGTGCATACAACACTATAATAAGGAAACCATCAGATAAGGCAGGGTAGTGAAGTGAAGTGAAAGTGTGAAGACCTGGAGCAAGCCACCATGTTTTTGCAGTTTGCACCATGCTTTTGTGACCCTTAGTGCTCTAGTACTGTCATGGCACTACCTGTGACAGGCACCCATTATAAGACACACTAGGTTTTATTTACTATGACCCCAGGCAGAAGTGTAAAATCACTAAAGATAGCAATGTTACTGCTCATACAGAAAGCATTTCTGCCTAGGGTCTGGCTGCGCTTAGTCTCAAGAGAAGCAATAAATTGTTACCATCATCTTTATTAATTACTGTTTATTTAATGGAAAACAAACCTCACTTACTGAGTAATATTTCTGCTCATGAACTTACATGTACAACGAGATTCTTTTTATCTGTCCTCATTCCAATCATGTAGAAAACAAAAAGTAGGTCATATGCAATGTCTCTGTCTCAGGTGTTTGGTAGAGGTGTCCGCCTGTATCTCCCCATGTCTGACTTTGGCAAAGCATTTCCCATTATTCTCAGTGGGAAGTAGTGACGGTGATTTACAGTGTTTTGACTACCACAGTTCTACTCTACAGTTCTGCAGTAAAGAATATAAATATGTATTAGTATCCCTTGTACCTATTAAATTGATGTACACAACCTCTAGATCATTTCAAACGCTATTTATACAACTTAAAAAGTTATGAAAACTAAACTAAGATAAAAAACCTTCAATCAAGAGCCAATGACCAGGCAATTCACCTGCTATTCACCTGTAATCTGATGGCTGTTCTTATGACCCATCCAGGTTCCACCCCCTTTAATATTGTGGCCTGGTCTATTTTGAGTGACACAAACTAACACAGAGCACAGAACCTTATGAAGAAATAAAGAAATGTATTATTGTTCTAAAGTTATGTCGGATTATTGTATTGAAACAAACTTATTGACCCTGTAAAATTATTAAGGGAACTACAATAGCTCTAAACATGCATCCAAGACCACACAAAAAGCTTGTTTTTTAAATGTACAGGTACAGTCATATGAAAAGGTTTGGGAACCCCTCTCTGCATAATAATTTACTCAACTTTCAACAAAAAAGATAACAGTGGTATGTCTTTCATTTCCCATGAACATCTGAGTACTGGGGTGTTTTCTGAACAAAGATTTTTAGTAAAGCAGTATTCAGTTGTATGAAGTTAAATCAAATGTGATAAACTGGCTGCGCAAAAATTTGGGTACCCTTGTAATTTTGCTAATTTGAATGCATGTAACTGCTCAATACTGATTACTGGCAACACCAAATTGGTTGGATTAGCTTGTCAAGCCTTGAACTTCATAGGCAGGTGTGTCCAATCATGAGAAAATGTACAGTATTTAAGGTGGCTAATTGCAAATTGTGCTTCTGTCTGGCTCTCCTCGGAAGAGTCAAGCCAATTTGGAAAAACCGCACACCTCACATCCCCCAGCAGAGTTTCCTGGTGCTCAGTGATGGGGGAATCGGCAACCACCCATTCAAGGTGCATAGGAGAATTACCGGCACACAGGAGTTTAGTTAAGCAGGGCAAACCCTTGCAATTTTATTAAATGCAGTGCCTCTGAAGAGTGACAGCAGTCAAAGCAACTCTCAAAAGATCTGAAAACAAAGATTGTTCAGCATCATGGTTTAGGAGAAGGCTACAAAAAGCTATCTCAGTGGTTTAGACTGTCCGTTTCAACTGTAAGGAATTTCATCAGGAAATGGAAGGCCACAGGCACAGTTGCTGTAAAACCCAGGTCTGGCAGGCCAAGAAAAATACAAGAATCGCATATGCAGAGGATTGTGAGGATGATTACAGACAACCCAAAGATCACCTCCAAAGACCTGCAAGAACATCTTGCTGCAGAAGGTGTATCTGTACATTGGTGGAGGTTCCATCATGCTGTGGGGCTGTGGGGCTAGTTCAAGGACTGGGGCCCTTGTTAAAGTCGAGGGTCAGATGAATTCAACCCAATATCAACAAATTCTCAGGATAATGTTCAAGCATTAGTCACAAAGTTGAAGTTACGCAGGGTTGGATATTCCAACAAGACAATGACCCTAAACACACTTCAAAATCTACAAAGGCATTTATGCAGAGGGAGAAGTACAATGTTCTTGAATGGCCGTCACAGTCCCCCAACTTGAATATTATTGAAAATCTATGGAATGATTTAAAGCAGGCTGTCCATGCTCAGCAGCCATCAAATTTAACTGAACTGGAGAGATTTTGACGAATGGTCAAAAATACCGCCATCCAGAATCCAGACACTCATTAAAGGCTATAGGAAGTGTCTAGAGCCTTTTATATTTGCAAAAGGAGGCTCAACTAAGTATTGATGTAATATCTCTGTTGGGGTGCCCAAATGTATGCACCTGTCTAATTTAGTTATGATGCATATTGCATATTTTCTGTTACTCCGATAAACGTTATGTCAGTACTGTTTCCATAAGGCATGTTATATATATTAAAAGGAAGTTGCTACTTTGAAAGCTCAGCCAATGATAAACAAAACTCCAAAGAATTAAGGGGGGTTCCCAAACTTTTTTATATGATTGTATATGTTATATAATTTTTTTTTTAAACTGTGTTTATTGAGATTTTCAAGTCAAATGAAAAGAATCAAATACAAAATAAGTGAAATTGAGTGTAGTAGTTAAAGTTAGGGATGCACCGAATCCAGGATCTTTTTGCCTGGCCGAATTTTGGTAGGGAAATCAAGTGACTTTTCGTCACTAAAGAAGAATTGTTCCACTTTTTCCTTTCCTGCCCCTAATTTGCATATGCAAATTAGGATTCGGATTCGGTTCTGTATTCAGCTGAATCTTTCACCAAGGATTCAGGGATTCGGGTGAATCCCAAATAGTGGATTTGGTGCATCCCTAGTTAAAGTACAGTTTTAAGTATTCATAATCATAATAACTTTGACAAAATATTTATTAGTCTATGCGGTAGTATCTCTCGCATCCAACATAATCAATACTTGTTGAAGATTTCTCAAATTGAAGATAGCCTCTGGTTTATTCAGTGGCTCTTGGGGGATGACCTCTGCGTTTGTCCTTGTGTTTGATATAGACGTTTATAACAGTCCTTTTCCTGTACCATGTTTAATAGGAGTTCCATGTCGTACCAAGTAGTAGTATTGTGAAATGTCTGACAGGGAGAATATGTAGCCCATCCATATGGTAAAAAAAACTCTCTCTGTATTGCTCTTTATTTTTAGTGGCTTTGAGCCAATTCATGTGAAAATGTGGTGACATTTTTTGTTTAACAACTGAGAGTGGAGGGGGTGTTGGTGAAAGCCAGTGTTGGAGTATTGTTTTCGTGGCTACCATGGTTAACCTTTCTGCCAGGCCTTTTTCTGCGCTTGAGAATCTTGTATGCGGTGGGGGTATTCAATAAAGTGCCCAAGTTAATGTGAACTGTGTATTCTGTTGTGTTAAAGATTTCCAGTATTCATTGACTCCCCCCAAAACTGTTGGGTATGTGGGCAAAGCCAGAGGCAATGCAAGAGGTATGTTCTAATAATTTTTCTTTCTTTTCAGACATTTAATGGACTATCAATGCATCCCCTCATTCAAATTTTTTTCCTGCAGTTAAAAAAAACCCATGCATTTTGGCCAGCTAGGCATCCAAACATATAGCCTATGCTGGTTGGGCTAGATGAAAGTCTCATAGTGTGCTTGTGTGTGTGTGTTTTATTTGCCATAAGGAAAATGTTGGCTGACCAATCATAATTATCTGTCCCATTGACATCAGATAACTGACTCACTACTTGGGAAAAGTTGAACAGCTCAATTAATAACTGAAATCTATTCTAAATGTTAAAGGGGCTGTAATGATGAACACCCAAAAGCTTTTACTTGCTGCTTTTCTTCGCATCAGCTTATTGATTCGTTGTAATGATACTACTGAATGTTACATCTTTACTTCCCAATTACTTTGTTAATCTCTGTGACAGATTGCAAATTACAGGAAATTGCTGGAGCAATTAGTTTACAGCAATGGGAGAGTTTATATCCCTCTCATTTGTGGAAATTCTCTGTGAATAATCATCTGTGATCCACTGGTAGGGTTGTACTTATCAAATGGCTCCAAGAGAGTTTAACATTCCCCAAGGATTTTTGTCTTGGTTGCAAAAACCTAAAAACAGTCCTGTGGTTGTTAAAACCATATAATGGCATTCTTGATACCTTTGTTTTTACAGTAATAGTTATCATAATTATCTTGTATAATGATTTGACGTTTGTCTATATTTGCCCTTGTTTTTTCTAAACCAGATTGTGTAGGCTTGCCATTCTGGACCTAGTCAATACCTTGATCAACTGAGTTAAAAGCCAATTAATGACTCAAAGCTCTCATTAACTGACCTCAAAAACTGATAAAAACAAACTTTTATCCTGATTAAAACTGTTGCTTTAAAGTCAATTATGAGAGGTTTTCTCCCTCAGTTAAAAGGATACTGTCATGGTAAAACATGTTTTTTTTCAAAACACATCAGTTAATAGTGCTGCTTCAGGAGACTTCTATACTGAAATTCAATTCTCAAAAGAGCAAACAGCAAACAGATGACTGGGGGCACCTGGGAAACTGACAATATGTCTAGCCCCATGTTAGATTTCAGAATTGAATATAAAAAATCTGTTTGCTCTTTTGAAAAATGAATTTGAGTGCAGAATTCTGCTGGATCAGCACTATTAACTGATGTGTTTTGGGGAAAAAACATGTTTTTACATGACAGTATTCCTTTAAGGAGCAGTAAAGTTAAAAAAGCTCTCATTCTGGTTTTCAGGCAATACCATGTGGGTAGAATTTTTGCATTCATTACACAACCTCAGCCTTCAGTAAAAACATTAGCCGGCACAGCTCTGAGCACGCTTTACATTATTCTTAATATAGCAAACCAATTGTAAATTTAACAAAAAAAAAACATGAATGTTTTATCTATTAGATAAATAAAAATTATGTTAAATATGATCACTGATATTCCCATCAATATTTTTATTTTAGGTACATTTATATGCACTTTTGGGACATAAGAGGTTTTCAGTATCTCTTTCATGCACCTCATAAAGTGTCTGGGAGATGTTTTTCAGTGATGGCGATCTGCAGATTGTAACTAGATACAGAATTTTATGGACAGTGTCTGAGCTGGGCAAATATCCATGCAAATGCTAATTTTATGTGTCTAATAGAGATGGCGCGAACTGTTCGCCGGCGAACTTGTTCGCGCGAACATCGGGTGTTCGCGCTCGCCGGAAGTTCGCGAACGTCGCGCGACGTTCGCCATTTTGGGTTCGCCATTGTTGGCGCTTTTTTTTGCCCTCTCACCCCAGACCAGCAGGTACATGGCAGCCAATCAGGAAGCTCTCCCCTGGACCACTCCCCTTCCCTATAAAAACCGAAGCCCTGCAGCTTTTTTTCACTCTGCCTGTGTGTGCTGAAGAGATAGTGTAGGGAGAGAGCTGCTGCCTGTTAGTGATTTCAGGGACAGTTGAAAGTTTGCTGGCTAGTAATCGTTTTGATACTGCTCTGTTATTGGAGGGACAGAAGTCTGCAGGGGTTTGAGGGACATTTAAGCTTAGGTAGCTTTGCTGGCTAGTAATCTACCTTCTACTGCAGTGCTCTGTATGTAGCTGCAGTGGGCAGCTGTCCTGCTTCTGATCTCATCTGCTGACTGCTGCAATAGCAATAGTCCTTGTAAGGACTGCTTTTATTTATTTTTTTGTTGTTTTACTACTACTACTACTACTACTACTACTACTACTATAAGAGCCCAGTGCTATTAGTCTAGCAGTGTTGGGGAGTGGGACTGGTGTGCTAATCTGCTGCTCCTAGTAGTTCAGCAGCACCAACTTTAATTTTTTTTTTTTTAATATTCATTCTTTTTTTATTTAACTTTTTTTTATTTTACTACCGCTGTAGTAGTGTATAAGTTGACCTTTTAGGCATTATTTGCCCTGTAGGCATTTTTTGCCCAGTGTGTTATTCAACCAACTGCTATCTAGCTGTGTGACCGTGTTCACATTCTGTCTAAATATCCATAATATTACCGTCTCCAGAAAAAACACCGGAGTGACTTTTTTCAAGCAGCCATAATAAATTTTACGTAATCCGTATCCATCGCTGTAGTAGTGTATAAGTTGACCTTTTAGGCATTATTTGCCCTGTAGGCATTTTTTGCCCAGTGTGTTATTCAACCAACTGCTATCTAGCTGTGTGCCCGTGTTCACATTCTGTCTAAATATCCATAATATTACCGTCTCCAGAAAAAACACCGGAGTGACTTTTTTTCAAGCAGCATTCTTATATTTTACGTAATCCGTATCCACCGCTGTGTATACGTTGACCTTGTAGGCATTATTTGCCCTGTAGGCATTTTTTGCCCAGTGTGTTATTCAACCAACTGCTATCTAGCTGTGTGCCCGTGTTCACATTCTGTCTAAATATCCATAATATTACCGTCTCCAGAAAAAACACCGGAGTGACTTTTTTTCAAGCAGCATTCTTATATTTTACGTAATCCGTATCCACCGCTGTGTATACGTTGACCTTGTAGGCATTATTTGCCCTGTAGGCATTTTTTGCCCAGTGTGTTATTCAACCAACTGCTATCTAGCTGTGTGACCGTGTTCACATTCTGTCTAAATATCCATAATATTACCGTCTCCAGAAAAAACACCGGAGTGACTTTTTTCAAGCAGCCATAATAAATTTTACGTAATCCGTATCCATCGCTGTAGTAGTGTATAAGTTGACCTTTTAGGCATTATTTGCCCTGTAGGCATTTTTTGCCCAGTGTGTTATTCAACCAACTGCTATCTAGCTGTGTGCCCGTGTTCACATTCTGTCTAAATATCCATAATATTACCGTCTCCAGAAAAAACACCGGAGTGACTTTTTTTCAAGCAGCATTCTTATATTTTACGTAATCCGTATCCACCGCTGTGTATACGTTGACCTTGTAGGCATTATTTGCCCTGTAGGCATTTTTTGCCCAGTGTGTTATTCAACCAACTGCTATCTAGCTGTGTGACCGTGTTCACATTCTGTCTAAATATCCATAATATTACCGTCTCCAGAAAAAACACCGGAGTGACTTTTTTTCAAGCAGCATTCTTATATTTTACGTAATCCGTATCCACCGCTGTGTATACGTTGACCTTGTAGGCATTATTTGCCCTGTAGGCATTTTTTGCCCAGTGTGTTATTCAACCAACTGCTATCTAGCTGTGTGACCGTGTTCACATTCTGTCTAAATATCCATAATATTACCGTCTCCAGAAAAAACACCGGAGTGACTTTTTTCAAGCAGCCATAATAAATTTTACGTAATCCGTATCCATCGCTGTAGTAGTGTATAAGTTGACCTTTTAGGCATTATTTGCCCTGTAGGCATTTTTTGCCCAGTGTGTTATTCAACCAACTGCTATCTAGCTGTGTGCCCGTGTTCACATTCTGTCTAAATATCCATAATATTACCGTCTCCAGAAAAAACACCGGAGTGACTTTTTTTCAAGCAGCATTCTTATATTTTACGTAATCCGTATCCACCGCTGTGTATACGTTGACCTTGTAGGCATTATTTGCCCTGTAGGCATTTTTTGCCCAGTGTGTTATTCAACCAACTGCTATCTAGCTGTGTGCCCGTGTTCACATTCTGTCTAAATATCCATAATATTACCGTCTCCAGAAAAAACACCGGAGTGACTTTTTTTCAAGCAGCATTCTTATATTTTACGTAATCCGTATCCACTGCTGTGTATACGTTGACCTTGTAGGCATTATTTGCCCTGTAGGCATTTTTTGCCCAGTGTGTTATTCAACCAACTGCTATCTAGCTGTGTGCCCGTGTTCACATTCTGTCTAAATATCCATAATATTACCGTCTCCAGAAAAAACACCGGAGTGACTTTTTTTCAAGCAGCATTCTTATATTTTACGTAATCCGTATCCACCGCTGTGTATACGTTGACCTTGTAGGCATTATTTGCACAGTGTTTTCTTCAAACCGCCATCTAGCTGTGTGAGCTTGTTCACATTTTGTCTAAATATTGATAATATTATCGTCTCTAGAAAAACCACTTGAGTTACTTTTTTTCAAGCAGCATTCATATATTTTACGTAATCCGTATCCACCGCTGTAGTAGTGTATACGTTGATCTTGTAGGCATTATTTGCACACTGTTTTCTTCAAACTGCCATCTAGCTGTGTGTATTATCGTTTCCAGAAAAACCAACTGAGTTTTTGTTGTTGTTGTTTTTTTAAAAATAATGCCAGGCAAAGGCAGGCCGCCACGCAGAGGCCGTGCTAGGGGCCGTGCTGCTATGCAATCCTGTGGCCCTAGCAAATTGCCCAGTTTTAAAAAGCCAATGACCCTGAACTCCCAAAATGCTGAAGAGGTAGTTGACTGGCTTACACAGCACACCCCATCCTCTACCGTTTCTAACTTTACCACAACATCCTCCTCATCCTCCACTGCTATGGCCACCCCACGTAACACTTCCTCCACCACCGGTGCCCCTTCTTCACTGGAGTCAGAGGAGTTATTTTCCCATGAGTTTCTTGAACTGAGTAATGCGCAACCATTATTGGCAGAAGAAGATGAAGGAGATGAGGACGTTACACCAGATTTAATTCTGGCAGAGAACACGACAGAGATGGACATAATGATGAGTGATGAGGAGGAGGAGGAGGTCCCCGCTGCTGCTGCCTTCTGTGATGTGTCAGAAGAAATTGATGCATCTGAGGAGAATGATGATGAGGAGATTGATGTTTTGTGGGTGCCTAGTAGAAGAGAGCAAGAGGAGGGTAGTTCAGATGGAGAGACGGAGAGTCAGAGAGGCAGTAGGAGAATAAGACTTAGAAGAAGCAGGGAGGCCAGCCCGCAGGGATCAGTAGGGCAACAACATGTATCGGCACCTGTGTTCAGCCGGCCAACGCACCCGCCATTGCCGCCAATGCCGCCAACTTCTACTGTTACCGCCAGATCGCAGACTTCCAAAAAGTCAGCAGTGTGGCATTTTTTTAATGTGTGTGCCTCTGACAAAAGCATTGTAATTTGCAATGAGTGCAGTCAGAAACTGAGCCTTGGTAAGCCCAACAGCCACATAGGTACAACTTCTATGCGAAGGCACATGAGCGGCAAGCACAAAGCACTTTGGGAGCAACACCTCAAAGGCAACAGGCAAACTAAAAGCCACACTCCTTCTGGTCCAGCATCTTACTGCTCTACCTCTGCTCTCCTTGACCCATCTGAACCACCCTCCACTCCGCCTTCCACCTTGACCACCTGTTCCCATTCCCAGTCATCTGCCACCAGCCAAGTTTCTGTGAAGGCCATGTTTGAGCGTAAGAAGCCAATGTCTGACTGTCACCCCCTTGCCCGGCGTCTGACAGCTGGCTTGTCTGCACTCTTAGCCCGCCAGCTTTTACCATACCAGCTGGTGGACTCTGAGGCCTTCCGCAAATTTGTAGCAATTGGGACACCGCAGTGGAAGGTACCCAGCCGCAATTTTTTTTCTAAAAAGGGAATACCACACCTGTACCAACATGTGCAGAGCCAAGTTACCGCATCTCTGTCACTTAGTGTTGGGCCAAAGGTCCATATGACTACTGACGCATGGTCCTCCAAGCATGGTCAGGGCAGGTATGTCACCTACACTGCCCACTGGGTGAACTTGGTAATGGCTGGGAATGGGAAGCAGGGAATGGGTAGCTCAACAACAACAACAACAGTGGAGTTGGTGTCACCGCCACGGATTGCACGCGGTTCTGCCACCACCTCTACTCCTCCATCGCTCTCTACCTCGTCTTCTTCCTCTTCTTCTTCTTACTCTGCTGCTGGGTCCTCCTTCTCCTCCTCCACACCTGTGCACCCCCAGCTCCCCCTAGGCTATTCGACGTGCCAGGTACGCCGTTGTCACGCTGTCTTGGGGATGACGTGCCTGGAAAGCAAAAACCATACCGGATCTGTACTCCTGTCATCTCTGCAGTCACAGGCCGATCGGTGGCTGACCCCACACCAACTGCAGATCGGAAAAGTGGTGTGTGACAATGGAAGCAATCTGTTGGCAGCGTTGAGACTGGGAAATTTAACACATGTGCCCTGCATGGCACATGTGTTAAATTTAATAGTCCAACGTTTTGTCTCCAAGTACCCAGGATTCCAGGACGTTCTCACCCAGTCCAGAAAGGTGTCGGCCCATTTCAGACGTTCCTACACAGCCATGGCACGCCTTGCTGACATTCAGCAGCGCTACAACATGCCAGTCAGGCGTTTGATTTCTGACAGCCAGACTCGCTGGAATTCAACGCTCCTTATGTTGGAACGTCTGCTGCAACAACAAAGGGCCGTCAACGAGTACCTTTTTGAACTGGGTGGTAGGACTGGATCTGCAGAGCTGGGGATTTTTTTCCCCCGTTACTGGGTGCTTATGCGCGATGCCTGCAGGCTCATGCGACCTTTTGAAGAGGTGACAAATATGGTCAGTCGCACCGAAGGCACCATCAGCGACCTAATACCCTTCGCTTTCTTCCTGGAGCGTGCCGTGCGACGAGTGACAGATGAGGCTGTAGACCAGCGTGACGAGGAGCTGGAAGCGCACGATTTATGGTCGCAATCACCAGAACGAACCCAGGCACCTGCTGCAACGCAGGGAGAGGTGCCAGAAGTGGAGTCAGAGGAGGAAGGTGGCTTTGTGGAGGAGGAGGAGGAGGACCAACAGGAGCAGGCTTCCCAGGGGGCTAGTGGTGACCTTTTGGGGACCCCTGGTCTTGTACGTGGCTGGGGGGAGGAGACCGTGGATGATGCAGTCCTTGATAATGAGGAAGCGGAGATGGATAGCTCTGCATCCAACCTTGTGAGAATGGGGTCTTTCATGCTGGCATGCCTGTTGAAGGACCCCCGTATCAAGAGGCTTAAGGAGAAGGACCTGTACTGGGTCGCAACGCTACTAGACCCTCGGTACAAGCATAAAGTGGCAGAAATGTTACCAACATACCACAAGTCCGAAAAGATGCGGCATTTACAAACCAGCCTGCAAAACATGTTGTACAATGCTTTTAAGGGTGATGTCACTTCAGGAACTCATCAACATTCCAGGGGCAGAGGTGCCAGTAATCCTGCCACGAGCACACCTGCAAGGACAAAGCCCTTTGGCCGGTCTGTAACATCAGACATGCAAATGTTTTTCTGTCCAAGGCAGCGCCACAACCCTTCTGGATCCACCCTCAAAGAACGCCTCGACCGGCAGGTAGCGGACTACCTGGCATTAACTGCAGATATCGACACTCTGAGGAGCGATGAACCCCTGGACTACTGGGTGCGCAGGCTTGATCTGTGGCCAGAGCTGTCACAATTTGCCATGAACCTCTTGTCTTGCCCAGCCTCAAGTGTGCTCTCAGAAAGGACCTTCAGTGCAGCAGGAGGGATTGTAACTGAGAAGAGAACTCACCTAGGTCACAAAAGTGTCGATTACCTGACCTTTATTAAAATGAATGAGGGGTGGATCTCGGAGGGTTACTGCACGCCGGAAGACTTGTTCTGACTTCTATGCAGCTGTCCTTCTCTTCAAGCCTCATGACTCCACACACAGCTGTCCTTTAGCGTCCTCCTCCCTCCGCCACCGTTACAAACTAGGGTGCAAACCCTACTGGTTTAATTTTTTCTGGCCTCTGTGCTTCAGTGGCTGCGTCCAAAAAAACGGGGCAAACAATGTCTACAAGGTCAACGTATGGCGAAAAATTACTATTTTCAGCATTTATATGGCATATTTTTTCTGGCAACTGTGCTTCAGTGGCTGCGTCCAAAAAAATGCATATTTTCTGCATTTATATGGCATAATTTTTCTGGCCTCTGTGCTTCAGTGGCTGCAACCAAAAAAATGCATATTTTCTGCATTTATATGGCATAATTTTTCTGGCCTCTGTGCTTCAGTGGCTGCAACCAAAAAAATGCATATTTTGTCCATTTATATGGCATAATTTTTCTAGCCTCTGTGCTTCAGTGGCTGCAACCAAAAAAATGCATATTTTCTGCATTTATATGGCATAATTTTTCTGGCCTCTGTGCTTCAGTGGCTGCAACCAAAAAAATGCATATTTTGTCCATTTATATGGCATAATTTTTCTAGCCTCTGTGCTTCAGTGGCTGCAACCAAAAAAATGCATATTTTCTGCATTTATATGGCATAATTTTTCTGGCCTCTGTGCTTCAGTGGCTGCAACCAAAAAAATGCATATTTTCTCCATTTATATGGCATAATTTTTCTAGCCTCTGTGCTTCAGTGGCTGCAACCAAAAAAATGCATATTTTCTCCATTTATATGGCATAATTTTTCTAGCCTCTGTGCTTCAGTGGCTGCAACCAAAAAAATGCATATTTTCTCCATTTATATGGCATAATTTTTCTGGCCTCTGTGCTTCAGTGGCTGCAACCAAAAAAATTTATATTTTCAGCATTTATATGGCATAATTTTTCTGTCAACTGTGCTTCAGTGGCTGCGACCAAAAAAATGCATATTTTCTGCATTTATATGGCATAATTTTTCTGGCCTCTGTGCTTCAGTGGCTGCAACCAAAAAAATTTATATTTTCAGCATTTATATGGCATAATTTTTCTGGCAACTGTGCTTCAGTGGCTGCGACCAAAAAAATGACTATTTTCAGCATTTATATGGCATATTTTTTCTGGCCTCTGTGCTTCAGTGGCTGCGGCCAAAAAAACTGGGCAAACAATGCCTACAAGGTCAACGACGTTGACCTTGTAGGCATTGTTTGCCCAGTTTTTTTGGCCGCAGCCACTGAAGCACAGAGGCCAGAAAAAATATGCCACATAAATGCTGAAAATAGTCATTTTTTGCCATACGTTGACTCAACGTATATGGCAAAAAATGACTATTTTCAGCATTTATATGGCATATTTTTTCTGGCAACTGTGCTTCAGTGGCTGCGTCCAAAAAAACTGGGCAAACAATGTCTACAAGGTCAACGTATGGCGAAAAATTACTATTTTCAGCATTTATATGGCATATTTTTTCTGGCAACTGTGCTTCAGTGGCTGCGTCCAAAAAAAACTGGGCAAACAATGTCTACAAGGTCAACGTATGGCGAAAAATGACTATTTTCAGCATTTATATGGCATATTTTTTCTGGCAACTGTGCTTCAGTGGCTGCGTCCAAAAAAACTGGGCAAACAATGCCTACAAGGGCAACGTATGGCAGTTGTTTAAAGAGAACAGTAGATTACTAGCCAGCAAAGCTACCTAAGCTAAAATGTCCCTCAAATCCCTGCAGACTTCTGTCCCTCCAATACAGAGCAGTATCAAGCAGATTACTAGCCAGCAAACTTACTATCATCTGTCCCTGAAATCACTAACAGCTCTCCCCCTACACTATCTCTTCCAAGCACACACAGGCAGATTTTTCAGATACATTTTTGCCCTTGATCCCCCTCTGGCATGCCACTGTCCAGGTCGTTGCACCCTTTAAACAACTTTAAAATCATTTTTCTGGCCAGAAATGTCTTTTTTAGATGTTAAAGTTCGCCTTCCCATTGAAGTCTATGGGGTTCGCGAACCGTTCGCGAACCGCTCGCATTTTTGCGCAAGTTCGCGAATATGTTCGCGAACTTTTTTCCGACGTTCGCTACATCCCTAGTGTCTAAACAGTGTGCATGAAAAGGTACCAGGGCTTGGTTGAACAGTACAAAGAGATTTACACTATTTTATCTAGCAGCTCTGGCAATGTAAGAGCAGTCATGTAGCTTTTTCCCCTTCTGATTATACTAATCATTTTTCATACTGTGTTCTAAATTTGATAATCTCTCCTTAACCCTACACCTAGTTGAATTGGAGCTTGAAGTAGATCTTGGCAATAAAATCAAGTTCTTTGAGTCAGCTCCTAAAGCATCAAATTTGAAACAGGAGTATTCTTTTCAAGAAAGATTATCCAAATCTCAAGGCTCCACATGTCTTGGCATTTTCTTTTGGCTACTTAGGTTGGTATTTGCTGATTTTAACACATTTACTATACATGCTAAAGTATGGCTCACTTTATTTAAGCTTACAAGAAACCAATACTGAACAATGTCAGCCCCAGTAAGTCACTGCATTTGGATGGAGGCCATTTCATTAATGATGCATGGGACATAGAGATTTTTGGGGTTTGATTTTACTTAGTATTTGAGGAGAGAATAATTGTAGGTGGAGACATTGGTTTTGAAGGAAAGTAAAAAAAATTGCAGGAAAATGTACAACAAGGCGCTTATTTATTTAATTATGATTGTAAGCTCCCTGCTCTGGATGCTACCAGTTTTGGTTTGAGTTTGTAACAGTTGTGGTGATACCCCAAGTCCCTAGTAACCAAGCACAAAATAATGGATGCACAACAGACATAGGCTGGCAGCTGCAACTGTAAGAAAGGATTGGTTAGGAATGGCAAACAATAGAAATAAATCATCAAGAGAAATGCAGGGACCTTACACTGGTTAGAAATACAGTATATGCACCAGCAATTTGCATGTTTCGACTGGGTTGACCACACAGCAATATACTAAATATGGTATTTAACAATCCTTTCTGATACCAACTAACTGGCAATAAACAAGTTGATTGGTCCCAGTAAATGCCTCTCAATCTCACACCGAGGTTTTCCAACTTGTTATCAACTGGATATTGGTGTCTTCCAGTTGGCTAGTTTCCTCTTCTTCTCTTCTTGTCCCTCACTGTGTGGGCAGACCCCAGACAGTCCTCCTGATGATTTGATGGATATATATCTTTCTTCCTGAACAGCCAGTGTCAGGCTGGTCCGGTGGTACAGCAGGAGAAATCCAGTTGGGCCCCTGACCTCATGGGCCCTGCCGTCCCTGGCCAACAGCTTGCTCAAGCCAGAAAATCAGTTTGTAGCGGCCGCAAGAAATATGTGGTGTGGCTGTGGTAGGGAATTTTGAATGGGGTGGGGACCTTTACAGCTAAGATGCTTGGGTGACACCCCAGGAGGACCCCAACATTCCAAATGGCAGTTGGACCACAGTACTTAGCAGTCTTTCAGGTAAAAAATATGTACTCCCCCTATGTAATAAAATGCACTAAGTTTGCCCAGGTGCAGCAACCTATAGTAACCAATAACAGGTGACCAGTTTATGCTAACTGCTTAGTGGTTGCTATGGGTTTTTCACCTGGGCAAACTTAGTGCATCATATTATATAACCCCCATAAATGCTGCATGTGCAGTGAGCCATGATTGCCCTCTTTTTATCTCCATTTAGTTACGGGAGCCATTCCTAATACTTTACACTGCACCTGCTATGCAAATGGGGGACAGACAGCCCTATTAGAACTTGAACGGCCTTACATAATAATTATATTTATTTTACATTTTTAGAGGAGCACACACATTTTATAATTACTGGCTAGCAGTACATTCTATTTAAATACATGCAAACCCCTTTTAATTTTTGGTTTAACAGGTCCTTTAAGACTTACTGGGTTACAATGCTGGTCATTGCTCAGACCTGTCATCTCTAACTAAGATATTTAACATACTCGTAACTGCTCATGAGAAAGCAGGGAAGCTAGACATGAATATAATGATAAGCATATGGAAGTTAGCCGTTCCTGGTTCCTGTAGTTTACTTTTCAGGTTTAATCTGGATTTACCCCATATAAATTGCTTAAAAATGGTATTGATAGTTTTAAAGAATAACCGAGGTGTTCAGACCAGGGAGGGAATATTTATATATCACCTTAGGTACAATAAACATTTTTATGATTTGGATTCTATACACACAACTTTACCCAGTCACACCCGTACCCAAGACTTGTTCCAAATTCAGACTTGTCAAGTAGCTCAGGGACAGGCTAACCCTAATCCCAAAGCAAATAAATGCTATCATCACCTGCATGGTGCATCTAGGCAACTGCTCCTCAGGTGGTGGAGGTTCCCCATAGGACAGATTTATATGGGGTCATCTGATAGTTTCAAATGTATCAGTGAGTTGGAGATGATGAGTGAGGTAGGATTTACTGATTACAAATTTACAAGGGTATTATTGGCATTACTGTAACTGGAATTCTATCTGCTTCAGGAGCCTTAACTAAAGGCAAGGAGTCTATAACAACCTTTTCATTGTAAGCGGCTAATGCAGGCAAAGCAAGTGAGCCAAATAGATTATTGGCATTGCCTAGCTAGGTCTAGGTCCAAAAAAATATATTCCAAAACATACTCTTTATTCAGCATAAATATTAAAAAGTAGGCATACAGACCAATTGATGCTCCGCCTTACGCGTTTCGTGCCCACAGGCACTTATTCATAGGCATGAGCTGGGGGCTATATTCCAGCGTTTTTGGCCCTTTTTGACAGGCCTCTATAGATTGCAGCAGTTGACTGGTAATTTTGGATTGCCTAGCTAGGGAATAGGATGATTTGGAGGTGTATAGTTTTGTGTAAAACTGGACTAGGTTAGCTTCTATTATCTTTTGGTCTCGAGTAACCTTTCTATTGCTATCTCAAAGCACACTTATAGTAGGGACAGTAGAATATAACTTGGTCAGGCCAAAATCTTGCCCTTGCCCTTTGTTATTTCAAAGTGGCTAAAATAACCTTATATGGAAATTGAGTTTTCTTTGCCTAGTTTTGAATTGTATGCACTTAAAATTATTATCTTTTTTTTTAAAACCATCAACAAAAATTACTGGAAAAATTCTGCATGAAAAGATGAGTGAATTATGCATGTTATGATATACATTTAATGAAACCTCTTTTACTAGTTTCTTAAAATAATTCCTGTAATTAATCACAATTTTAAAAAAAAATCTCAAAAAAGGGAACTAACTGAAAGGAATCACATGCTTGTAATAATGCAAGTACTTCCTACCTCACAGAACAGTGTGAACGTTATGTGATGGGACTCATGACTTTGTACCTATAGAAACACTTTAATAAGGATATTCTGCGAAACAATCCACCGCTAATTACCTGAAATGCTGTAACAGGAAATCACATTAATTTGCAATACCCTTAAAAACCAAAACATCTACCTTTTTAAAGGAGCAATAAAGGTAAACTACAAATTGCTCTGCTTAAAAGAGCCTCTGGCAAAATTCACCAATGTATGTGTATGTGTTTCTAGAGTTTATAAGATATAAAGATATAGGAGGTAAAGCTTTGGTCGTAGATTCTCATCACTAGTACAATCACTAAGCTCACACAATACTGCGGTGGTCAGAACTATAGACAAGAGCTCACAGTAAACTAGAGAACATTATACACTATGTCAAACAACACAGCTGACTTTTTTCAATCTATGAGAATTTTTTTTTTTTCTTTAAATGTTGTCCAGTTACTTTTTGGAGTCAATAGGTTGGCTATAGGACCATATATTCATATACAGCTATAGACTGTATATTATTGTCCTTTTGGAGTTGGATTTAGCATTTGATTTGTCAGTATTCTAATGCTCTGATTGGGTGCAGATTGACTATTGACCTATCAACTTTAAAGAAACATGCAAACATATCAAAAGTGAGGTATAGTATATTCTTTTGTCACATCTTATTCCCGGGGTCCCCAGCCTTTTTTTTACCCATGAGCCACATTCACATGTGAAACGAGTTGGGGAACACAAGCATGAAAAAAGTTCCTGGGGGTTCCAAATAAGGGCTGTAATTGGCTATTTGACAGCCCTCATGTGGACTGGCAGCCTACAGAAGACTCTACTTGTCAGTACACCTGGTTTTTATGCAACAAGCCTGGAATTCAAAAATAAGAACCTGTTTAAGACCACTAAAAGCAACATTCAAGGTATGGGTGAGCATCTTGTTGCTTGTGAGCTACTGGTTGGAGATCAATGCCTTATTCATTGACTGGGCAATAGGGCCCACAATATATTCCTGGTAGGGACACTTAGCCTTATTTGCTCTTTGACAATTTCAGGACTGGCCTGTATGCAGCTGTTAAATTTGTCTGAAGTTGGCCTCCTTTCTGAATGCTATTTCAAACACAAAATTAAAAAAATAAAGTGTTGTCATGTTTTATGGCATGCTGTGTAGCATTTTTACAAGTTATTTTGGTCCTTGTATAAAGGTTTGACCTGGGACTCCCATGATGCTTCTTCTAGATCAGGGTTTTTGAACTTGAGTGTGTTGTCACCATTTTGCTCACAAGCTCCTTAGACTTTCTGATGTGACTATTATGATTTTAAATATGTCCATCAAATAAGTGTTATCATGTGTAATGAGCCAACTATAAAACTAGACAGAAAAAGATATACAGTACTGTTCTAGAGAGGTCACTTGCAAACATTCACACAAACTCATTCACTTGCTACAGCTTCATTAGGTCTTAAAGGTAGCTATACTATACCCACAGCCCACTGTGATATCTATTGTTCCCCATCTTTCATGCTAAAATAAGGGAAAGTTGTTTGTCAAATGTTATTTTGTTTAGCAGATTTAAAGAAGTAGAGGGTAAAAACAAAAGTTCTGTATCTGTTATTTGACTGTATTCCTTATTATTTATTTAAGTAACATAAAGTATCTGAATAAAAATAGTATTTGCCTTATTTGAGTATTGGTTGAGTATATATGTGGATACATGGCTCTGAGAGGTTTTTGCATTTTTATTCGGATAGTTCAAAATTTGTTTTTAATTCATACATTTTATATTTGGATCTTTTAATATATTACATAGCATTTGTGGTTTTAGAGAAAATTAGTTTATTCGTGGTTTCAAAAAACCCTAAAACCTCTAAAATGAGAATGCTAATAAATGGGGCTCTCAGTTTAGAGTCAATTCTAGGTGTGGTTGCTGTGGGTGAGTGCTTTGGTGCTGGCTGTGGGGAATGAAATCAGCGTTGCTTTGGGTGGGATTATTGCTGCCCCTTTTCTAACTTGCCTTTCTTTTGCTCATCTTTCTCTATTTAACTAATGTCTGCTTCCATAACCAATGCGCTGTAAATGAAAGTAGAACTGTTCCATCAACTCTTTACATCAATATCATGACTTCTCTTTAAGAAATGAATAATTTAAACATGCTTATTTTACCTTTTAAAGCCCTTTACTTGACTGCACTACATGGAGTAATATATTGTGCCTAGCCACTGTGCAATCCATCATGAACACTATATAGAGGTCACTAGGTCAAATAGTGTGTCTATAATAATGTGTGTCTGGAGCAATCTGCAGTAATTGACCATACATGCCCAGATTAGGTGAGGCAGTCTGGCTGATTTCGACCATATCATTCAACCTCTAGAAATGTGAATTATTTTTGTTGTGAGTTTTACAGACAATCCTGTTGGAACCCAGAAAATCTTTCTTGTCTGAAAGTTTCATCTGCCAGTGTATCATGTCATGTCAGTGGGTGCCTGGTGCACAGGCAGAACAAGAGCCTCTTCTTCAATTTCTGCCATTCAAATGGTTTACTTCAATGAGCCAGATGAAAAGAATAGAATTAGTCATCCATGCATGGCCACCAGGCCTGGATTTGTGGAGAGCCCACCAAGGTCTGGGCCTAGGGTTGCAGGATTTTACGGGCGGCATGTTGCCCAACCACACCCACATTTGTTCAGAAACACTGGGGATGCACAGAAGATATGATCCTTTTTTATAATTTCCCGTGCACCAATCCCCATTGCTCTGGTCCCAACGATGAAAATTTGAGCGAATAAAAGGGAGGGGATGGGGCAACAATGACTGCAGGCCTAGGGTCGCCAGCTATGTAAATTCGGCCCTGGTTGCCACCATTATGTTACCTGCCGGTTCAGCCCCCTGCCGTATCAATTGAATAGGATCCACCAGTGTATGGTCACATGCACAGGCCATTATGACTCAATAATGCTTGTTTTAGATATTGACTATTGTCTTTCTGCTTGTGTCTGTAGTATTGAAATGTTTGTGAGCTCAGAGAGTTGACCACTGTGCGAGTTAGCATTATATGCCTGGGGCATTATACAGTTATTGTCAATAAAGCTATTGGATAATGTGTATGTGGAGCATTTACAGCCCATTGTGTTACTGATCTAACCACTCTTCACCAACTTGTTTTGCGGAAGCTGCTGACATAGTCATTTTATGGTGACTGCAGTAGACTACAAAACTGCTATCATACATTTTAGTGAGGGAAAATCTCTTAGCTTGCTGCATTTAATATCATCAAATAGAAGACTAATTCCCCTCCCCCATCACTCTTGCAGTATTGAACTGTAAGGTTTTTAACTAACTATTAACAACAGAATGTTTCCAGTTTAAGACATATATATTAATTCAATCATTCAGATGATGCAAGCCATACAGCACAGCATAGGTGTGCCTATTCCTCTACTATTCTCTTATTTTGTTGGGGTTCTAGGCCACAGCAGTATTCCCGGAGGTTGGAAAGCCTGTCTGCTAGCACCAAGATTTGTGGGTAATCTACAGTAACAAGGATATGATACTGTCACTAATATATAGTTCTAGAAAAAGAGAAATGCTCAAACAAAGCAATAATAGTTGATACTATTAGTTTATAATTTAGTATGGTTATCATGGTTTGAGCCATGCTGAAGTGTCTTGAGCGACAGCACAGTTAAAGTAAAAAGGTAAAGTAAAAGTATTATGATAAAACTGACTGCAGCTGCTTCTTACATGTAACTAGCACAAAAACTGCCCAGATCAGAGTCTTCAGCCCACTGTAAATAGAGCTTTCAATCACTAGAATCTAATAAGGCCATAATCATCATTGACACTATAATGATTAAAATGAATAAAACCCATTAAGGCAAGTCATGTTGAGTTATTAAAAGTTTCGCTCTGTGTGATATGTAATCTTTTATCCATTTTTTATTATCAGATCTGTAACCATCTATCTACTAAAGGACATTAATTTACTGTGCTGTAGATGTTCCCATGCTCTTTAGCTTAACAGCTTATCATTGATTTCTTGTAGAAGATATTATATTTTCAAAAATACACATGGAATGAAATTCAGTATGCTGCTGTAAATTTGCCATTGTCGGGATGATCAAAGACGTTTGGCCTGGCCTACAACAAAAGACCATGAAACAGATTCAGCATGTCACTGGTCATAATCCTGCTGTGAGAAGCCCCAAAGGCAAGGCACCAGCTCTGTGCTGTTAGTGTCTTAAATGCTTTGTAAGTTAACATTACATGCTCTGCAGAGAAAGGGGGATGGAATTGGAAACAATAAAATTTCCATTAACTGGAGCCTTGTTAAATGGCCTATTGGCATCTATTAGAAAGAAACTGCAAACAAAACTTATCTTATTCTAAACTTCCCCTTTCTACCCTCTCATATAATAAACTTGTGGCTAAAACTTGTGTAATTTTGGCAGCAGAGCAAATTTTATAAGTTGCCTTGTCCTTATAGCAAACTGCATGTTAGTCATGCAAACACTAGGCCTACGTGTAGCAGGCAGATTGAAGGACATAACGTTAGATTCACTGAACAAAACCGGCAGGGCTTTCCAGTGGGCTTGTGCTTTCTTTCTCTCTCCCTCTCTGAGCAAACACCAATAAAATATTTGATTTGTGGAATGTGTACACAATGTTTAATGCTAAATGGTGGGAGAGTACCATTAGTAGTGTGTTCCTTTATTCGTTCCTCAGTGAACTTTACCATATGATCGTTATCTCTTAATTTTAATCTCGTTAAAAGAAAATGTTTTTATTACATCTCAAGTCAAATGTAGGGCATAGTCATTTTGTGTACATTTTTAATTGTACCTGCTATTAAAAAATGTCATTGTTTACTGCCTAAGTCATAAACATATCTAGATATTTCAAAAGATTGCCACGGTTCAGACATCCTCAGAACTCCTTCAGGGGGAACTAAGATCCCACAACAAAGGAGTGTTACATTTTGTATCCTTACCTAAAAGCAGTTCTCTGCATTTAATTTCTTTGGGGATCATTTAATATTTTGGGTGCAAGCTAGGTATAAAAATATACACTGACTTACATGCATTAAAATTACCTAGGACTGTGCATGCACTTTAGGGATCCCCAACAGTTTTTAAAGGGATCCTGTCATTGGAAAACATGTTTTTTTCAAAACGCATCAGTTAATAGTGTTACTCCAGCAGAATTCTGCACTGAAATCCATTTCTCAAAAGAGCAACCAGATTTTTTATATTCAATTTTGAAACCTTACATGGGGCTAGACATTTTGTCAATTTCCCAGCTGCCCCATGTCATGTGACTTGCACTGCACTTTAGCAGAGAAATGCTTTCTGGCAGGCTGCAGTTTTTCCTTCTCAATGTAACTGAATGTGTCTCAGTGGGACATGGGTATTTACTATTGAGTGTTGATCTACCAGGCAGCTGTTATCTTGTGTTAGGGAGCTGCTATCTGGTTACCTTCCCATTGTTCTTTTGTTTGGCTGCTGGGAGGGAAAAGGGAGGGGGTGATATCACTCCAACTTGCAGTACAGCAGTAAAGAGTGATTGAAGTTTATCAGAGCATAAGTCACATGAATTGGGGCAGCTGGGAAATTGACAATTTGTCAAGCCCCATGTTAGATTTCAAAATTGAATATAAAAAAATCTGTTTGCTCTTTTGAGAAATGGATTTCAGTGCAGAATTATTCTGCTGGAGCAGCACCAATAACTGATTCATTTTGCAAAAAAAATTTTTTCCCATGACAATATCCCTTTAACCATGAGCCGCATTCAAATGTAAAATAAGTTGGAGAGCAACAAAAGCATGCAAAAAGTTTCTGGGGTGCCAATTGTGGGCTGTGATTGGCCCTACAGAAGGCTCTGTTTGGCAGTAGACTTGGTTTTTATGCCTCCAAGCCTTGCCTTGAAGCCAGCAATTCGAAAAATAAGCACCTGTTTTGAGACCATTGGGAGCAACATCCAAGGGGTTACTTGCAGGCCACTGGTTGGGGATCACTGATGTATATAGTGCCTAACTCCAATACTTCCATTGTGCCTATTGTTTGTAACATAGTGTATGTGAAAAGTGCAGTTTACAATACTATGGAGAGCAAGAGGATGCTGCACTTTACAACTGCCAATTACCAACTACAGCTCTTGTTTTGCACCTATTAAGATGTGCGAAATGGAACGACTTATAGGAGAAAAGTCATGATCTGGCTGCTCAATGTCCACAATGCAACTTGCCTGCCAGGGACGATGGTTAGCTCAACTTACAGAGATAGGGTCCTGAGTTTGATTCTGACCTGGTCAATATGTGAAAGAATTGTTTGCATGAGTCTCCAAATACATACAGGCAGAATGATGAGCTTCTAATTGAACCTAGTGTCTGCAGGGTTGATGTGACTGATGATCAACCTCTTTACAGTGGTGCCTAACTAGTGGTGGACACAAAACCATGCAAAAACTTATACCCCCTGGAATTCAGAGAAAAAAAATTTGCATGTTTCCTCTATTTCTCTTGAATTGAAGAGCATAAGGAATACAGTATGCTGAGATAGAGTGCAGTATAATAGATGTACATGGGGACCACTACCCTAAATAAAACCTACATAGCTTGGACATCCCTGGTTTATATTGTCTTGCTTGAAATGTTAAACTGCAAAATGTTGGAAGAGTCTATTATTAAATTTAGCTTTTTTTTCTTTTTTATATTAATGGTTCACTTTCTGCTGGAGTTTCTTTTTTTTTTTTTGATAAAATGATTCCAATTTATATTAAAAGCTCTACTATGATAACACTGACTATTATTACACAGATGAATCAATGGCGCCCAAATGACCAGCAGTAAATGAAAGCCATCCAAGGAAATATACCAGGTTAATGAAAATGTATAATTTCTACGTCTTGAGATTTTAAACGAGAAGCCAGGTTTAGTTCAGCACATATTGGGCAAAAGGTAAATTGACTATTAAAATACCTATAATTCATTTGAATTGTTGCAAAAAGTTTAATTTATAACATAGTAACTTTTTTAATATCTTGGGATGGAAAATCAGTAGGGAATTCTAAATCACACAGCTACTTGTGTAATAATTTGATATTTCTAATTTCAGGAAAGCTTTTATCACTCACTAAAGGGTTATGTTGGCATGATGAACCTAGAAAGGCACTTTAACAGTGACCTGCGATTATGGACTGATGAGTCAGTTTTCCAGAAAATTGCTGGTAGAGAAAGCAGTATAATATTGCTGAGCACAGTTACTGACATTATAATTGGTTTAAAAAAGTAAGTGTTTCCTTTATTGAGGCCCCCGTTACTATGCTCATATAACATGTCCAGGCCAAATTGTTTTGTCCATGTATTTTTAAAGGAAAAACCCCTTTAGATATAAATTGGTGTTATAAACTGGTATCATCTAACAATTTTACGTAATAAACAGAAATCTCCTTCAAAGCTATTGTATTTCAGAACATTTTTTCTAAATTTGAATTTTAGGGCACAGTGTGCAAAGGGAATTTTGAACGCAATTGCCGTTTTGTTTTATGGTAATGCAGCTTTTTTTCCTAAAATTCTATTAACATTGCTTGAGCTATGGGGCAAGCGCAACGGGGTGATTCATTTGGTACAACTGCGCTCAGAGTTAACTGTAATAGTGTCTGATTCACCAAAAATACTGCATAGGTGCTTCATGGCCAATTGTTTGCCAATTGTTTGCCAGTGGCTTAAGTAATGTGCACTAGCCCCCCCCCCACAAAAAAATCTTCACAGGGGCCGAAGCACGGCAATCCCAACCCAGTCCATTGTCCCGAGCTGGATTCTCCTGCCTGTCTCTGTCCCCCTGTCCTGTCCTCGGGTAGGAGGAGAGTGGTTGGCAGAGGGGTATTCTTTCAGCTATAGAGGAAGCAGACCTGTGGTCCTGGTCCCCCCCCCTGTTCCCCGGGCCCCCTGCAACTGCGTTGTCTACTTCCTCTATGGTTACATCACTGCTGGTCGAAGTTGTGACAAATACTTTTCAAAATTCGCTATGCGAATGACATCTGAACATGATCCTTTAGGCACAATTGTGCTGTTCCTATTGAAGCAGGCCATCAAGGGAACCCTGTGTATTAAAGATACTTGCATGAAAATACACTCTTCTTAATTCCATAAAGTTGACCCCACTCAGTCCTTCCTGCCTTTCCGACTCGGGCGCTGTGACTGTTGTCGTAGGAAAACCCTGGAGCCACTACCACCACCTCCTGACCAGGTAGTAGCTCCAGGGTTTTCCTATGGCAACAGTCACAGCGCCCGAGTCGGAAAGGCAGGAAGGACTGAGTGGGGTCAACTTTATGGAATTAAGAAGAGTGTATTTTCATGCAAGTATCTTTAATACACATAACTCGCTTTAGGGAAAGGGCATGTTGCAAACTGCACTTGTGAATGTAAAGGACCCCTTTAGTCTGGATCAGTTTGTGGTGTGTTCTAGAACCCGTTTCAAATATCTAGTGCTAGAGTGCTAAGGGGTGCAAAGTTTCACTGTTAGAGTCAATAGACTTACCATTTGCACCTCTGCTTATTACATAGCACATTACATAGCACAATGCTGGAAGCACTTATTACATGTTTCTCTAGGGACTTGCATCCTGTGATGTTCCTGGCATGTACTTTCTAAATGAGGCACAATCTAGGCCAGGACCAGGAGATGCCCCTGTGTTACCCTCTCTCTGTCCATCCTATATGCAGAACTGCTGAACACTACATTTGTATCATGTTGACTGAGTTTTGTCTTTCCTGGAAAAGATTGTAAAATGAAAACAATTAGATCAAGTATTTTATAGTTTTGTGCTGGCACATATTGATTGATAGTAAAATATTTTGTACATACTGTGACACCAACAATGTATTTAATGTTTTGAAAGACACTCCAGAACACATAAACAGAATTTCTAATTCACTGATATACAACAATAGTTCTCAGAAGTAATGAGCAAAACTGCCGAGTTTTGCTTTGTTGAAAAATTTGTGGAACCATGAAATTTGCTGAAATTCAACGAGGGGTGGTGAAAATGCATTGCAGTTAAGGAGTTTTTAGCTCTGCAAAGTATATACATTGTTCTACCTTGTTAGTGAAGCTCCATCCCATTAGCTGCAACTGTCCTTCAAAATAATGGGGCTCCAATGTGGCCAATATCATTTTAACCATGGTGCCTGGACAGCCCCCAAGCTAGGCCATGGGAGGACTGGAGAAGGCTCAGTTTCCTTTGGTTTAAGTGAAAGGAGTGGGGGAGTTTAAGTGGGGGAGGATAGCAATATTGACAGTGGTTGGCAAGGTTAATATAGTGTAGCGCAATAGTTATAATAAGGTCTTTTCAATTGTTCTGGTAACATAAATAGCTTGCAAATTTAATGTGTGTTTTCTATGACATGTCCTAACCTGACTATGAACCTGGGTTTTTATAAGGACTTCATATTATGCAAACAATAACTTCTTTATGAAAACTGTGATGAAATATTTCAAGTGGTAGTAATAAATATCAACAATAAAATGCAAGATAACCTTAATTTCTTTTGTCAAGGTAAAAACAGGGGAATAAATGGTACAATGTGAAGCAAAATATTTGCAGTCATTGGGTAGTATTTATTTACATTTTAGCATATTTTGTTATACAGTATATTAGAAGCATTTAAATGATGTCTCGTTAGATTTGGCAGGCTTTATCATCTCATTTTCAGTTTAAGCCTCATATAAAGGGATTGTTAACACCGTCCCACAGCACATAGAGTGTTCTGACTGAACAAAATAAAAGTTTTGTATAAAATATATTTTACCATATATGGAAAGCAGCATGTAAGGGCCCCAAAAATGGACGAAACCTGGGTGCACATGCATCAAAAGTTCATATATATATATTACTATATATATATATTCATAAAAGTTTTGTGCACAAAGTCTTTTTTAATTTGGCATTGCAAACATGCCTGGACTTTAGATTGAGCCCTCCCTACACATAAATCAATTAGAATGATCTCTTTCTTTTTTTAACTGATCATGTAGTAATATTCCTAAATACAAAGTGGCTTGGTTATTCAGTTTATAGTGGGATGGAGTTTGGCTGAATAAACCTTACTAGTAATGAGTGAATCTGTCCTGTTTAACTTTGCTAAAAATGTTGTCTAAAAGACACACAAAAATGCACAAAATGGGGAAAATTCGCAAATTACATTTTGAAAGGTGCATAGCACAATGCTGGAAGCACTTATTTAATGCCAGGAGGCAGGTACATGTTTCTCTAGGGACTTGCATCCTGTGATGTTCCTGGCATGTACTTTCTAAATGAGGCACAATCTAGGCCAGGACCAGGAGATGCCCCTGTGTTACCCTCTCTCTGTCCATCCTATATGCAGAACTGCTGAACACTACATTTGTAGCATGTTGACTGAGTTTTGTCTTTCCTGGAAAAGATTGTAAAATGAAAACAATTAGATCAAGTATTTTATAGTTTTGTGCTGGCACATATTGATTGATAGTAAAATATTTTGTACATACTGTGACACCAACAATGTATTTAATGTTTTGAAAGACACTCCAGAACACATAAATAGAATTTCTAATTCACTGACACACAACAATACTTCTCAGAAGTAATGAGCAAAACTGCCATGTTTTGCTCTGTTGAAAAATTTGTGGAACCGTGAAATTTGCTGAAATTCAACGAGGGGTGGTGAAAATGCATTGCAGTTAAGGAGTTTTTAGCCCTGCAAAGTATATACATTGTTCTACCTTGTTAGAGAAGCTCCATCCCATTAGCTGCAACTGTCCTTCAAAATAATGGGGCTCCGATGTGGCCAATATCATTTTAACCATGGTGCCTGGAGAGCCCCTAAGCTAGGCCATGGGAGGACTGGAGAAGGCTCAGTTTCCTTTGGTTTAAGTGAAAGGCAAAGGGGGGGAGGATAGCAATATTGACAGTGGTTGGCAGGGTTAATCTAGTGTAGGGCAATAGTTATAATTGCAGTGAAGTCAATGGGTGTTTTTTCCTTTCAAAATAGATTGGTCTCTATAGGCTTTTTTCGTGCCTTTTCGAGACTTTCATGGTGACTTTTTCTGTGCACAATACATTGGACTTAATGTGCATTTTTTTAGGCCAAACTTTGTGGTGGTTTCATGAAAATATTTGCAGGTGGCAAAATGCAGAATCTCCCCACAAATCCATACCTAGAGAACAATTTTACTCATCACTTAACACCAGAGAATACCAGAAGTGTTTCTTGTCCCATCCTTTTACATATTTGACTGGATTCACTCTATTGAGGAAATCTCACTTTTAATTAATGATGGCCCAATTAGTTATGATATACCTATTTCTCATCATGCTTTGGCCCATATTTCCTCAGCAATACAATGAGCCTGTTTATGAGTACGGCTCACCTACAATTCTATAACATTCAGCTAGTCCCATGACCATATTTAGCATGTAGCAATGGAACCAGCACTGCTGGATTGTTTCCTGTTTGAGCTGATTCTTTTGAAAGTGGAAACAAACATGGTATCCAGTCTTGTATAATGAGCATGTTATCCTTGAATAGATATTTAGACATTGTGTTCATTATGAGACAGTAAAAGAGTTAACTACAAAATATGTACCATATTAACTGCTGCCTTTCAATAGATAGCTCATAGACTTATGATTGAAATATTTATTCAGAGATTTGTGAGTTTTTGCGTTTTTACTACCCTTCAGGACACAAAGACATTTTTTTATGGGCCATGCTTAAAATATTTTTGTTTCAGTCAATAAATAGGTTATTGCAATTATGCCATATGTTACTGGTGTAAAAGCAGTGATAATGATTGTGAATACCATTGACAAGTATATCACAGAGATTGTATCAAAGTTCAGGAACTTTCTGTGCTTTTCTTTGATGACTTTTGGCAACTACAAATTGAGCGACTATCAAGAGCCTTAATAAATAAACTGTTCTTTTGTAGTAAAGGTTGTATATGAAATGAGAAATCATGGGAGGGTGAAGGTTATAGTTGGGAGAAAATTCTTCATAATGCCTTTATTTGAGTTTACACGGCAGATCCTGGTAAGCAACGTTTCAGGCCTCTTCCGCCCTTTTATCAAGAGCCATAGATACTTTTAATAATAAACCAGCCCTTATGTGTAGGTTCAAAAAACGCTGGGACCCAAGGAGGGCTTCCTTTCCTAGTAGATTGATTAGAGCTCACTCAAATAACCGATTCCATTACAAACAAGATCTAACAAAATAACTGTCTTTTGCACTAATTCTGCATGTAGAGAGACATGATGTCTGGTGATATTAATAGAGTGAGCTCTAATACATCTTCTAGGCAAAAGGAGCCCCCTATAAGATATATTGGATCTAACAGTCAATGATTATCTTACACCCAACTGCTGCATGAAGAAAGAATGAAGAGAAACAGATACTGAGAGAGGTATAGTAAAGATAAACGTGATTTTTTTTCAGAAACGGTACAAAATTTTTAATTGATTATATTTAGAAAACTTCATATTTCAGTATGCTGAAGCTTATATTACATTTTCATAATCAAAATAGTTCCCCTTTAACATGTATGGCAGATCCATAGTTTCCAATATATCGACTAATAACATTTTGTCATGGAATAATGGTGTTTCACTAATTGAGTTTAAGGCACACTGAAGTTTTACTGGTGATTTTCAGTGGCCATATGCATGGGGTTCATTTACAACCTCACCACTGCAGCCTAGCAAAGCATTGTTTTTACTCCAACTGCATCCAATGTGTCCAAACAAATGCAAGTGTGGGTGTGTGTTGTCACAAAACAGATGCAATTGCATCCAAACTTTGATATTGCGGAAGGAAAATTATTTGCCGTTCTAAGTTATTATGTAGTTTGCTTGTGATTCACTGGGTGCAGGTCTGCTTCACTTATTGAAACTGACAACAGAGGGTAGGTCTGAACTGAGATCCAAAATAAGCCCTGGCAGTTCAGGTACACAAAGGCCCAATCAGCCCACATATGGGCACAAACAGCCCCCACCAGCCCACTAAATACTGTCTTTCTAGGACATCTTATAGCAGCCCCTCTGGCATTTGCCAGAACCTACAGATTGCCAGTCCGGGCCTGACAGAGGGAATCAACATTGTTGTGTCATTAGAAGCAATGGCATGTAGTTCAGAAAAGAACGTGGGACATAGTGGTACCAAGTTCAACTATTTTAATTGTGTCTTATGACATTAACCATGAGAATTTGCAATGGGAAGGGTCAAGATTTCCAGTGCTCACTTATTTATTCAATATGAGTGGATATGGAGTATGTTTGTAAATCCACCTTTTACAATAACGATTTTCCATTCAACAATTTGTACAGAGCAGAGCTAGATTTTTAGTTCCATAATAGTATCAGAAATAAATTTATAATGGATATTGATATTTGTGCATAAAAGTGCTGTAACCAGATATTACTGGGTCCAACAGCAAATTATTTATTAGGCCCCCAAAATATCTAGATGCTTACCAGTTTTAACAATATTTATTGAAATTGTATATAAATCAGGGTCTCGTGGGACCCCTAGACCACCTGGGCCCCCCTGCAACCACAGGGTCTGCTTCCTCTTTAGTTACGCTCCTGTGTATATATGTGTGTACTCATTGCTGTATTATAATAAAGTAGGAAAGCCAATGATTTTTGGGAGAAGGACTTAAATTGCTACTTTTTTATTTAAATCACCCTTGAAATCCTTTATCAGAAGCTGCGAGTAAATAGTCATCTATTTCCTGCAGCTGCATTTTTGTCAACCCCTTTGCCAACATTAAGGATTTATTTTTAAAATTAAGAACTACTAATTCATTATAAGGTTATTCAAAGTGAATTTAGTTTGTGGACATTTTTGCTTGCAGCTGCTTTTTACAACAGCCTTTATTTTCTCTAAAATATTATTTTACACCAATTTATTTTCACTAAATAGCAGTATCCCAGTAACTCATGCTTCAGAGTGTACGTTGTAATCAAACAGTGACCTTGACCTATGATAATAAAATATAAAATACCAAGAAAAATAGCCACATTATAAAGTATGAACTGATTTTAAAGAAATATTTTACACTGTGAAGAAGAAAAAAATCAATAAATTCCCATGGCATTGTCATCCAAGGAAGCTTTTCATCCATGAGTGAGCAGCTGAATGAAAGATCTTCTTTATAGTCAGAAATGTGCTTGCAAAAGTTCATGTCCATTTAGAAAAAATACACACTAAGTAACCTGACACAGATTTCAGTTAAAAGGGAAAAAAGATGAAAATCTACAGCTGGTGTACATGAATTCTGCTTGTATATGTGACGGTTCAGCAAGAGAAAAACTGCAACTGAAATCCAGAAGAAAAAAGAGGCCACTTCATCCTATACTTGTTTTGTTGTGATTACATTTAGCCTAAATCATGATTATATAACAGAACTGCTTGGCCTGAGGCATTCCAGTCTGTTCAAGAACTGCAATGTCCTAAGGTTATAGGGATTATTGCTTCATTACACAGAATATGAGTTGACCATGAAAAATAAGACAGATATTTTTGCTCATAAGAATTAGTTCTGTCATGATACTGGACTGTGTTGATCTGGAGAAAGCCAGATAGTTTATTTTTTTACATGTATCCAGAATGCTTTGGACCTGGGGTTTTCCAGATAAGGGGTCTTTTGGTAATTTGGATCTCCATACCTTTAGTCCACTAAAAATGATTTAAACATTAATTAAACCCAATAGTTTTTGACTCCAATAAGGATTAATTATATGTTAGATGGGATCAAGTACAAGGTACAGGTATGGGAGCTGTTATCCAGAATGCTAGGTACCTGGGGTTTTCCAGATAAAGGGTCTCTCTGTTATATGGACCTTCATACCTTAAGTCTGCTAAAAATCATTTAAACATTAAATAAACTCAGTTGGATTGTTTTGCCCACCAATAAGGATTAGTTATAGCCTAGTTGGGATCAAGTACAAGGTACTGTTTTGCTATTACAGGGACTAAGAAAATATGTTTTAAAACTTTGATTAAAATGGGAGGTGGCCGTCCTGTAATATGGAGCTTTCTGGATAGTGGGTTTTCAGACAACAGATTTTATACCTGTGTTTACATCATGCAATTACCATGGGCTCTCCAGGAACCTGCTAATGTGTCATAAAGTATTAGAAAAACTTAAGGATATACTGTATATATATATATATATATATACTGCCCCCACCCAATAAACATATATATATTAGCTTTTCAATATCCAGCTAGAAAGATTGTACTGATTGCAATTTAATTTCAATGCATTTATTAGATGTGTCCCTAAACTTTTAAATGATCTGGTAACCTTAATATATACACACTCAAAGAGAAATACATATAGTTATAGGAATGGGATCCGTTATCCGGGAATGTGTTATCCAGAGAGCTCCAAATTACAGGAAGGGTTTATTTAATGTTTAAATAATTATTTAGTTGAAATAAGGTATGGAGATCCAAATGATAAAAAGACACCTTATCCAAAAAGCTCCACGTTCCGAGCATTCTGGATAGCAGGTCCTATACATGTAACGGAGGGCAGTTTTCCTGTGTAAGTAAAATGAATAAATTATAATCATATAATAGCATTAATTTTGCATCCTATGAAGGTATATCCATCAACTAATAGCACTTGAATTGCACTTTATACCTTGATAATGATTGTATTAACATCTGCTAGAGCTACTGGTGCACTTTGGCACAGTAAAAAAAATCATTGCCTAGAAAAAAAAATGCTGCATCTGCCTCTTGCATTGGTTGACCATAGGCCCCAGCTTTGAGGCCACTGTGTGGAAACTCTGATCAAATTGGTAATTTGAAAATAAATTAGTAAAAAGCTAATATTTTAATAATATAATAATGTAATGATATCATGTATTGATAATACATATAAACCATTTACTATGTATAAGAGGCCTATTTATTCAAGGTTTTTTTTTATTGGAAAACTCACCATATTTCATTGTGCACTTATTTCTTTAAAAACGTTGTGTTCCTCAGTTCGTTGTGCTCAAGACATTTTTTTGAAGGTACAGGTCAGATTATGCATCATTTGTAGAATGGATGATACAGATATGGGACCAGAATGCTGGGGTTTTCTGCAGAAGGGATCTTTCCTTAGTCTGCTAAAAAAATATTTAAAAATGAAATAAACCCAATAGGATTGTTTTGCCTCTAGTAAGGATTTATTATGGGATTGTTTTGATCTTAGTTGAGATCAAGTATAAAGTATTGCTTTATTTTTATAGAGAAAAAGAAAATATTGTTTCAAATTTTGAATTATTTTATTAAAATCGACTCTGTAGTTGATGGCCTTTCTGTAATTTGACCCTTTCTGGAAACTGGTTTCCAGATAATGTTTCCTACACCTGTATTTTCATTTAAAATATACTGTAGCTATACCTCTATCTGCAGGGCTTTTGGGGACAGGTTAAAGAGCGGTTTTATCTAATGATCTATTGTATACAACTGGGCAGGAGCAGCATTGTTTAGACAACACAGAAAAGATAGCTGAACCTAGACTAATTAAAGGCAAATACAAGTAAAAACCAGAACTTCTGCCTCAAGGAAAACCTTGAGGCAGAAAAAAAGCAATTAGTATGTCAATTCAAATGAATAATTCTACTTTAAAGGGTTGTAAACCTAAATATAACATTTTGAATAATGAAAGTAAAGCTGGCCAAATACTTAAAGATCTGCTCATTTGGTGAAGTCACCAGATGAGTGGATCTTTGCCTGGTTTGACCACCCACAAATCGCTATGACGAGGACCACAGTCATGCATTGTGCAGTTCTCACCTGAGAATTTTCAAATCTGACCAATTGATATCTGCTCCATATCATTGAAGTGTCGATGGAATTGTGGGCAATAAAGTCTAGACTCGTATTTATGTAGCACTGATATATTCCACAGAGCTTTACAGAGTTCATACATCATCACATGAGTCCTTGTCCCAGTTAGGGTTGCCACCTGGCCGGTAAAAATGATGGATGATCCCAATGTTATTAATAGGAAAAACATTATAAATATATAGGAAGGCCGGTATTTTTTTCTAGAAAAGGTGGCAACCCAGGTCCCAGTGGAGCTGACAATCTAAGGTCCCTATATATTCACACTGTCTTCAAGTGTTCATTTTTTTTGCTTTCCCAAACTGTACCAGCTTGTCCAACACTTCCTGGTTTCTACTTTCTAGACAGTGAGCTTACACTCAGAGCTCTTGCCCTTTTTGACAATTCCTCAATCCCAACACCTGTACTGACTTTTCCAGCCTCGGAGACCACAGAGTCTGTTATTCTCCACATTTGTTTTGTCTAATAGAACATTCTGAGAGAGATATTTATAGACTTTAAACTGTGCCACAGTGGATAATGGTGGATTGAGGCTATTGAGTAAATAAGTGTTGGGACTAAAAAGGAGTCTCTTTCTCTTAAGGTGGCCATACACTGAGAGATCCGCTCATTTGGCGATGTCCCAAACGAGCGGATCTCCCTCCGATATGCCAACCTTGAGGTGGGCAATATTGGGCTGATCTGATCGTGGGCCCTAGGGCCCAACGATTGGATCCTAACGTACGGGAACGGGTGGTCGGATCAACGAACAGATGCGGCCGCGATCCGACGGGATTTTTAGTCCCATCCGATCGAGATCTGGCTGACTTTCGGCCAGATCTCGAACGGGGAAGCCCGTTGGGGACTCCCATACACGGGCCAATAAGCTGCTGACTCGGTCTGTCGGCAGCTTTTATCGGCCCGTGTATGGCCACCTTTACTCCCTCTCTCTCTCTATCTCCCTCTCTCTCCTTTTCATTAAGGTGGGGGGGGGTTCAATGAGGCTGTTACCACAAAATTCATACAGACAAAAACAACAGATTAAGAAACATTTAAATTACAGGTTAGAATGTAACAAAATAGGTAAAAAGCCAAGGGGGTGAATACCTTTGCAATGCAATATATATATATATATATATATATATATATATATATATATATATATATATATATATACACAGTATATATATATATATACTTTATAGTCACTATAGATACCGGCACTCACCATATTTCAAACAAATACCAGGTGCTTCCCAATTGATACACACACTGAAAGCACTCATGGATATAGAAAAGGTGAATTCATTGGAGCTTCACATAGTCCTGATGACAGTTCAAGGACGTTGATGTGGGGGACTATGTGAAGCTCCAATAAACTCACCTTTTCTATATCCATGAGTTCTTTCAGTGTCTGCATCAATTGGGAAGCACCTGTTATTTGTTTGAAATATGGTGAGTGCTGGTATACAGCTTAAATATATTGCAATATATGGACAGACAATCCCTCTTTTGCTTAAAGGGTAAGGCATTTTTCAGTAGCAGTATGCACAATATATACATATATATATATATATATATATATATATATATATATATATGTATATATATATATATAGACAAATATATGCGCACTCTCCTTGTTAACCCTTGTGAGGTTCGCCCGGGTGCTGCTCCTGGTATTTGGATATGCATAGAAAGGAATGGTAGCGCACTCCTGGGACTTGAATTATACTGTATTTTATTTCAACATGGCAAAAAGATCAATGTTTGTTTTGTCTAATAGAACATTCTGAGAGAGATATTTATAGACTTTAAACTGTGCCACAGTGGATAATGGTGGATTGAGGCTATTGAGTAAATAAGTGTTGGGACTAAAAAGGAGTCTCTTTCTCTTAAGGTGGCCATACACTGAGAGATCCGCTCATTTGGCGATGTCCCAAACGAGCGGATCTCCCTCCGATATGCCAACCTTGAGGTGGGCAATATTGGGCTGATCTGATCGTGGGCCCTAGGGCCCAACGATTGGATCCTAACGTACGGGAACGGGTGGTCGGATCAACGAACAGATGCGGCCGCGATCCGACGGGATTTTTAGTCCCATCCGATCGAGATCTGGCTGACTTTCGGCCAGATCTCGAACGGGGAAGCCCGTTGGGGACTCCCATACACGGGCCAATAAGCTGCTGACTCGGTCTGTCGGCAGCTTTTATCGGCCCGTGTATGGCCACCTTTACTCCCTCTCTCTCTCTATCTCCCTCTCTCTCCTTTTCATTAAGGTGGGGGGGGGTTCAATGAGGCTGTTACCACAAAATTCATACAGACAAAAACAACAGATTAAGAAACATTTAAATTACAGGTTAGAATGTAACAAAATAGGTAAAAAGCCAAGGGGGTGAATACCTTTGCAATGCAATATATATATATATATATATATATATATATATATATATATATATATATATACACAGTATATATATATATATACTTTATAGTCACTATAGATACCGGCACTCACCATATTTCAAACAAATACCAGGTGCTTCCCAATTGATACACACACTGAAAGCACTCATGGATATAGAAAAGGTGAATTCATTGGAGCTTCACATAGTCCTGATGACAGTTCAAGGACGTTGATGTGGGGGACTATGTGAAGCTCCAATAAACTCACCTTTTCTATATCCATGAGTTCTTTCAGTGTCTGCATCAATTGGGAAGCACCTGTTATTTGTTTGAAATATGGTGAGTGCTGGTATACAGCTTAAATATATTGCAATATATGGACAGACAATCCCTCTTTTGCTTAAAGGGTAAGGCATTTTTCAGTAGCAGTATGCACAATATATACATATATATATATATATATATATATATATATATATATATATGTATATATATATATATAGACAAATATATGCGCACTCTCCTTGTTAACCCTTGTGAGGTTCGCCCGGGTGCTGCTCCTGGTATTTGGATATGCATAGAAAGGAATGGTAGCGCACTCCTGGGACTTGAATTATACTGTATTTTATTTCAACATGGCAAAAAGATCAATGTTTCGGCTCCCCTCTAAAGGCTCTAGAGGGGAGCCGAAACATTGATCTTTTTGCCATGTTGAAATAAAATACAATATAATTCAAGTCCCAGGAGTGTGCTACCATTCTTTTTCTGTGTGTATATATACAGTATATATATATATATATATATATATATACTGCCTTGGAAAGGTATTCACCCCTTGGCTTTTTACCTATTTTGTTACATTCTAACCTGTAATTTAAATGTTTTTAAATCTTATTTTATGTGATGGATCTGCACAAAATAGTCTAAGTTGGTGAAGTGAAATGAGAAAAATATATATAAAAAAAGAATTAAAAAAAAAATAAAAAAAACTGAAAATTGGCATGTGCTAAAAATCTTGGTGCAACCGATTACCTTCAAAAGTCACATAATTAGTGAAATGAAGTTCACCTTTGTGCAATCTAAAGTGTCAGTATAAACACACCTTTTCTGACACGGTACCACAAAATGGTACCACAACAAACCTGCCAAGAGAGGACTGTCCACCAAAACTCACAGACTGGGCAAGGAGGGCATTAATCAGAGAGGCAGCACAGACGAAAGGTAACATAGAGCTGGGCTTTATGGAAGAGTGGCCAGAAAAAAAGACATTATTTAAAGTTAAAAATAGGAAGCCATATTTTGAGTTTGCCAAAAGACATGTGGGTGACTCCCCAAATGTATGGAGGAAGGTGCTCTGGTCAGATGAGACTAAAATTTAACTTTCTGGCCACCAAGGAAAATGCAATGTTTGATGCAAACCCAACACATCCTATCACCCCAAGAACACCATCGCCACACTGAAACATGGTGGTGGCAGCATCATGCTGTGGGGATGTTTTTCAGCAGCAGGGACTGGGAAACTGGTCCGAGTCGAGGGAAAAATGGATGGCGCTAAATACAGGGATATTCTTGAGCCAAACCTGTGTCAGTCTGCCTGTGATTTGAGACTGGGACGGAGGTTCACCTTCCAGCAGGACAATGACCCAAAGCATACTGCTAAAGCAACACTCGAGTGGTTTAAGGGGAAACATTTAAATGTGTTGGAATGGCCTAGTCAAAGTCCAGACTTCAAACCAATTGAGAATCTGTGCTCAGACTTGAAGATTGCTGTTCACAAGCGAAAACCAACCAACATGAAGGAGCTGGAGCAGTTTTGCCTTGAGGAATGGGCAAAAATTCAAGTGGCAAGATGTAGCAAACTCATATAGGTGAATGTAATTAAAGTCGTAAAGCGCAAAACAATTTGCGCCAATAAGACTAAAAAGCCACATCTCGCAATGTAATATTGTTCCTTAAACTGTTATTGCATTGCTAATTCTAATTGCACATTGCGAATTGTAATTGCGCACTCTTAAGAAGTGCTTGAAGGAGTCGTAATCTTTTGGAGCAAACATAATGACTTTTTCAGTAAGAAGTTTTATTACATTGACTACGCATTTAGGCAAACTATAAAATTCGCAAACGGTCTTCCACTGTCGGAAGTGGTCGCTAAACAGTTTCCGGGTTCACAAAAGCTGTATTAAATTCGCACAAAGCAAAAAAATTTTGCGCAAAGGCATAGCTCTTCACATTGCGAATAGTTTTTCCGTTAGCGACTTTTCCCCCCATAGAGACTTATCCAAAGCGACTTGCAGCTGTAGTTGCCACAAAAGGTGGCTCTACAAAATACTGACTTTGGGGGGGTGAACAGATGGTAGTTGGATGACCTGCTATGTGGTTTGGGTGCAAAGGAAACATTGAATGCACCATCTGTATAAGCCTGACTCAAGATAACCTTTATATGGTATGCTGTGCCTATTTGTATTGAGCATATCCCTGGGTGTTTCTGATGTGGTCTTGTGCAGTTTAAAACATTCTTGGGCATAATGCCTTGTGCCCTCTACTTAGGGCATGCTGTTTCTATAAGACATCAAGCAATTTAAAGCAGTTGTTACATTTAGCTGCCTCATACCATTCATCTCTCCATTCGACCACAATGAGCAGTAATGATTGCAGATCACAAAATCTAAAGACTAGGGTATAAATGTATTTGACATAATTATTTAATGGCATATAAACACTTGCATGTTTCACAATGGAGCTGCCCTTTCTCTCCGTTCTCAGCAGTGAGTTCCTAGCTTTAGCAAACTGAAGGCTGTTACAACAAGGCATTGTTTATCCTACTGAAAGTGAAGGAGAGTTTGGCATTAGATGAACGGGCATTTTTTTTTTCTGTGCAAGATGTATTTGGAGCAAGTTTCCCATAAAACTTTACAGAGTTCAGTTTGTATCTGATGATGCTTAAATGCCTTGCCATAAAACAATGTTGATGAAAGCATTTCTTATTGGCTTGCAATAATTACTGGCTCAACCTGCCTAACGAAAAGTAAATCCGCATTACACTCCTTGAGAAAACACATTTCAGACAAACATACACTTTTATTAGGCAAACAGACAGGCAGAGTTAGATAAAAGCTTTTGCTGAAAGCTTTGACCCCTTTGAGGAGGTCTGCATGAACTTGCAGAGGGCTGTGTGATCCAGTAACACATGACTCATTTATCCAACAGGTTAAGCATGTGTCAGAGTTCAGTTCTCCTTGAGGAAGAAGGAAAACGATCTTGACCCTGTCTTGTTTTAGACCAGACATTGGTATACTGGGTAAGTAATGTGTGTTTACGAAAGGGAGCAGTACATCAAACACAATTTATTTCAGTGCAGCAAGGGATTTATTAAACTGACTTCAAGCAGTTCTTGTCCTGTGCTCAAAGTTCCCCAAATCTGCAGTCTGTGTCTTGGAAAACCACAAGCTTTACTTGAATGAACACATCTCCCAAAATAGCTTCATCGCTAGAGAATCTGGTAATCCTTTTCACTATATTTCGCAGGCCAGGCACAAATAGGCAGCCGCCAAACAATCAGATCCACCCAATTTGGCCCACCATAGGGGTTGATTCCATGGCCAACTATGAGAAAATATGGGGGACCTATGGAAAATCTGTCAGGAGAGTAACACATCAATACACCAGTGTGGTCCTTGCTCGACTGAATTTTCAAACCTGCCAATTTTCAGCCAGATATTGATCAGATAGGCCAATCAGCAGACATAATACATGGGCTAATAAACTGTCTAATATCACTTAAAAGGTGGTAGTAATTCTAATATTCACTTGCGCAGTTTATATCAGAGCAGGCTGAACAGGTGCTGCATTGCTCCAGAATGTACTTGTAAGTCCAAAGAGGAAGAGGAGAATGGGCACAATTACCTTTTTTTTCATGGCCTTAAAGGGAATGTCTACCCAAAATATAAGTTTTTGCCTAATACAAGAAAACATTATTCTAAGCAACTTTGCAATATACATTCATTACAAATTTTATATGTATTGCTATGTGTTTTCTGTCCTTTTCTATTCTCAACACTGATGGCTAAGACTGTTGATACAATGTAAGACAAACAAGGGAAAGTTGTGCTCACCACTCATTTTTAAAACCATTAGGCAGGGGTGCAATGAGGCTGTGACCACAAAATAAATATAGACAAATACAAGAGTCCTCTGCACTCAACCCATTATCAATATATTCAATACAGGGATTGCCTGTCCATATATTGCAATATATCCAAGCTGGCCAACTACGTCAAAGTCATCCCATAACTGGCCAGTCCTATGCTCAATTTTCATCTGATTCATCAAGAATTCTACTGCTTCACCATACATTTCACAAAGGGACTAAGCTTTACCTGCAACTCACTAGCTGCTTTTAAAGTAAAGCTTGGATATATTGCAATATATGGACAGGCAATCCCTGTTTTGTTTGAAGGGTAAGGCATTTTTCAGTAGCAGTATGTACAAAATGTCTCTGTCTTAAATATATTGATAATGGGTTGAGTGCAGGGGACTCTTGTATTTGTCTATATGTATTTTGTGGTCACAGCCTCATTGCACCCCCGCCTAATGGTTTTAAAAAATTAGTGGTGAGCACAACTTTCCCTTGTTTGTTATAGTTATACAGGAGCAGTGACCAGCTCCATGTTGTAGCTCCCACCCTTCCCAGCTATAGTCAGGTGATCCCACTGGTGTCTAATAAAAGAGCAGCCATGTTTGGGAGTTTTACTTTGAAACAGCTAGTGAGTTGCAGGTAAAGCTTAGTGCCTTTGTGAAATGTATAATGAAGCAATAGAATTCTTAATGAATCAGATGAAAATTGAGCGTAGGACTGGCCAGATATGGGATGACTTTGACGTAGTTGGCCAGCTTAAATATATTGCAATATATGGACAAACAATCCCTGTTTGTTTAAAGGGTAAGGCATTTTTCAGTAGCAGTATGCACAAAATGTCTCTGTCTTAAATATATTGATAATGGGTTGAGTGCAGAGGACAATGTAAGACAAGCCAGACCTGTCTTTACTGGGGAACTAAGACTTTTGCAACATTGTTTAAAAAGTAACACCCAGTCGTTAAGTAAATGCTGCTTGTAATAGCTATTGTTTTTACAAATGGACTGAAACTTTTTAACAAATGTATGTTGGAAAGTTGCTTAGAATTATGCTTTCTTGTATTAGGCAAATTTTTATTTTGGGTTGACTTACCCTTTAAGTGTGAAAATGTGTGTTCATTTAAGCATGTTGCACTTACAGTTTTAAGACTGCAGACAACAAAAATTTACATTTGTAATCCCAAATTCCTGCATCTGATCCGTAGTTTAACCTTCCTACAGTGAATCAGCTGCACTTCGTAAAATCACTGTGGGGTTTTTTTTGTCTACTCCAGGAACCTTTAACTAAATTATTGGTAATGTCACCTCTCCTGTCCATAATGAACACTGCTGTGAGGCTCATACACCTCAGCAACCGCTCCTCCTCTGCCATGCCATTCAAATAATTGACCCTGACATTAAAAGCACTTCATAACTCTGCCCCACCCTACATCTCTGAACTCATCTCTATATACTCGCCCAACCGCTTACTACGCTCCTCAACTGACCTGCTACTCAACTCTTCTCTCATTACCTCCTCACATGCTCGCATTCAGGACTTTGCAAGGGTTGCACCCCTCCTCTGGAACTCTCTCCCACGGTCTGTCCGACTTTCTCCCAACCTTTCTGCTTTCAAGAAATCTCTTAAAATGCACTTCTTTCGAGAAGCCTACCCTCACTCTGCTTAACTACCAAACGCAACACCACATAGAGTACCACATTTCTCACCCACTTAATTCAATCTTGCCCACTCCCACACCTTGTGTATTACTCACTTCCCTTTAGAGTGTATGCTCCTTTGCATAGGGCCTTACTCACCTTTTTGTACTGGTATTGATTATGATGTATGTAACTCCATATGTTCTATGTACTGTATATAATTCATGTGATTTAGTTGTATAATCACATTTACTTTACAGTGCTACGTAATATGTTGGTGCTATATAAATACATGTTAATAATAATAATAATGATATGTGTTCAACAAATTCATTACTTAAGACTCTCAAGTTGAGACCATGACTGTGATGAAGAATAGAGAAAATTTACATTCAGGAGGTTTGCTTGTAGATATGCAAGGACCTAGCACAATGGTTATAAGTTAGCGACCCATTGGAATTGGGAATTTCAGGAGGGTCTTATACAGAATGATTTCCATATTTAATGATTTCCATTTCTAAATATGAAAATTTACCATATTAAAACCAATACAATCATGGAATAGATACAAAGGAATAGTACTGAGCTTTAAGACTTAATCATGCACAATCTGCTGGCCTTTACGAAGTATTACTGCAGGCTAATAACCTCATATATCAGTTAGCACTGTGTTTTGTTCCTGTATGTCTGAAACTAACCAAAGAACTGATCTCTACAAGCCATTAGGATGAGCGCCCGAGATCTACTGTCTGAGAATTTCTTTGATTTCCTTTCACTGTGAAAGAAAACATTTTGTGAGGCTGTCATATTCCTAAGACAGGCATCATATTTAGATGCAGATCACGTTCATACGAAGAGAAAATTTATCAAAGGGTTGTGTGTTTATACTGGGCAAGAAAATGGTACAGGAGCCTGCCCTTTGTTAAGAAATTCTATCATTATATAAGATTTTATGAGACAGTAGGCATGTTACCTTTCCTTTGACTCAGAGGGATTTATGAAAACTGTTTTTTTTTGTCCCTGCAAACCTTGTAACTACTGTCGCTTTTTATACATGAGAGACTGTTTTGACCTTATCCATATCCATTACATCAACAATTCTGAAATTTTGTTGGAATAACTAAACAATTAAAGTCACTTTTCTGCAATGCAACAAATACTTCTCTGTGCAAGTTGGCTAATGTGGCTTGAGTCCCTTCATTCTGACTACCTCATACCATCATGTTGCAAATGTCACGATTAATGCACCTGTAAGGATTGTGCTATTTTTTTAGTAAAGACATTTGGGGAGAGTGAGGAAGCAACATTGCAGCAACTATTTATGACACAGAGATAAGGACAGTTAGCTGGCAAAGTTCTGCTGGATTGTATTATAGTAACAGTAACTACATGGTATAAAACCCTGTCACAGCCGGCACCGGATACCAGAACAAATGCCAAGCACCCTGGTCTCGGCTCGGCTTCACCAGTAGTGTGACCACCGTTGGGCTTCGGGAGGAGCCCTCAGCTCAGCCCTCAGGTGCCACCTGGACTTAACGAGGGGTGCAAGGCGAGATGTTCTGGCTGGCAAAGGGGCACGGCTGTTTAGCAAAGTCTTTAGGCCGAAGGTCACGGTACAAAAGGACAAGGCAAGCGGATGGTCAGACAGGCTGGATTGAGGCAGGCGTATAACAGAATTGTCAGAAAGGCAAAGGGTCAAAACCAGGTGATCAATCAGATGGGTTGAGGCAGAATCGGAGTCAAATAACAGGCAGAGGTCAAACCGGAACGTCAAACAGGAGGATTAAGCAGAGTCAAGGTCGGTTTCAGGCAAGGCTCGACTCGACTAACTAATGACCTTTTTAACTGCTAAAGCCAACAATCATTTCTCACTACTAATACTGCTTGATCTCTCAGCCGCATTTGACACTGTAGATCACCCTCTCCTCCTCCAGTCCCTCCAGTCGCTTGGCCTTCGTGACACAGCCCTGTCCTAGTTCTCTTCTTACATCACCAATCGTTCCTTCAGTGTCTCCTACAATGGAGTATCATCTTCTCCCCTACCTCTTTCTGTTGGAGTTCCTCAAGGCTCTGTCCTAGGACCATTACTATTCTCCCTCTACACTTCCTCCCTTGGCAAATTAATAAATTCGTATGGTTTCCACTACCACCTCTATGCTGACGATACTCAGATCTATCTCTCATCTCCTGATCTCAACCCAGAACTCCTAACTCGCGTCTCCTCCTGCCTGTCCGCTATCTCTACCTGGATGTCGCAACGCTACCTTAAATTAAACCTCTCTAAAACTGAAATGGTTCTCTTTCCTCCAACTAACACCAGTAGCATCCCCGAAGTATCCATCATAGTTAACAATTCCACTATCACCCCCTCTCCCCAGGCCCGGTGCCTTGGGGTTATCCTAGATTCTGCCCTGTCATTCACTCCTCATATCCAGTCACTTATTAAATCATGTCACTTCCACCTAAGGAACATATCCAAAATACGATCATTTATCACCCAAGATGCTGCCAAAATTCTTATTCACTCTCTCATCATATCGCGTCTAGACTACTGTAACTCTCTTTTAATTAGCCTCCCCTCCAGAGACTGTCACCTCTCCAGTCCATAATGAACACTGCTGTGAGGCTCATACACCTCAGCAACCGCTCCTCCTCTGCCTCGCCATTCTGTCAATCCCTGCACTGGCTTCCGTTACCTTTCAGAATCAAATTCAAATTAATGACACTGACTTTCAAAGCACTTCACAACTCTGCTCCACCCTACATCTCTGAACTCATTTCTATATACTCACCCACTCGCTTACTACGCTCCTCTACTGACCTGCTACTCAACTCTTCTCTCATTACCTCCTCACATGCTCGCATTCAAGACTTTGCAAGGGCTGCACCCCTCCTCTGGAACGCTCTCCCACGGTCTGTCCGACTTTCTCCCAACCTTTCTGCTTTCAAAAAATCTCTGAAAACGCACTTCTTTCGAGAAGCCTACCCTCACTCTGCTTAACTACCAAACGCAACACCACATACAGTACCACATTTCTCACCCACTTGCTTCGATCTTGCCCACTCCCACACCTTGTGTATTACTCCCTTCCCTTTAGACTGTATGCCTATGCATAGGGCCTTCCTCACCTTTTTGTACCTGTATTGATTGTGATGTTTGTTACTCCATATATTCTATATATGTAATTCATGTGATGTAGTTGTATAATCACATTTACTTTACAGTGCTACGCAATATGTTGGCACTATATAAATACATGTTAATAATAATAATAATAATAATAATAATAATAAAGGGTCAGGTTCCAGAGATCAGAATAGTCAAACAGGCAGGCAAAGGGTCAAAACAGATAATCAGGAACAGATTCACACAGAATAGCAACAGCTAAAGCACCAGGAACAAATCCTATCACGGGCAATCTACAATACAAACTGTCCCTTTAAATATATTCAAAACTCGCGCCATTGTGCGCTGACGTCACACATCAGCGCGCCTGCACCTTTAAGACGCGGACGGAAGCAGCGCAGAAGATCCTTGCGAGCGTCCCCGCTTGGAGTGCGACGGGCGTCCCGCCGAACTCCACAACCCCTACCGGGGTAAGTTATTACATTACCCCCCTCTCTAGGGGGGGGCCACTGGACCCCCAGGCTTACCAGGAAATTTGGTGTGGAATTGTTTCCTGAGGCGATCAGCCTTGATGTCTTCAACTGAGACCCAAGAGTTCTCCTCAGGACCAAAGCCCTTCCACCTAGTAAGGTATTGTAGCTTACCACGCACAAGGCGGGAGTCAAGAAACTCTTGGATCTCATATTCAGGCTGACCTTCAACCAACACTGGGGGAGGAACAGACAAGTGACGAACATTAGATGCAGATTTTAAAAGGGAAACATGAAAGGAATTAGAAATTTTGAAATTAGAAGGTAATTTTAGATGAACAGAGGGATTGATTATGGCAATGATGGGATATGGACCAATGAACCTGGGACCAAATTTGAGAGAGGGAACCTTCAGTTTAATATTCTTTGTAGATAACCATACCAATTCCCCCACCTTGTACTGAGTTGCCTCTCTATGGGATTTGTCAGCAGCTTTTTTCTGAGCTGAGGAAGCTGCGGACAGAGAGTTGTGGACCTGGGACCAAATCTTGGAAAATTGTTCTACAGAAACATTGGCGGAGGGTACAGAAGAAGTAGAGCCAGAAAAAGAAAAAGCTTTGGGATGCAATCCATTGACTATGAAAAAAGGAGATTCCCCAGAGGAAGAATGGGAAGCATTATTATATGCAAATTCAGCCCAAGGCAACAGTTCAGACCAGGTGGATTGGTTATGGGACACATAACATCGAAGATATTGTTCAAGGGATTGGTTGACCCTTTCAGTTTGGCCATTAGTCTGGGGATGGTAGGCAGAAGAAAAGAATAATTCTGTACCAACTAAAGAACAGAAAGCATGCCAAAATTTGGAAACAAACTGAACCCCTCTGTCTGAAACAATATTTTCAGGAAAACCGTGTAACTTAAAGATATGAGTAATAAACAGGTCAGCCAGGGTTTTAGCAGAAGGAAGATGGGGGAGAGAAATAAAATGAGCCATTTTACTGAACCTGTCTACCACCACCCAAATCACAGTTTTCCCCTGAGAAGAAGGTAAATCCACAATAAAATCCATGGAAATGTGAGACCATGGTTTTACAGGAATGGGTAAAGGATTTAGCAGACCCTGGGATAAACTATGGGAGGATTTAGATCTTTGACAAATTGGACATGAATTAACAAAAGCTTTAGCATCCAACTTAAAAGATGGCCACCAAACATGACGGGATAACAGAGAGATTGTCTTTGCAATACCTGGATGACCTGCCGCCTTAGAATCATGAACTTCCCTCAACACTTGTTTTCTAAGTTCCTCAGGTACAAACCATTTACCAGACGGAGTTTCAGCAGGGGCGGAAGACTGTACAGGGGACAACAAGGAAGAGAGGTCAGGTTCTAAGGCTGCGACAATTATCTCCCTAGGAATGATGGGAGTACACTCACTGGAGTCAGGAGAAACTGCTTCGAAACTCCTAGAGAGTGCATCCGCCTTGACATTTTTAGATCCAGGACGATAAGTTAAAGAAAAGTTAAACCTTGAAAAGAATAGAGCCCATCTGGCTTGCCTAGGATTGAGGCGTTTGGCAGACTCTATATATTAAAGGTTCTTATGGTCTGTATAAACCGTTACAGGATGCTTCACACCTTCCAGAAGGTGACGCCATTCCTCAAAGGCCCACTTAACGGCCAACAATTCCCTGTTCCCAATATCATAATTCACCTGAAAATTTAGAGAAAAAGGCACAGGGATGCATTTTGTTGGTCGTCGGGTGCCTTTGAGAAAGGACTGCCCCAGCTCCTACCTCCGAGGCATGTACTTTTACAATAAATGGAAGAGAGGAATCGGGATATCGGAGGATAGGGGCCGAACTGAACTCTTTTTTAAGAATTTCAAAGGCTTGCACAGCCTCTGGAGGCCTTAAGCTGGAATCAACTCCTTTTTTGGTTAAATTGGTAATGGGGGCAACGAGAATGGAAAAATCTTTAATAAATTGTCGATAGTAATTCGCAAAACCGAGAAACCTTTGAGTCGCACGTAACGAAAGGGGTTGGGTCCAGTCCAGGACTGCTCTCACCTGCCTGGATCCATTTCTAGACCCATGCTGGAAATTATGAACCCCAAAAACTGAACAGAAGCAACCTCAAAGGTACATTTTTCCAGTTTTGCATAGAGATTATTCTCTCTTAGTCTACGTAAGACCTCACAAACATGTTTACGATGTTCAGATAAATTGGAAGAGAAAATTAGAATATCGTCAAGGTAGACCACTACGAATACTCCTAACAAGTCCCGAAAAATGTCGTTAACAAATTCCTGAAACACTGCAGGAGCGTTACAGAGGCCGAAAGGCATTACAAGATATTACAATGCAGTCTTCCACTCGTCCCCTTCTTTGATTCGAATTAGATTATAAGCCCCCCTAAGATCAAGCTTGGTAAAAATTTTAGCAAATTTGACTTGGTCAAAGAGTTCAGATATTAAGGGGAGAGGATAGCGGTTCTTCATAGTGATCTTGTTAAGTCCCCTGTAATCAATACAGGGACAAAGACCGCCATCCTTCTTCCCTACAAAAAAGAAGCCCGTCCCCGCAGGGGAATAAGAAGATCTAATGAAGCCTCTCTCCAGGTTTTCTTTAATATACTCCTTCATTGCCTGTGCTTCGGGCAATGAAAGAGGATATGTTCTACCCCGGGGAGGAGTTGACCCGGGAACCAGGTCAATCGGGCAGTCATACTGCCAATGTGGGGGTAGAGTCTCGGCTGCCTTTTTAGAAAACACATCAGAAAAACCAGAGTAGGCAGATGGTAACCCTTCTAGAATGGTAGTGGCCACTACCGGAGGAATACAAACACCCCCACACTGAGACCCCCACTGAATAACCTCCCCAGCCACCCAATCAATAAGGGGGTTATGGACCTGGAGCCAAGGTAACCCTAATATAAGGGGGGAAGAGGCACATTCAAAGAGGAAAAATGCTATCTCCTCGTGGTGGAGATTATTTATACACATGGATAAAAACACGGTTTTACTTGAAATTTTCCCTGACCCTAAGGGTTTCTTGTCCACCGCTAATATATTCATGGGGACACTTAAAGAAACGGAAGGAATATTATGTCTGGCTGCAAAAGCAGCATCTAAGAAATTACCCACCGCCCCAGAGTCCACAAAAGCAGACACCAACACAGAACCCGTAGGCCAGGTTAACTTGACCAGTAACAGAATCCTTGAGGCAGATTGGGGAGAGGAAACTCCTGTACCCAAATGGAGCTCCCCTTCTCCATTTAGGCTTGGGAGTTTCCCGGCCTCTTAGGACAAAAGTTTAGAAAATGACCCTTCTCTCCACAATATAGGCAGAGACCCATGGAGCGCCTACGAGCCTTTTCCTCAGGTGTCAGATGAGAAGTACCTATTTGCATAGGTTCCTCCTGAGGAGAGGGCACAGTAGCCTTAGAGAATTTATCAGAAGAAATTAAGGCGGATTTATCACTGCAAGCCCCAGGGAAATTTGAAGAACCCTTTTCACCCCTTCTCTCCCTCTGTCTCCTATCTACCTGGATGGCAAGGAACATGAGATTGTCCAGGTTAGAGGACAGAGGGTAATTAACAAGACTTTCTTTAACCGGATCAGACAGCCATATTCTGAACTGGCTACGTAGAGCCATATCATTCCACCCGGTCTCTACTGCCCACCGGCGGAACTCGGTGCAGAACACCTCCGCATCCCTTTTTCCCTGGCGTAACTTACGAATCGCGATATCGGCCGAAGGGGCACGATCCGGGTCATCGTAAAGTATGGCCATGGTTTCAAAGAAAGTGTCTAAGGAAAAAGGGCTGGATCAGAGGCGGGCAGTCTAAGAGCCCAAATTTGGGGATCACCCTGTTATAGAGTCATGACAAACCTTACTTTCTCCTCACCTGTTGGAAACGAGTGAGGGAAGAAACCAAGGTATAATTTACATGCCTCTTTAAAGACAAAAAATGTTGGTCTATCCCCACTGAATTTATCCGGAAAAGCAATCTTGGGTTCTTGGGGTCTAACAGAATCACCCCACATAGCAGGGGAACCCACAGGGGAAGAGGCAACTGGTCTGATTGGCTGCTGCGAAGTTTCAAGCTTGCGGGTCATATTATGAAACCCCTGAAGCAAATAGTTTTGCTTCTGTTCATGGTCCTCCATGCGCTGTAGCAGGGCAGTAAGGAGCACTTCGGTGGTAGTTGGAGGAGGTGAAACGGAAGCAGCAGCAGAAGCACCGTCTAGACTTTCGTCCTCCATGGCCCATGATAATGTCACGGCCGGCACCCGATACCAGAACGAATGCCAAGCACCCTGGTCTCGGCTCGGCTTCACCAGTAGTGTGACCACCGTTGGGCTTCGGGAGGAGCCCTCAGCTTACTTGGGTGCCACCTGGACTTAACGAGGGGTGCAAGGCGAGATGTTCTGGCTGGCAAAGGGGCACGGCTGTTTAGCAAAGTCTTTAGGCCGAAGGTCACGGTACAAAAGGACAAGGCAAGCGGATAACAGAATCGTCAGGAAGGCAAAGGGTCAAAACCAGGTGATCAATCAGATGGGTTGAGGCAGAATCGGAGTCAAATAACAGGCAGAGGTCAAACCGGAACGTCAAACAGGAGGATTAAGCAGAGTCAAGGTCGGTTTCAGGCAAGGGTCAGGTTCCAGAGATCAGAATAGTCAAACAGGCAGGCAAAGGGTCAAAACAGATAATCAGGAACAGATTCACACAGAATAGCAACAGCTAAAGCACCAGGAACAAATCCTATCACGGGCAATCTACAATACAAACTGTCCCTTTAAATATATTCAAAACTCACGCCATTGCGCGCTGACGTCAAACGTCAGCGCGCCTGCGCCCTTAAGATGCGGACGGAAGCGGCGCGCGCGCCCTAGGCGCAGAAGATCCCTGCGAGCGTCCCCGCTTGGAGTGCGACGGGCGTCCCCGCCGAACTCCACAACCCCTACCGGGGTAAGTTATTACAAACCCTCATCCTTAGCAGCAAGAGGTTGACAAGACTTTCAGGCAACTGGAACAAGGAATCAGGCATGGGGCAAATTTACTAAAGAGAAAAACGCGTTTTCCTGAAATGACAATTCACAGGGACATCACCAATTTACTAAAAGGCGAATAACACAATTCACTTGCTAAAAAGTTTCGCCAGGCAAATTTTCCCTTAGGCAAATGATTGATAGTCTGCAAATTTATCAAAGTGTGAAAGTTTCAATCCTTTACCCTTTTCGCCAAAGTCTTTTTTGCCAGGTTTTGCCTGGGGAATTGATAAGATGAAGTTACAGCCTCAGCATTATTATGTCAGTGACATCATATTCTAAATTCCAAAAAAATCATAAAAAAAACACTGCCGTTTTTTCATATACTAATATGGGATTAAGTTTACAAGTTGTACCTGTTAAATATATGTTATTTACATAACCATTTGAACCTCATGCCACATTTGTTTTAGGGTAGACTCATGTCTAGGACAATATAGGATCTCTTTTGTCTTTATTTTGCTTCCATACTTGATACTTGATCAGCATTCAAAATATATGAGTAGTAACAATGCAATAAACACAATACCAAACATAAATTACCAGGTACCATATCATTTAACCAATAGCACACAGTGTAACAACCTAAAATGCCTAAATACCCACCTGTATATAAATGAATAAATCAATGAAAAAGAAAGGTTGTTTATAAATATACAATAATTGCAAAACCTTTATTTGTATGTTTATTTTTATTTATGTAACCCTGGGCTGCAATGAACTTTGTACCCACTGAGCATTTGCCAAAACAACAGACAAAACATGCTCATGGCAACACGCCCCATAAAACAATATCTGAACAATTGCAATGATCAAAGCAAGATTTTACTCTATCATGAAGCATTGGCTTTGCATAGATCAACAACAAATGATCTATATAATGAACAGGGTTTTCCATATGCATTGCTCCTGCAAGTACTGAGTAAATCCATCTGATTTTCAATGTACAAAAACAGCTGAAATGGCATGTAATTTACAATTCAGATGCCAATTCAGCCTTTAGTAATCTGCTCCCAAGTGATTAATTACACATTTGAGATAATATCATCCTTCTTATTTGCATCTGTGATTTATTTTCTGAAATCTGGTTTCTGATCTATAGAAAGAAGTATTTGCTTGCATTGCATACTCCAATGCGCAATCACCAAACTGGGCAAAACCCAACACTTATAATTAGTATAATGGCACGTGGTTGCTTTTCTTTCATTATTTCCTACAGAAATAGCTAATAGTGATGGGCGAATTTCGGCAGAACGACGAACAATTCACGTAAATTTTGCACGTGCATACAAAAAGTCGCTTGTGTCAATTTTGACACAGGCGTTAAAATTAAATTAAAAATTTTTGTGGGAATTTTGCAAATCTATTCGCTGGTGGCGAAACACGGAAAATCACAGTGAATTCCTTCTAGGCGAATTTATTCGCCCATCACTAGTAGCTAATGGTGGTTGACTCAGGTAGGAAAGCCCTGTGGCTTCTGAAAAACATACTGAAATACACAATGACTGTTGAAAGATGATGGTATGAATTTGCACAGCACCAGTGGATTCCTAGCCTGTCAGCAAGAAGGTATAGATTCATTATATGGAAAACCATTATCTAGAAAGTCCATAGACTTCATTATAATGAAATCATTTTTTAAAAATATTATTTCCTTTTCCTCTGTATTAATAAAACAGTGCCTTGCACTTGTTTCCAACTACAATATAATTATAAAAACAATGTTATTGGGTTTATTTAATGTTTACTTGATTTTTAGAAGATTTAGGGGCAGATTTATCAAAATGTGAGTTTAGAGCTTAATAAATAAAAACTCATCCATGTTCGGGGCAGTCGGATTGCGGGGCCGCATCAATGAACAGATGCGGCCGCGATCCTACTGGATTTTTAGTCCTGCCCGATAGACATTTCGCCAGGTATCGATCGGGGAAGCTCATCAGAGGGCCCCACATACGGGCCAATAAGCTAGTGACTCAATCTGTTGGCAGCTCTTATCTGCCCGTATATGGCCACCTTAACAAACAAAAGGCCAGTCCACTCCCTTCATTAGAAAGGACAGCTAGTTTATATTTTAAAGCAGAAATGTAGGACAGGACAAAGTATTGGGTGGTGTTGCCATCTCTCATCATAAGCGAGATAAAAGATGCTGAAACAATTTTCTAAAAGCATTTTAAATGTAATTTTAATATCTTTAACAGTGTGTTCTGGCCTGGAGACTTTATACAATGCTACTGCTGGGAAGGGATTGCCACTGATGAACATTGCTATGACCAAGCAAAAATCCTGTGTGTGAGGTCAAATGTGGTTGGTTTTCTAAAGTGGCACCTAGTCACCAGCAGAGCATTGGCACAAAGGATGTTGTGTTGTCTTTAACTGTGTTAATACATATTTTTTTATGGTGTGTAATATGATTCTAATAATAAAGGTACATTTTCATAAATAAACGTTTTCAAGTGTGCTCAGCATGCTTCTGCATCTTATGTGTCACTTATTTATCACTGGTACCATTTGTAAGGCAGATTTGACAAAAGCTTATATTTCGTGGAAATAATATCCTATAATATATTTCGTTTTCAGATATAGCAGTGTGATTGATTCACGGGGTTAATAAAAAATGCATTGCCATTTGGTTATTACAGCAGCATTATTTTAATCAATTATAGATTGTTAAAACAATAATATAACACTCCTTTATATACAATGCTCCTAATTATGGACTGTCTTACCAAAAAGCCCCATGCTCTCATTGGTCCTCTGTTTCAGGCATGTTTTTCCATTAAGTATAAAATGATTCAGATATATACATGTAGGGATCTATGTTTGTTCTATTTAAACCCTTTAAAGATTACATATTACAATATAACAGATCATATATTAATACATTTTAGTGGGATTTTAGATTAGAAAAAAAATCTATCTATTAGTGATGGGCGAATCTGCGGCGTTTCGCCGAAAAATTCGAGAATTTCCTGCGAAATTTGCAAAACGGTGAAAAATTTGTGAAACTGCGCCGGGAGCCCGTTTCTGACGCCGATGCCTGTTTTAATGCTGGCGTCCGTTTTTTTGGACTCCGGCGACAATTTTTTTTAGACACCGGTGAACTTTTGAAGTTTCGTGGCCGTTTCGCGCAAATTCGCCACAAATTTGCGCCTGGCGAATAAATTCGCCCATCATTACTATCTATCTATCATCTAGCTATCCATTCTATCTTATCTATCTATGAAACATCTAAACAGTTACATAACTATTGCATCCTTGTTGTGTATCAATTGTAACTTCTTACCCTGATAAATGACCCTCCGATAAATGGCCTGTTTGATATATTAGGTGTTTGTGTTCATCGCACTGTATAGTCAGGTTACATTAAGCATTTTGCTGTGTGTCATTCCATATTTTATTACAAAATGCAGCCTGGAGAGCCTAAGAGCTTTGCATACAAATGCATGTCATATACATTTAATTATACATTCAGTATCTTGTTACAGGATTTGTGCTTCGTGAGCATAATCCAGTGCTGGGTGAGATCACTGAAAAACCTTTTGCAGAGAACACAACCTTTAACTATTTGCTTTCTGGAGGCATCTGAATCAAATTAAAGGGGTTGCTCACCTACTAGCACTTTTTTTCAGACAGCTCACCAAAAATAAGGATTTTTTCAAATACCTGCTATTTTAATTTTTTACAGTTTTTCTAATATTTATGTTTCATTTTTCAACATCTTATATCTTTCTGAGAGGGGAGATCAACTGTAAACTGTTCTAAATTGATACATTTAGTTGGTACATTTCTAATCGTTGGCCCTGCTGAGCAGAATCCCTGGGTTTCATTAAAAGCCGCTGTCAGAACTGATACAGTGCAATAGTCGCTAATATTTCATATTTCATTTCAGATGCTGCTGAGAAATGTATCAACTAATGTAGCAAATTTAAACAGTTCAGAATCTGCACTTGGATTCCTGAGCTGCGAGACTGGAACACCAGAGACAGGAACATTATATTTTAAATTTCACCTTTGGAAAAATGATAGAAAAATAATAATTGGAAAGCAATCCTTATTTCTGGTGAAGAATCAGAAAACAACTCAACAGGAAAAAATGTTTGGAAAGATAACAATCCCTTTAAAGATCATGTGTAACAATATTAAAGATAATATGTTAATACATTTTATCAGGGTTTTAGATTGTAAAAAAAAAGTGCATAGATCAGCGATCCCCAACCAGTGGTTCAGGAGCAACATGTTGCTGACCAACCCTTTGGAGGTTGCTCCTGGTGGACTCAAATTAGGTTCCTATTTTTGAAATTCCTGCTTTAGAGGCAGATTTTTGTTGCATAAAAACAGTTGTGCAGCCAAGCAGAGCTCCCTCTAGGCTGCCAGTCCACGTAGGGGTCACCAATAGCCCTTATTTTGCATCCCATGGACTTTTTGCATTCTTGTGTTGCTCCCCGACCTTTTTAACATTTTGAAAAATTTAAAAAAAGATTGGGGATCCCTGGCATAGAGTCTGGAAAATATTTTAGCATAGATCTACCTATTACTGCCATGGGGTACTGTTGAAAACAATCATATCCAGAAATCAGTTGTGTTCATTGGTTCTGCAAGAAAATGCCATATAATTAAAGGTACTTGTGTCTAAAGCCAATACTTGTACTTCTACAATGTTGCACTGAGCACCTATTTATTCATTCTGAAAATCCAATGCAAGTGTGCCTATTGTTACAGGGGAACCCTGAAGCTACTGCCGCCCTCAAATGGTGTATCAATTGCCGCAGTGAACTTGCAACTAACGAATTGGGTAAAGATGTTGATGCCGATTTGCTGCATGTACATTGTGCTGAGGTTATCCACATTGACTTTGGAACAGAGAATGGACAAATGGGGTTATGTGATCAGTAGGTAGTGTTGGGGAAATTCAGTTACTGAAGACACTTGAGGTGAAAAACAAAGTTTAATTGACACAAGTTCTGTGGATTCTGAATTCACAAAGAGTCAGAACCAAAAAAAACAAAGAGATTGCAGGGTTTTATAGACTTGTACATGAGAACATATGATATGAGTGAAAGGGAGTTACCAGTGAGATAGCATAAAGATATCTTTTCACAACATAGAACAATAAAGAGCTGCTCTTACAACCAAACATGTGGCTCTGCCCTCAATGCCAGGCCACTAATGACCACGGCTAGCCTGAAAACAAAATTCAAAGCTCACAGGGAAATCTGCATGCAAAGAATTTTATTTTCTCTCAGTAGAATTCAATTGTGACTTGCATAAAGGCAAAAATATAATTGATTGGTAGGGGTGACCATACCCCAGATGAGGCCATCATGGACAGGCCATTACCACTGGCTGTTGTGACTTGATTCACAACCAGTCAATCACGTATGTGACTTGACTCTGTGTGAGGCCATTATGGGCAGGGCCATTGCCATTGACTGTTGTGACTTAATTCACAACCGCCAATCAGTTCTGTAACATATCTGCAACGTATACAGTACATCAGTCAGCTTGCTAACTTCATAATTCTATCATTTGGCTTGAGGTTGAGTACACAAAAAGAAGATCTGTACTGTTTATGTACTCTGCTGAAAAGTACAACTCCAAGCTTGTTCTAGGTGCTTGATCAACAGATGAAATAATTCCATATATCCAACAGTATCAAACTGTAGGAAAAATGAAGACACATACAGTGAATGGTAACACAGTTTCATATCATCTAAACAATGGAGCTTAGTGCGACAATGTTAAAATGTAGAATGAAACTGACACCTGCCCAAGCTTCAAATAAGTTGAAATTATGTTGCTACATAAAACACAATTACACAATTAATGCACAACTGAACAGATGCAATAAAACCAGATAGCCTACTATTGCTTGTCTTCTGTTTTGAGTTAATAAACTGATTGCACTGTCTGTTTGTGTTTGCGCAGCCCTCTGGATATATTGTCTTATATATTGTCAGTAGGGCAAGCCTGAAAATGCGATTACACCAAGATAAATGGCTTGAGATTAGCCCTAGTACTGACTGAGAAAGACGTATGGTACAGGGCATGATTTCAGACAATTCCCCTTGAACACAATGGGAGGTGATTTGGGGTGTTTTGACCCTGTATTTGTTAGAGCCAAAAAACCTTCAGATGACTAATTGTATAAGTCTTCATATTCTACTCCACAAGCTCTGTTTAAAGTATCATGTCTGGATCCTGATGGTCATTTACTGCAGTGCAGGGTCTTCTCTAACTTGTGTACCAGTCTATAGGGGTTGCTGGAATATCTTCCTCTCTCTTTTGTGTTGTGCTGTGAAATACATTACCACTTGTTTATATTGACAATAGTTACATGGTTAATTTGGGTTGTATACTGACCAATCTGAACTAACTGGAGATCTTAAGATCCCAATAGCCTTGGATATTATGCTTGTTCAAAAAGTCATCCAAGTGATTTCTAAAGGAATTAACAGAATCTGCCATCACAACAGCATTACTAAAGCAGCATAAATATACAGAGAGATCTTTTCAAAAAATAAACAGGTTTGCGCAAAAACTACACAATTAATATAGCTATCCAACGCAAATATGAGTGAAGGAGACCCAAGAGCTCACATCATACTATTTTGTACATTATTTATCCTGCTACAGTTTAAAACAATTTGGAACCCCCTCTCCATAAACTGCTGAAAACAGCACATGTCATTGTATGGACATAAATGTGTGGAACACAAGCAATTGTGAGATAAATCCCAGCAAGTGTAAAACTGCCTGTACACCAAAAATATATTGTAGGTTTCATAGAACAGCCAGCCCATGTGTATGCATAGAAGTTGCATTAAGGCACTTGTATGTGTTTTATCTTGCAGATTTTCCAGTGGATTTTCTGTGTACCAGCCCAAGGTCTGTACATCCCCAGAGACACCAATTACAGGCACTAATTGGACAGCAATACATCAAAGTCACTCCTGAGACTGGATCCTCTGAGCTTCAGAAATCTTTCCCACTCACCTTTTGTTTTTTGCTCTCAACATGATAAATATTTTGATAAGTAGATTCTTGTAAATGAGAGTCATTATCCAAGAGATGTACTTAGAGAGAAGACATGGGGTGGCTGGCAGTAACTCTACTCTGATCCCCCTCCCCAGTAACAAATAATTATTTGGACAGATAAATTTGCTAATCGCTAATTCCCTCATTTGCAGGCTGAATTTTTTTAAAGATGTGGAAAATAACCGATCCAATATAAGCCCCAGGCTGTGAACAAAACTGAAAAACTACATTTTTTTTACACGAACAGAAAAACAGGTGCAAAAATGGGGTTTATGGGAAACTTTTCAAATCAACCTTTTCTAAGCCAGCAGCCAAATCAGTGCATTGACTTTGACATGTAAACGGATTAAAATGTATTGGTTCGATATATTTCTATTTTGTGTTTGATATTGTGACATTTTGGTCACAAACTGCTCAGAAAAAAAGGTTCTTACTCTCTGGAAGGGAATATGACATTTACTGAGCTATTTACCAAATTGCCTTTTTATTATATTACACTGTGGCATTAATATACAGGTTTTTATGTTCATATTGTCTGCAGCCGTATGTCACTAAAAATGCCTGCTAATTTCATTGCTATCAGAAGCAGTCTATTCAATCTGATTTTGCGTCTTTGTTAGTAAATATGTGGTGGATAGGTAGACAGACAGATGCGCTCTGGCCTGATGATGGGTTAACCCCTTCTAGAGTCTTGGGTGCTGTGGGGACCGCAGTCACAATATTGGGGAGTGGGGGAATGATTAGCAGCAGGACCCTGGACCAGACAGAGCTCTTGCCTCATTTCTCCTAGAAAAGCACAGGGAGCCCAAAGGATTATTTGACACGTTTTAAGCAAGATGAACATTGACTCTTTTCATCATTTACTGCCAAAGGAGACATTTGTTTTCCATCCCAGAGCAGTTCTTGTGTAAGTAATTGTCCCTGTTAACACAATACCCTTCCCCGCTCTCTGCTGCTCTATAAATAATACGGATTGAGATGTAAGGATATGACTTTCACAAGATTGGACAATTGATTAAATCTGTGACCTGCAATTGCGAATAATTTGGGCAGGCGATTTAAACAGATGAAGGCCTAAATTGCCTTGCTTGTATGTGAATTAATTCCTCATTCATCATCATTATAAAGTGATTGGTCCATTCACACCCCCTTTTCTGCAAGAGCTGGGCGGCTTCACCGACACTTTAGCAGAATTCTCAATGTGGCAGATTTGTGCCCTCCCCACTAGTAACCCAGCAGCTGGGAGAAATAAAACGCATTTATCCTTTACAGCCTGGCCCAGAGTGAGATGCAATCTAATGTGTGTGTATCCACTGCAGAGTTCCATTATAAGCAACATGATCACACAAACAATGGCACACATCACATGGATAATATATATATATATATATATATATATATATATATATATATATATATATATATATATATATATATATATATATATATTGTAGTGTGTCTTGAATTTATTTTGGTATAAATGTAAGCTTGTAAGTTCCTATATGAGTCTATACATGAATTACTATAATGATTTATTTATATGAATGAGTAGTGTTTTCTTTTTAAAATTCTACTTTCAATTAGGTTTTGCGTTGCTCGTTTAACATTGAACCTGGCCAGGGTATTTGGGTATTTACATTATTACACCTATTGTATTACACAGGGTAGTTTGGGTGCTAGGGGGCAGGTGGTACAACAGCAAGGAGCCCCATAATTTCTGAGGGCTTATAAAACAATATTTAATATGGTTTCAGTATGTCTAAGAGGACCAGAAATATATTTGTACTGGGTCCCAAAGCAAAAAGCTTTTTCTGGGGAGGCCACTGATATTACACATATATAGTAGTTTGCTTTGTGGCTTTAAATTAACCCCCTCATCACACACTATAGGCAATATTTAGAAGCTGTTTGCTGTCACCATAATGTAACTTGTTAGACTGTATGCTCTGGAGTACTGCGTGTCTGAGATAAGTATATACTTATATAAATGTGAATAAATGGGTTTATATTTATATACTATCATAAACAACTATGTTTGTGTATAAGTTAGTATCTATATAATATTAGTGTATAAACCAATTTTTGTGTAAGTAGTATTTATATAATATTAGTACTTACACTTACTTAGTTTGAGTATGAGTGGATTTCTATGAATATACGATTACATACACATACTATTGTGTTTGAATCGATATATATATTATTAATATATGCAACTATATTTGTGTATGAGTAGCTGTTTATATATTATTAGTATATACAACTATGAGCAGTTATCTATATACTATTAGTCGATACACCAATATTTGAGGATCAGGGGTTATCTTTTTAAGTACTAAAATGAAGACTGCGGTTTTCACTTCTGTGTTTTCTGTTGTTCTTGTGTCTCTCAGGGGTCTATTACATCCTTTTCTTAGTAGAAATAGATATATATATCAGGCATTATCAAACACAGATAATGATCGTTCAAACGAATCGATGTTGTGTTTCTAATGTTATATTTATATACTCAATTGATTTTATTTCCCAGATATTCTGGTACACTGTTTATAAACTAGTAATATTAATATCTGTTCTCAGGCAAAGTTATAGTAGATTTCGTGGGCAGTATTTGTTATATGAACGAACATTATTTTCTCCCTGGCATTTTTCATTGTAATTTCTCTTCTTAAAATAAATTTGTAATTATTTTGGCATAAGGCAAGCGGTTGCGAATGGGTTGGGTTTGTGATCACAAGTCAGCAGATAAGAGTCGGATGCCCCTTTGGCAAATACGAAATTGGCAAGATTACTGATATTGATGATCATAGTATTATACTGGGACAGTGGTGTAAATAGATGTTAGTGGGCCCCACAGTGAATTAATTTTAGGGCCCCCCGCATATCCAGAGGTTGCCTTTTTTAACTAATATATGTTGAAATTGCTCATTAATTTGGGCATCATGGGACCCCTTATACCTCCTGGGGGCCGCTGCAGTTGCAGTGCCTGTTTACACTGTACTGGGCTGAACTAGAGATCATATGGTAAGATTGCACATAAAATAATACAGGGACAGAGTGTCTCTTTAATATCGTAAGGTGCTGTTTGGGGTAGTAGATACTATTGGATTTGGACATTAATTGGTTATCAGCCCATTTTCTTGTTCTGTGGTGGAGGCTCACATCAACACTTGTGGAGTTAAAAGCTAATTAGCATCTTTATCCCCAGATTGTATAGCAAGGAACATGTTTTTGAAACAAAGGTCCGGGCTCTGTTCCCGAAACTATTGTAGCTTGCAGGCTTGGGGGACAGGCTGACATATGGTAGCGGCTATTTCCAGTCACTGCTCAACTCAAGGAATAGAATGTAACAAATGGAGCACAGGGATAATTGAAAACAAAGGGGAAGAGGCACAAGGATGCTGGTATGTTCGTATGATAGATGGGGCACCAGGGTTAAGATCTGCAGTTGCCAGTGATGTATCTTGGCTGAGAGCTTTTTGTTATAGAGAATGAATACCAGGGGTTCCCCTTGCTAACTTTAAGCCCCCTATCCCAATTTACACTGGACTGAGAGTGCAATTGAAGCTGAATTGCTCAAGTAACTTTAGTAACTGTACACCATGCAAATTCGATTAACCGATCCCTGTAGCTGAATGATAAATTATTAACCAGCAAGTCACGCCCAGCCTCCCAATTTATTCGCCTGTTAGGGCGAGCTTTATTCTAAACATGTACTTTGCAATCAGTTTGGTCACACTTACAAGAACACGGTTTAATAAGGCAATCAATCACCAGCTAACAGCCGGGGCAGGCAGGGAGGGAGCTGATGTTGTCTGGGGGGGATTATTATGCTTTACCCTCCCCATTTCGCTGTTAGTAGCCAAATTGGCACAATGTTCATTCAATATTATTATTTCTATCAAAAAAAACCAGCTGGTCACTATCCTGCTACAACATTATGCTCTACCTGTCTGCTGGGGATATAAACCCCATCCAATTTCTCAGCTTCCCTTTAACGTTCCTGGCCGACAAGAGGTTAACTCAGTGCCCTCCTCACCCCTAGAAGTGTAAAGGAAACGATCCCTTATTTAAGCAGAAATAGTGTAAGCTCTTCAGTTTCCATTTGCAAATAGTGGCTCAATTACCCAGAAAATACAGTCAATTAAAGGCTGTTGATTGGACAGGAGGTATTATCATTAATCTTGTACATTCCAATATTGCTTTAGACATCTCATTTTAGTCTCTTGTTAAAGGCAAATGCTGGAAGTCTTACAGGCGGCTGCAGCCAACCCATTTACTTGTCATAAGCCATTTAGCAGCATCTTAACAGCAATGCAGGCTTACATTTTTGGGAAGGGGAATATAGAGTAATTGATCGTTTTCTGAACAATTTCCATTGTTGCCTTCCTCCTGGACAAGCAAAATAACCCCTGACAGTACATTTTAGTTATAAGAACCTATTTCCATATATATATAGAGAGAGAGAGAGAGAGAGGGAGAGAGAGAGAGAGAGAGAGAGAGAGAGAGAGAGAGAGAGAGAGAGAGAGAGAGAGAGATAAAAGCTATAAACACACAATCCCGTGTGTACTTGTGTGTGCTCAAAATCTATCTATAACGCTATTATCTAACTATCCATCCATCTATCTCTATATTATCGTTATATCATCTATCTATCTATCTATCTATCTATCTATCTATCTATTAGCTACCTTTCTATCTATATTCTATCCACACAGTATCCGCACCATAAATATTATGAAGTCAATATGTCATTGAATCAACATTGTCTATTCTGTCATTTATCCCATTTGTATATTAGTCAAGAATTAACAATTAACATTGAGTCCCATTAGTAGCTGTTTATAATACGCTCTTGTATTATTTTTTATTGCGAATCGTTAATAGGTTTTCAACAGTTTGTTTTGTTTAACTGTTCTCATTTCACAAACAATGTAAAGATATAACAAACCCAGTCTTCTGATATTCTTAAAATATATTTAAAAAAAGGGGGCTGTGCTCAGACAGAGATTCAGGTAGACACGTTCAACACAACCCGCCTGTGCAATAAAAGCAAAGTATAAATAATGTAACACATGTAAACAAACTCCCTGAAACGTCAAGTACAATTTGGAAATAATAATAACAATTAAAAGCAAAATAAAACGAAATAATCAGGTTTAAAGTGAATGGCGAGAGCCTGATATATATGACAGGCCTGTAAAGGGAAGAGATGCTGCGTTTGTTCTGCAGAGATCTGGCTTTGGCTAATCCGTTCCCTATGCGGCTTGTTAACGGTTTGGCACAGATTCTGCACTGGGGAAAAAATTATACATTCAAAATTCATAGGCAAAAAGAAAGAAAAACCATATACATCACCCCATAATGTCACCAGTGTGCGCAAATATCAGCAGCTCATGGGATTCAGAAGCACAATTTGATTACTCAAAAAACAGTGTTTGGTAGAAGATAATAAGTAATCACGAATAAATGCTTAGGAAGAGAAACAAATTGTGCCAACACAAAACCATAAGAAGTTGTGTCTGCACGGGTTTTTTTTTGTGTGAGGCTCAAAAAGAAATAAAAATGAAGAGAAGCGAGACATTAGAAATGTGTAATCCCGTCTGGGCAGAATGTACTGTATAATACTGATTGTTGGACATAAAATATTTTTATTCCCTGCGTCCCCCTAAAAAAATGAATGGTACAGCTGCCCCCCTTTGTTCTGTGGCGACATTACATTCAAGTATTCCAGATTGGTCATATCTTCCCTCTGGCACCTACTCTCACTGAAAGAAACTGCGACAATTTCATCATAGAAGTTCGTTTTTGTTGACTTTTACAATATGTTTTTTTTTTCATGGTTGTGAGTTCGGTTTGTAGTTGTAAGAAAGGAAAGGTAAGGGCTGACCTGATCAGTTCATTACTGTCACCTTGGGGAATGTGCATAATCTATTAAAACAGTATTATGGCGAGTCTGGAACTCGGGAGAAGGGTAACAATAAAGCCAACATGGTGTTCATCTGGTTAAAGGCACCTCTTCTCTCTGGTCCAACGAGACAGACGAGGACTTGCTGAGGATGGAGGGAGTGAAGGTGAGGAAGGAGTCTGATCTGGAGGTGGAGGAGCAGGTAAAGTCAGATGCTGCAGCTCTTTGGCCTAGGCCGTTGGTTGAGGTACTAAGACATGCGAGGCAACTGCAGGGGCTGCCGCCAGACCCCAGTCCGTGTGCAGATGAGGCGTAAATGGAAGGGTGGCGGAACGCACAGAGCAAGTCAGGCCTGGGGTAAGGATGGGACAGAACTCTGAAAGTATCCAATGGCCTCAAAGGGGCGCTGAAGGGGCTGGCGGCTGCAGTTGAACCAGCACTGATGCCCATGTGAGAGTAATAAGGAAGAGGTAGGTGAGAAGGGAAAGGATAAGGTAGGTTGCCAGTGGCTGCTGCGTGGCTCATCATATAGGTATAGAAAGCTGGGTCTGCGGGGTGCGGCCAGGTCATTGCCAGTCGCTGTCGCTTGTCCTTCATCCTGCGATTTTGGAACCACACCTAGTAACAAGGAAAAAAAAAGAAAGTGAATTAAACCCAATGTATATTCATTGATCCCAAGCCTGGGAAATAGGACAGCGACACTAATGGGCGCATGACAGTGATGTTATCCTAGACAGGCAGCAGGCAAATACCAGGACTATGTATGAAGTGCACTGCCTGGGGGAATAGGGCATCTCCTCGTGACCTTGTGTACAATATCCACACGATATACACAGCAGGTGGGCCACCCTGACTGCCAGATGTCACAGCCTACACCACAATGCTGCTTAATGAACTACAGATCAAAATAGAAACAAGTGCGGGGCAACGTTTGGGTCCCCAGTGGAAAACGACCTCTAGTACAGGGAAAGGCCCCAGTGTGCGACCCTTTAGTTAAAGTTTAGTTAAATTGTGCTATAATGTAAAGAGCAATATTCTGAGACAATTTGCAATTGGTTTTCATTTTCTATTATTTGCGGTTTTTGAGTTATTTCGTTTTATATTCAGCAGCTCTCCAAGTCTGCAATGTCAGTAAACTGATTGCTAGGGTCCAAATGACCCTAGCAACCGTGCATTGACTTTAATGAGAATATGGAATATTAATAGGAGAGGGTCTGGATTGAAAGATGAGTAATACAAATGAGTAGTAATAATAATGAAGCCTTACAGAGCATTTATTTTTAGACAGGGTCTGTGACCTCCATTTGAAAACTAGAAAGAGTTAGAAGAAAGCAAATAATTCAAAAACTATACAAAGTAAATAAGGAAGACCAATTGAAAAGTTGCTGACAATTGGCCATTCTATGACATACTGAAAGTTAAATTAAAGGTGAACCACCCCTCCCTGAAGCTGATTGTGTAAATAATAGAGAGCACAGAGCAGGGCAGGCAGAGTACACATTTTGCAACAGAGAGACTGGTTTGAAATAAAAGTGCAAATCGGTTTCATGCTTTCAGCGTTCAAGTGGATGATCATAAGGATGTCAACCTTGTATTTCAACACTGTGACCTTGTGATCTGAATATTTAAATTTTTGTGGCCAAAGACCCCATATATAAATAAACCTAGGAGTTGATAGCTGTACCTACCTTTATAGTGGTCTCTGGCAGGTTAAGGGCCGCAGCCAATTCACATCTCCTGGGCCTGGACACGTAGTTCTCCCGGTAGAATTCCTTCTCCAGTCGGGCGATCTGCTCCCGGGTGAAGGCTGTCCGGTATCTGCGCATCTGGTCCCCGGCACAGGCAGAGAAGGAGCCGTGGGATCCGCCACCTCCTTTGGATGAATCGCTGCCATTGACAGGGCTGCCTCCCATGGGCTCTGAGCACTGACCTGCACACACACAAGTCAAAAATCACATTATTCTGGGCCTGACTCCTCGAGCTAACAATGGCTGCATTAGAAGAAATGACAAATGGTTACACTGCTTGGGTAAAGACTGTATGAAAGTAAATGAAGACTATTCTCTTACAAGATGATGCCCATTGTACACTGAGGTCGGGCATAACTATAGCCTGTATGGACTTGGGTGGGTTCAGCACTATTGCCCAGTACATTCAGGATTAGGGGACAGATATATCCCCATGAGTAGTAAATATCAAGCACTGACTGGCAGCTGAGTAGTTTCCAAACGGGGCAGACAGTTGCCAGTTGGACACTAAAAGTATCAAGATATAACCTAAAGACTGGCTCTACTAAAGGACATAGTTACCTGCTACCTACAACTATCACTAGAAATGCAGAGTGCAGATGGGACGACTGTCAGTTTATTCCTCTACCCATGCCAAGTGCCAGTGCCGTCTTTCCCGAGATATGACATAAAGAGTCTGTATTTGACATCCCGAGTGCAATTTCCGACCTGGCGCCAGGCAACAGTCTTATAGGTGTGAGGCGCACTCTCCATGTCAGGCAGGGGGCCCTGTCCCTTCACAATTGTGTCTCTGCTCCCCTAGAGCTGCCAGGCTGGGGCAAACTCCACCTTTGATCTTGGGCCACTGCAGAAAGGTGTCAAATGCTGAGACAGCAGGAAGGTAGAGCTTGTAGCTGCTGCGGGGGGTAAGTGCTAATTCCCAGTGCTATGCTAATTTATTGCCCGGCGCTGTCTGGCTCTGTGTGTGCGACTATCCCAGGGCAGGACCATTTGTATCGCTGCACTCACTTCTTGTGTGTCATTATATAGTTATTATACACAAAGCATCAATAAAATCTCCACTTCAGAACATGTATTGCTATCCTCCTGAATGGAATCAGTCAGACTCTATTGTATGTACCCCCTGAATAATATCTGACTCATAAAACATTCTTCATATTAAAATATATATTAAAAAAATGCACACACACACTAATACATGAATGATATGTGAACAAACACACCAATACATCTGTATACAAACAAACACAAATAGACTGATGTTATACAAAGCCAACATGAGAATATGAAAGGAATCGGCGCTACATATTAAATTGTTCTGCTCCCTGAGATCTATAATTAGTAGTCGGTGATTCAGTATATTTGTTATAATCTGTCTAGGAAATATTAGTATAATAGCCTGGCATTGTATTCCCTGCTGGATACAGGAAGATGCAGGCACTGTAAATGGCGCTAAATAGCGCTAAAAGAAGCTTTGCTGAACAAAATTGCACTTATAGATAACGGTCCTCACAATAGATAATAAATGGCAGCGGTAAAAGAGGGTTCCCCAGTCTGGCCCCGGTATAGAGCCCTTCCCATTACCTGCACTGTGCTGTTGATAGTCCGAGGCTGCCGAGTTACAGTCCGGGGTGCAGCTCACTTCGATTTCCTCGTAAAAATCGGATTCGGTGTCCGAGCTGCTGTGCTGCCCCTTGGTGGACAGGGAGTCCGAGTGCGCCGGTGGGTGCGGAGAAGAGATCCGGAGTTGAGGGGACCTGCTCCTTTGCTGACCCGTAGCTTGTCCAACTTCCACTTCGCTCTCCTCCGCTCTATCTGTAGGCGCTATAGGGCCAGCCCTGGGGCTTATAGGAACGAGCTTGTCCTGCGACTCGGCCATGGGGCTTCCCACTGCGTCCGACAAATGAGCCATTCTCTTGCCAACAAGAGTGCCAAGCTGCCCTCCCTCCAAATACATGAGCATCTCCTTCCTGCCTTCCATGGAGAGTGAGTGCAGATGAGCAGAGAGACGGTGACCCTGCTGTGCCTCCACTGCTCTGTGCGCTACTGGCTCTGGGAGGGAACACCATTGCCCTCTTCTTTCTAAACTGTCATCCCTAATGGTGCAATCGTCATTACTCTCTCGCTGACGCCACTCATTGATCGCCGCTGGATAAATAGCAACGTCCGCCACCTTCAAGATGAAAGGAGAAGCCGGAGCTAATGGTTTATGGTACTGATGCGCCACATGAACACAGATGATGAGGAAAGTGCGAGCAGAGATATTCATCTGCAAACAAACAGGGACATCTCCACTTATGCTCCAATGGGGACTCGGGGCGCTTAATGGCTCCCACCAGATTTTTGCTTTAAGCTTTTAGGGGCTTCCTATTCAATACCGAACCTTGTTCTATAATGCATCTGCTTTTTAAATGAAGTGTGAACATTTGCTTTCTTGCCCCTTGCATTATTTAGTAATGGCACTATGCAGCCATCAGCATTGGCACCTGTAAACTTTGAGCCTGAAGGACCTGCATTTATTTTTCTTTATAAATCATTGGAATTTATGACTATTGGTTTTTATATAAGCTTTTATTCTTATTATTATTAATATTTTGGTTTTCTCTCCAGATATGTGTGCCTGGTAATGGAGACCATCTCACCTGCCCATAGACCCACAGATGCCTGAGTTAAAGGTACTGCTCTGCATTTCTAACTGGATTATGCTTTTCTGTTTTTTGCATAGATGGCACACTTACTATCTAACAGGGATTGGATAACACACGCTTTTAGCCAACTTCCCCTTTAAATTTTATTGGGCACTTATTTTCCATTATAACGCATTTGAATGTTTATTTTTATTGGATATTAATTCTTTACTACTATGTTGTATATATTTTTGTAGCTGAAGGAAAGCAGCACATTTGCGTCCTCTAAATTCCAAATAATATAATAAAACACTATAATATAACAATGACTACCCTGCCCAATTACCAGCACACACCTACAGTATACTAGGAGGATGAGGGTTCTATCCTCTATAAGAAAAGTCACGTGGGATTACAATGGGTGTATATTTATTATGAGGAATGAAGAGAATGCTCTTCAAGTTAAATTGTTCAAAAAAAAAAAAACACCATCTATAGTTTGGGGAAATTTGTAAAATCTTTAATTTACCCTTACAATTTATCAGGGGAAATAGAAGAGACTGTAACTATTATTACACAGCACCGAGCAGACAGTGCTAAGACATTTGATCAGTAAAGAAGAAGTAAACGAAATTCAATCAGATAACGTATCTGTGGGCTTTAAATCCTGACCAATATAAACTGAGGGTATGGAACCTGACGAGTGTGTGTTAGTAAATGGGAAATCCAGCTTTAAAGTATCACACTCACTATAACTCTGCTGACATACACTTTTTTTGGAATTGAGTTGCAGCTTTTTTTTTTTTAAATAATGTCGTTTAACAAGCGCAACAGACATTATAGCACCTTTACTAGCACAAAATGTATGTCTGGTCTTTTTCACACACACACACAAAAGACTTTTCTTCCTCAAATGGTGCTCGAATTCTTTAAAAGGGATGTAAGCCAACATATTTTTTGATGAATGAAAAAAAAGTTATTCTAAGCAGCTTCCCATAATGCACCAATTATAAATCTTCAGTGTTTTTCAAGTTATCATTGTAGTTGCAACTGAAAGCAGTCTTCGTTTTGTCAGTTTCTGTACGCCAGGTTCTGACTCTCGAAACAATGTAGGGGAAGTCAATTCCAAGACTCCATTTCGCACATTGTTTTTGCATGCTTCTTAACTGGTCTCAGTTGGCTTCTGTTCTAAATGACTTTCAATAGTCAGAACCGCCAGTGGTGTAAAATGCAAGGGAATACTGCTTTCAAAGTCATTTATGTTTACAACAGAAAATTGTCTACTGGAATGTTGCTTAGAATTATATTTTCTGTAACTGGGCTAAATGTTATCTTTGGGTGTACTTAGAATTCACTGGGGTTCGGTGATTACATGAAATATGCACACTTGTTCAAGATACATGGCTGGTGGGATAAGATTGGTAGATATATGATAGGTATAGAGAGCGAAAGTGATTAAATAGATGATAGCTAGATAGATAAATAGATAGATGATAGATAGAAAGAAAGAAAAAGAAAGAAAGAAAGAAAGAAAAAGATAGATAGATAGATAGATAGATAGATAGATAGAGAGATAGAGAGATGATAGATAGATAGATAGATAGATAGATAGATAGATAGATAGATGATAGATAGATAGATAGATAGATGATGATAGATATAGATAGATAAATAGATGGATGATAAATAGATAGATAGATGCTAGATAGATAGATAGATAGATAGATAGATAGATAGATAGATAGATAGATAGATAGATAGATGATAGATAGATAGATAGATAGATAGATAGATGATGATAGATATAGATAGATAAATAGATGGATGATAAATAGATAGATAGATGCTAGATAGATAGATAGATAGATAGATAGATAGATAGATAGATAGATAGATAGATAGATCGATGATAGATAATAGATAGACAGATAAATGGTTGATTGGTTGATGATAGATGGATGATAGATAGATAGATAGATAGATAGATAGATAGATAGATAGATAGATAGATAGATAGATAGACAATGTGTTGCAATTTGTTCAAGCCCCTATTTTGACTCCTCGCTTATCTTGGCAAGGGAACGAAAATCTGTGGGGATTCAGATATTGTCCTTGTATAACTCCCTTCACCCCCGTCTGTTCCCCAATAGGAAGACGGCATTAAACGGTCCGGCAAAACCATGGCATGAAAATATTTTTTCATGCTGTTTGTCCAACACCTGCAAATAAATCCTGTTCTGTATGGCAACGGTTTAATCAGGTCCGGACTGAGAATTAAAATAGGCCCTGGCATTTCATACACAGAGGCCCAATCAGCCCACACAGAGGCCCAAACAGCCCCCACCAGCCCACTAAATACTGACTTTCTATGGGATCATATAGCAGCCCCTCTGGCATTTGCCAGAACCCACAGATTGCCAGTCCGGGTCTGGGTTTAATGTATGTGTACAGACAGCAACAAATAGGATATTTTTTAAACTCTTGTTTATTTCCACTTCAGTACAAAACCATTGCATTCTAAACAGGTTATCACGACAGCTCTAATGACATTTGAATGGCAGCCTCCATTGATATTGTGTAGCCTATGGTGAAGTCAACACAAGTCTTTTAGCGGCAGCAGTAGTTTTTTATTTAAGTGCACTCAAAAGCTTACCGTTTTGGTGTTGTGAGCAGATTTTAAATAAGCTAAATGACTGGTGCTGGTGAGGTGGAGCACTGTCAGAACAAGGTAAGAGGAATGATACTGTACCCAGAGAAAAGGATTAGCAGGGTAATGGAAACCCCAAACACTAGTGGCACTAATGAGTTTGCTGGATGGAGATAGATGACCATGCGATCACCTGCTTGGCCTTTTTATTGTCTCGTGTTGTACACTTGGGGGAAAACACCGCTGTTAGAGACTCATGAACACAGGCTTGCTGGCTACAGTTTATAACAAATAGATTACAATAACAGCAAGAATATACTGGTCACTAACCACATCTCACTTTGAAGGGCAGTGATGGCACAAACGGCTTATAGTATTGTTGCAGGCACTGTATCGTTATATTGTTCAAAATTGGCATTCTTTACTTAATGTATTGGCCAATCATGAATTTTCATTTGGAACCTATTTTAAACATTATTGCCACGACAACTACTGTGTTGGAGCCCAAAGAGTATTTTTCAAGTTACAGAAATCAGTTTGGCAACTCTTATTAAAATATAGGCACATTTGTGTTTTCTAAACATGAAAACTCAAATAATGTTTATAGAACTGTTTATATATACAATGAATCTAGGTGGCTAAATTGAATGTAGACAAGCCTGGATATATAAATCATACTGTGTGTGTGAAGCCTGTCATTGGCTACCTGGCAGTAGGAATGAGTATTCTTGCTCTAAGCAAAGGGAATACCAGATGACAAATACATCTACACTAAGGTATTCTTACAACGTTATTCTTTCTTCTAGGGTTCCTTGCCAGATTCCCACCATCTGCTGAGAGAGGTTTCTGGGTAAGCAGCAGGGGCAATACCTGCTTGATTATATCACAGGGACCCAAATGATGTCGTCACCTATTTTGGATGGCTTTAGCGCACAGACCATTATAGTAGCACGGGGATTAATACATCTCACGCTCACTCTGGGGAGATGCGCAAAGAGTCCACTAGTTGTCTTGGTATGATCCGCTGCTGGGAGAGCTGAGGCCTCCCGAATCCTGATGAAAATGCTGGGGCAGAACCATATACGCCCCCTTCAGGGCAATTAGTGTAACAGCCGAGCATGCTATTAGAACGATATAAAGACAATGGCAAAATCGTATAACAGGCACTGGCAAATATTTGCCAAAATGTGTTGTCTCTGTTGCGCAAATCACATGCTCCTATGAAGATGTCTAATCAATTGTTTTACTTCCTCCCCATAGCAATGCTGTGACTGTTAAACATATGACAACTAGTAAACCGGCTCCAGAGTATCTGAGGCTGCTTAGCTACAATGATAGCAATGTGTTGGCACACAGGGCTCTTGCAGCTCTTGTCATGGCCCGTAGCCCTTTATCACAGAGCCTCTACAAATCCATCATTTACCTACCAGCAGGTCCGGACTGAGAATTAAAATAGGCCCTGACATTTCAGGTACACAGAGGCCCAATCTGCACACACAGAGGCCCAAACAGCTCCCACCATCCCACTAAATAGTGAATTTCTGTGGCACCATATAGCAGCCCCTCTGGCATCTGCCAGAGCCCACAGATTGCCAGTCCGGGCCTGCCTACCAGTTTTCTCTGGGGCACAGCTCTTCTTGCTCAGGAAGAACAGGGTCTAGTTGGAATAAACCAGGAATAAGTAACCTGAGCCTACACCAATGGTCATAAAGTGACACTGCACTTTCCATCAGAAATCTGGTATTTGCAGGTTAATATCTATGCTGGTATAGATTATGGAAATGGCTCATGAGAAAAAGTGTCATTAACAGTCCTGTTCTGCTGGCAAATGGGCTCTGTCTTTGTCCTTGTTTGGGCAGAATTCGAAGGTTCCCCAGATTTGAAAAGTTATGTTACTGTAATTAGTGATACCAGATATATTTACACACAGTTACAATTAGTTACAATTAGAGCAAAATGTGCGTTTACACCAGAAAATTATTAAATGCCAAATTCCACAAATATCTGCACCATAAATATTTTTTACTTTACTCTTACCCAAGATGTTTTTTAATCTCTCCAGTTTGACCGCAATTTTTCTGCCATTTCTGTTAACACAAGCAAAATTGAGTTAATAATCCTAAAAACGGACACAGTCTTCAAATTGGTTTTAAATTGTATTCCAACAGTGACGTTCTGGAATGCCAATTTAACTCCAAAGTGTAGAATGCTGTATTTATGAAATGGGTTAAGATTTTCGTGATTCTGACATTCTTTTAACCCCAGATTAATTCCAATAATATTTCTTAATCCAATTTTAGTTTATTCCGCCCCCTAGGTGTGAGCCTCTTTTTGGTTCAAGATTTAAAGGGATAAGGTTGCAAAGGAACTTGGTCACATAAAAACAGAACAAGAGGGGCCTGTATACTCATCCCAAGGCACTGCCTAAGGTCCACAGGTCACTGGAAAGGACAATTTAATCTATACTATGTTATTATGAGTCTTTATGTCATTTGAATATGCAGGCACAGATTCGCTGATCTGCCAAATCCTTATTTTTTTGGAAATTGCAGTAACTTCTTGGGATTTTATTGGATAATCTCAAACTTTGTAACGTCTTTCTTGATGCTCACTACACTACTATGGGCTGTCTGATGAGGAACAGAATAGCATACTTTAGTGGAAGAAGAACAAATAGTAGCATTGCACTTTTATTTTGGCACTTGAGTGTATTATAGGGATCATCATTATAATTGGGGATCCCAACAAAGCACTTTTCATTAACAAAAATGGTAAGAGGCATTACTAGGTTGAGATCTTGGGTTGTCTCCCAAAAAAAAAGCATTTGTGTCTGTTTTTTGGTGACAGTATAGGACCCAAGGTATTTCTGGCTGTTGTAAATATTCTCACTAAAGGAACAGCATTTCTTAAACAATGTTCTGTATAGGGTAACATCTTTTTAGATTGTTAAATGCAGTTTAACGTACCACCTCTGTACCACCTCTGTCAGAGCGTAAAATGTCTGATAACAAAAGTCACCAATTGTCAGTATGTAAGTAATAGTATTATTGCATATGTTGGGATGAGGTAGGATTTACAAGGAATGAACCTTATTTTAGACAGAAGTGGTAACATAGTATACTTTTCCTGTGTTGGTACAATATAAAATGGGGTGATATGAGCAAGTCTTATTTTTTTGGTTACCCACGTAAGGAGAGGAGATGCCAGCCTGGTTCAATAGTCCTTAGAAATGCCGACCCACCACAGTATCTTTCAACGGAAAAATGCTATATGAACCATCTAAGTGTATGGCCTACTTCCATTGTTCTTTTCTTCTTTTTCTTTGTCCATTTCCAAACAGGACAGCTAATCTATGGGATCACAGGATAGTCCATTTAAAAAGACCTGGCATTCTTGCCCAGATGGCTAGGTTTTATAGTCTAAATTGGCCAAACTGCTTGCCCAAATCTGGACACAGAGAGTAGACATCTCCAACAGCTTGGGCTCTCATGAGAAGTGAATGATCCCAGAACCTGCCAACAAATTCTCTCCTTAGGGTATGAGAGTGCAGGAGTATGAAACAAACCTACTTAGCCCTGAACAGTGGGGTGGCAGGAGGGAGTTAGGGCAGCAGGGTTCTACCCAGTCCTGCTGAAGCGGTTTTACTTTTCTATATTATTATAAAGTAAAATTTTAGGGTGATGAAAGAAGCATGCAAACAAAAACTTTAATTTTCTAAGCTTTGGAGAAAGAAAAAATATAAAAAAGTAGTTCTCATTGTGTGAGTTCCTCCATTTCCAGTTTATTCTTTTTTTTAATTATCAGGTTAAATCTGCAAGCCTTATCTCGTAGGCATGGAGATCTTACAGCAGCACTATCCAGGGGACAACTGTGAATAAGGGAGGACATGGTGGGACATTATTGCAACATGCCATGGACCCTCAGAAACACATAGGGTAAAGTATTAGGTTTTAATGGGTATATTTGATCCACTGCATTAGATTTAGTAACCCTTAGCATTTGGTTTGGTTAGCTATTCCAAAGTGCAACACAGGCACCTATAAAGCTGGCCACATGCAAGCAGATTGTTGTGGAATCAGATCATGCGTGAATGGTCAGATTTCACTGATCGTTTATTGGTCCTGGGGCTAAAAGGATGGATCAGTTGAGAACTGTAGCTTTCTTTCATTCATCTGGTCACCCCCTGGTATTGGTGGGAGTCCTGTGCTGACCAGATTTTCTTTTGACTTTTATGGTCAGGGCACACAGGCAGATTTAGGGGGATTAGTCGCCCGGCATAAAATCTCCTTTTCTTCTGGCGAATAATCTCCCCGAACTGCCTCCCCTGCCTTCCCGCTGGCTAAAATATAAATCGCCAGTGGGATGCCACTCGGCGCAATTCATTTTCCAAAGTTGCCTGAAGTTTCCTCATGAGGCAGTTGTGCCGAGTGCCATCCCGCCGGTGATTTACATTTTAGCCGACGGGAAGGCAGGTGAGGCAGTTCAGGGAGATTAGTCACCTCAAAGAAGAGGAGATTTGACGCCGTGCGACTAATTTCCCTAAATCTGCCTGTGTGCCCTGACCCTAAAAATCTGACACCGATTTCGCACATGGCCTTGGATGTAGGTAGAAGAGGTACCTGCTTAGGGCGCAAAGATTGGGGGGGGGCACTTGCCTACCCCTAATTCCAGTCCTGCTTCCACCTACCCCAAGTCCAGACTTTCTTGTCCCAGCTGGTTCTCCTCACCACTTCCCACCTCTGAGCACTCTCCTGTAACAGTACAAGACCCCATAACACGGGAACCTATACAAAACAGGGATTACCCCATGTGTTTAATGTGTCAAGGTAATGTGTTACAAGGGTAATCCCCCTTTGCATAAATTCCCTTGTACTGGAGTCTTGTATTGCTTATGCCTGTGGGGGTGCCATTCCCCTACTCGGCCATTCAGGATTGGGATAATTGGGGTAAAAAGCAGCACATATTTTGCCAGCTTTCATTTGTCTTGGTTACAACCAACTCCCTAACACAATTCTAGAAAAGTAACACCAAAAAAATGAAAGTAAAAATATACGTGCTGTTGCCCTGTACTTTTAAAACTGTTGTGTTTGCTTCAGAAGACTATAGTTCTATACTATAATATACTATAGTTCTTATAAACAACCTACTTTGTAGTCCTTCAAGGAGAAAAGGCACAGGCAGATAACAGTTAAGGGGATAGAATCCCATTGTATGCTATATGACGTTTCTGTTACCTATTAGTTATCCTGAGCCTTTTCTCCTTTTTTCAAACTGAATGGCTGCCCCATAGCTACACAGCAGCTTGTTTATATAAACTATAGTAGTGTTTCTGAAGCAAATACACCCTTTTTACCAAGGCAGGGAAACAGTACATTAAATTTTTATTACTTTAAAAAACTTTCATTTTTGGTGTTACTGTTCCTTTAACAGGGTGTCCTTTAAAGGGACACTAAACCCTGCTGCACTGCTCAGGACCCCCATCAGAAATCGCAGGGCCCCATACGACAAAATTTCCTGGGCCCCCTGGGCTGCACCCACCGCAAGCTCCACCTACAGGTCCGCCGTCCCAACCCCACAGGTCCGCCCCCCACCACACAGTAAAAAAACAAAAAAAAATATTGGTGGCTAGGGTTCCCACATGTTAATAAAAAATAAAAAGATATTGGTGTTCAGGGCCCCCCATAAAAAAAAACATTTGTGGCCAGGGCCCCCCATTAAAAAATATTGGTGGCTAGGACCCCACATGAGAAAAAAAATTGGTGGCCTAAATTGGTGGCCAGGCCCCCCCCACATTATAAGAAAATTGTTGGCCAGGGCCCCTTAAACTTCCATGCCTTCTCGAAGTCAGCAGCTCTCAGAAAGATGGGGGGCCCGGCTAATCAAGCAAATGTGGCGTGGCCAGGCCCCCCTTACCCTCGGGGACCCCTGCAACTCTCCCCCCTGTCACCCCTGATGGCAGCCCTGGCACTGCTCATCCGACCTTCACTCAGTTGTTGCTGGACTACAAATCCCAGAATAATTTAACATACAGTATAATGAAGTTTGAGGCATGCTGGAAACTGTAGTGCAGCAACAGCAGGATTATATACTTTTAAAGTATATATGTATTTTAAAATATGTATACAATATATATATTGTATTATAAAACTTTTCTAAAACTTTTCCCATGAATCTCCAAAGCCAGCAATTGCTTTAAAATCTAAAAAATCTCCCAATGAGAGCTGGGAATATTCATTTTCACTGGTCAGTTCTTTATAATGAAGGTTTTGAAAAGAAGAATTCTCATTGGTGAATTTTCATGCATCAATAATTATGTTTTCAGCAACTTCTATAGAAAACTAGGAGTTGCTGTTGGACAGTGCTACAGCTGGGTTTACAGCCCCTTTAAATGCAAGTCACACAATAACACACTAAGCTTTTTTGGGAAGTCATCATAGCGGTGCCCATTTACCATATACTGTATAACCAAAACTGACACCACATGTTTTGGCAAATGACTGATGAACTCACCATAGACTGAACCACTTTCATTTTTGACTGTTTGAGCTTTTGTCCAAATAAAAGATCAGGGCATGTTTTACATATTATTCTCCTGTCCATTTTAATGTTTTTTCAGTGTTTTGATGTCAACTTAAGTTTCAGTGTCTTAATGGCTATTCCACCTATTTTTGTGCTTTGTAGTGTCAGTGTGCTTTTGGTGCTCCTTTATTGCTTCTCTCTCATAGGCGCAAATTCACTAAGCGCCGAAGCGCTGAACGCTAGCGTTAATTCGCTAGCGTTTGGCATTTTTCATTACTGCGCAAATTCACTAACGAACGCTGGCGTAGTTTCGCTAGTGTTACTTCGCACCCTTACGCCAGGCGAATTTTCACTAGCGACGTAACTACGCAAATTCACTAACTTGTGCAGTGTACTGAACGCTACCTTTTACGCTAGACTTCCTTCGCCACCTCAGACCAGGCGAAGCGCAATAGAGTAGATAGGGATTGTTTCAAAAAAAGTCACATTTTTTTCTAAGTCCCAAAAAACGCTGGCGTGTTTTCTACATGATGGGTGATAGGCTGAAAAAAATCGAAAATATTTTTGGGGCTCCCCTCCTTCCCCCCTACATTTCCTGACTCATGGCAACTTACCTAGACAGTGGGCACATGTGTAGGCCAAAATAAAATTTTTATTTGCTGATTTGAAGGTTTTCTAGGCATTCGTAGTGCCAATACGTGTTCCTCCATTGAAATTTGAATTTGGCGCCATATGCAAATGAACCATCGCTAGCGAAACTTCACTTCGCTTGGCGAATTAACGCTAGCGCAACTTCGAAAACTTACGCTACCCCTGTGCGCAACTTCGGATTTTAGTGAATATGCGGAGCGCTGGCGAAAATATGCCTGGCGAAGTGTGGCGAAGTGCGGCGAAGTTGCGCCTGGCGCAACTTCGAATCTTAGTGAATTTGCCCCCTAATCTCTTCATGTTGTTATATAACGTTTTATATAACATTTTTGTTGTTAACGAAAATGGTTATTCCAAGCAGATTTGACTGGATTAATAGAAGTATATAGCAATATGTGTGTGGGAAATAGATCATCTTCTGCAAGTTTTGGGGTTCCTATTAAGATGTTGCTGTAGGGCCAAGTAACTTCCCATTATGTCTCCTCTTATAACATAACTTATAATACACCTGAGCCCCAGGGCTTCTTTAGTGTTGTGGTCCCTCCAGCCAGGGCTCTTTCAGTGTCTATGTCTCTCAGGGACCTCGGGGATTCTCATGGACTTTTTTGGTATCTCTTCAGGCTTTTTTCTTTATTCACTTAGGGACACATTTACTTAGCTGGAGTGAAGGATTAGAAAAAAAAATACTTCGAATTTCGAAGTAGTTTTTTGGCTACTTTGACCATCGAATTGGCTACTTCGACCTTCAACTACGACTTCGAATCGAACGATTCAAACTAAAATTCGTTAGACTATTCGACCATTTGATAGTCAAAGTACTGTACTGTCGACCACCTACTTCGCCACCGAGCACCAATGTTAGCCTCTGGGGAAGGTCCCCCTAGGCTTTCCTAGCTTTTTTTGATCAAAGGAAAATCGTTTGATCGATGGATTTAAATCCTTCGAATCGTTTGATTCGAAGGATTTAATCGTTTGAGCGAACGATTTTTCCTTTGATCGTTCGAACGAGGAAATGCAGTAAATCCTTCGACTTCGATATTCGACGGTTGAATATCGAGGGTTAATTAACCCTCGGTATTCGACCAATAGTAAATGTGCCCCTAAATGTCTGCTTCTACAGCTCCTGTCTTGGTGCTTCATTAGTGTCTCTCTCCATCCTACCTCATTGCTCCTTTAGTGCTGGCGTCCCTGAATCATTTCTCAGTTATCCTTCAGTGCATTTGTCCCTTGAGGCCTCAAGCATATCTTATTGCTTCTTCATTCATTATTGGTGTATCTCTTGTGTATTACAGTGCTCCACTTGTGTCTTTCACTTAGTGCTGCAACTCTGCTTAGAGTGTGTGTTTGTTCTCAACAGGTGGTGTTTCCAAAGTTACACTAACTGGTCACTCCTGTAGTACTGAGTTCCAGTGCCAACACTGGACAGTGAACACAAAGTTGCTTAAGTATTTGGAAGCAATTCACTTAAAAGGGGACCTGTCACCTTACAAAATAATTCCAAATCTTATTTTATGATGTTAGTCAAGCAAAATAAACTTCACTTACACTTTATAAATTATTTAAATCTTATTCTTTTAGTCTTGGAATTAAAGAACACACGAAGCAGGCAGATGCCATTTTTTGGACATTGTTATTAAAGGAGAAGGAAACCTAGGTGGCGCAAAAATCCTCCCCCCCTCCCGTGTGTTGCCCACCCTCCCTCCTCCCCCCTGGCCTACCTGTCCCACTGGGCAAATGCCCCTAACTTGTTACTTACCCTTCTGCGCAGGTCCAGTCCAGGGAGTTCACAGACGACATCTTCTTCCACGTGATCTTCTTCCTGCTTTGAACGGCGCATGCGCAGTAGGAGCATTTCGCCGGTACGATCTACTGCGCTTGCGCCAAAAGTACTTCATGACTTTTGGAGCATGCGCAGTAGATCTGTATCGGCGAAATGCTCCTACTGCGCATGCGCCAAAACGCCGTTCAAAGCAGGAAGAGGATCGCGTGGAAGAAGATGTCGTCTGTGAACTCCCTGGACTGGACCTGCGCAGAAGGGTAAGTAACAAGTTAGGGGCATTTGCGGGTAGGCCAGGGGGGAGGAGGGAGGGTGGGCAACACACGGGAGGGGGGGAGGATTTTTGCGCCACCTAGGTTTCCTTCCCCTTTAAGGAAAATTTTTCATCATGCCAAAATCTTGTTTAGGCACCAGAATGGGGCACCTGATAGAAATATTCTTGCATTGGCTAACCAATTAGATGGTGAGGAATGCAGTGACATTGAGGAAGTGTAGAATGGAACTGAAAGTATTTGCCTGCTCCACCTCTATACCAGTTTATATTGGGTATGGATTTTTGACTAAAAAAAGAATTTGGGTTACATGCTTAATTTAAAAAGTACTTTTATTATGCAGTTTTTTATGTCTAGGTGGCATGTTCTCTTTAAGTCTTTTGTAATGTCAGAAATCACTATGTCAAAACCTGCCTTGCCCAAACCAACACTGTAAAAATTTAGGACAAAGATCATACTGGGTGGTCTAGATACCCCTGTGGCTTCAGCCTTAGTGCTTATGTTGCTTATTTCAATGCTCAATAGATCTTCAAGGAGCAGTTTATTTATAAAAACTTTCCTTCAGTAGAACCATCAGTTCTCAGTTATTTTACCCCTTTCTTTTTAAAATATTCGCCTTGCTTAAAGCTTGTTCTTTAGGTCTCTAGGTTGTAAATCCTCAATAAATTAACAATTTGAAAGCAGGTTCCTCTTCTACATATGCTGTATATGTCCCTAAATTTCCTTCCACATAGATGTTTTTGTTACAAGCATTTTATATGTGTTTGAGACAACAAGTTAGAAGGCATCTAGACACAAGACTTAGAACATTCTGCATTTTTGTGCATTAGATGCACATTCAGATTCTATTTTAGAATAGAGAAATGCATTTTAAATTTACAAAAAAACACACTTCTTAGTGTTAAAAAATAAAATATATAATTTTGATACATTCATTGTGCATTTGAATAGACACATTAAATTGCCTTTGTGTAAATGTTGTCAAACACAAAAAGCTTTATAGTTGGGCAGTATATACTGTATATATAAGTAGATTTGAGAGCATTTTGCCTCCTTCTTGATGACACATTGCCCACCGGTGATTCTTATTTAGTTTTGACATGTAAAGTTAAATGATCTTTTGTTGCTAGTGATGGGTGAATTTTTCCAGTTTCGAAGGAAAATTAGCGAATTTCTACCGTAATTCGCAAAACGGCGAAACATTTGTCAAACGCATTGAAATTATTTTGACGCGTATCAATTTTGACACCCAATTGTTATATGCGCCTATTTTTGCCAAAAGCATTAAAGTCAACGGGCGTGTGAAAAATTTTGATGCGTGACAATGTTTATGCACGTGACTATTCTGACGCCGGCCAAATTTTTCCGATGAGGCAGACTTTTCACCTGGGATTTTCCCCACAGTTTCCCAAATTTATTAGATGCTGGCGAAATGTGGAAATTCATTGCAGATTCGCGGCTGGCAAATTTATTTGCCCATCACTATTTGTTTATTATTATCGGGCGGTGCTGGTGCCTTTAGGAAATGAGAGTGTTATGAAGGGCATGAATATAATACATTACAGAATTATTTGTTTAAACTTTAAGGGGTTATATAATAAACAACACTAAGTTTTCCCAGGAGCAGTAACCCATAGCAAACAATCAGCAGGTAGCATTTACTGGTTATCTGCTTAAAAGCAAACATCTTATTGGTTGCTATGGGTTACTGCTCCTGGGCAAACTTAGTGCCTTTTATTACATATGGGGGTTATGCTGTTATATTAGACATAATGATACACATCTGCTGTAGACTCTGTAGTGACTGGGGAAGAAAGATTACAGGAGTAATCTTTAATAGTATTAAGTGCAGGACCGGGTGAAAAGTGCAAAAAATGGGTTCAACCTGCCATGTTCAAGCTCCAAAACAGGCAGAAGCCTGCCAGAACTTGCAACTCAAAACTCACCATGCCGGTTGTTCGCCCTTTTTTGTTTCCTTTGGCGTTGTGCCCCCTTCCTCTATTAGCTGCCCCTTGTTCTGACCCTTCACTTTGTGCCCTACTCTGCAGGTCTCTACAGGGACATATGTTGAGTTGGAAGGTATATGCTGGCATTAAGGACAGGGCTGCCTTGCATCCACCAGTACTTTTTTTTAATTTTATAGCTCAGCTGAGAGCACCGCCCGTGTCTTTGAATGAGCACCAATGCAAGCAGTTTTGAGCCTCTCTGTGCATCAAGGGCTTCTGTAGATGACCCCCAATATTTCCATGATGCACTTTGAAGTATCTTCTGGGGCTACAGTGTGCCCCACTTACCAATCTTACAAATGTGCATGTTTCTTATACCTACAATGCCATAAGGCCTGGTGAGTTCCTTACTCCCCTAAGCACAACAGTGGCAGTTTGAAGACTATGATACATATTGCATTTACATACCTCCCTTTTAGTAGTGTTTTATCACAGGCATGTGCAGAAAGACTATGAACCGATAATGCTCTGTGAGATTCCTACTGGAGGACAGCAGAGGGAGTTACAGATGACCAAAAAGGAGGCTGAATACAGATTCAAAGCGAGGTGGTAAGTGACTATAAAGGTAAGTATGTCATTGGCAGTTCTTTAAGGAGCCCTGTTAAAATATAAATGTGACACACAAGTCAACTATAACTACAATGATGGCATCAATAAACATCATTTATATAGGTATTAATTAATGTTCCCCTATTGTAAATTAGAAGGATATTGTAAACCACAAAGAAATTCCATTTAGTATGAGGTAGCAGGCCAAGTGCTTTTATACAGGTTATGGAGCTCAGAGAAGACTTCTAATACCCTCTTATTTTACAGGAGGGAGTACATTATTATTCATAATGTACACATTTCAGTGAGTTATGGAACTCCTCGGTAACTTATAATAGAGAGTGTACTTTATTCACTATATATATTACTGGTTAATCAAGGCTCGTGGGCAGGGCTGCCATCAGAAATCACAGGGCACCGTACAATGCAATTTCCTGGGCCCCCTGGCTGCACCCATCATAAGCCCCAACCACAAGGCCGCCCTCCACACCCCACAGGTCCACCCCCTACCACACAGTAACAAAAATATAAACATTGGTGGCTAGTGTACCCACAGGTTAATAAAAAAAATATTGGTGTTCAGGGCCCCCCATAAAAAAAAAAACATTTGTGGTCAGGGCCCCCATTAATAAATATTGGTGGCTAGGACCCCACATTGTAAAAAAAATAAAATTGGTGTCCAGGGCTCCCCCACGTTATAAAATTGGTGGCCAGGGCCCCCCTTAAAAGTCCATGTAAAAGAAATTGTCCCCCCAAAAGTTTAAAAAAAAAATTGGCGCCTTTTGGGGGGCCCTGCCATGTTGCACTTACTTCATTAGTGTGGCCCACCTGCTGTAAGTGAGCTGCCAACTTCAGAAGAGAGGAGGGGAGCACAGGTGGCTGCATCTTCTTCCAGGGGCAGCATATTCTTCCCTCATTGGTCACAGAATTCCAAGTCCTGGTAAAGCTGCATGGCGATTGGATGTGCTGGAGGGGAAGTTCAAGCCTCAGCTATCCAATCCCTGAGCAGCTCAACCGGGACTTAAAGTTTGTGACCAATAAGGGAAAGGAATGGACAGAAGATACCTCCCTGAAGTCAGCAGGTCTCAGAAAGCAGGGGGGCCCGGCTAATCAAGTAGGTGCGCAGCAGCCGGGCCCCCTACAACTCTCCCCCCTGTCCCCCCTTGATGGCGGCCCTGCTTGTGGGTATTAAAAAGTACTATTATAATTTATGATTAATATGTATTTAATTCCAAGAAATACAGAGTCTGGTATATATAGAAACAAGTAGTACAATTGTAGAATTGTTCTAATATACAAGGTTCCCCGATGGAGGCCTATTGCACACAAAACAGCTCAGTTCAGGTTATTTACATCAGGGTTCTGAAACCAATATGGTACAAGAGAGTGACACTGTCGATTCAATGATATCTGTGAATTTATGGTGGCCTGCTGATCCCAACCAATATCCATATAATATGGTTATCCTTCTGTTACTGTATCAGGCATGTTTGAAAATGTATTTTAGTTGAGCAGGCACTCAAGGACCAATACTTCACACAGACATGTTAATAAATCAAGTATTTTTTCGGTACTCATGGCATCGCCTTACACGTTTCATATCTCTTGAAACTGTACATACCTCATGATAATAATAATAAAGAGGAACACTTCACTATTGCTGATCATTTGAGTGCTTTGCAGAAATGACTGGAATAATAGAAAAGCAACTATACCGTATGTGCGGTTCCTCATTCGCTCTCTGTCCATTTGACCCATGGGCCATTCACTCAGAGAGCATACCAGATCAGCCTATATATGGCCACCTTTAGTTATTCAGCAATCTATAGATTTTCGCTGTTTCATAAGTGTCTGGCACAGTAAAATGTTATACAGTTTTACTCCTGAATTCTAAATATGCCACCCACTGAATTCATGTTAACCCTGTAGCATCCTATAGTGTGGTTATTATTATGATTTTTTTACAGCCAACTCATTTGTTATATGGGGGTTAATATAATAATGGGTGTAATGTTTGCATTGCTCCGGGTCTAGTGATCAACAACACCAACCATATATTTAGTTGACATTAACTTTTTACCTTTTTCTACATTACCTTCCTCAAGTCAGTTGGTATCTGGTTCATAGGTTCCCACTGACCCTAGCAACCAAGCAGTGGTTTGAATGACATACCAAAATAGGAGTGGATATGCATATAAACATAAGTATAATGATAATAGTAACAATCTAGGCTTAAACTAGCCATACACTACTTTTAATGTCTGCAAATGAGTGCATCATTATCCAATTAGGCCACCAGGTTGGTAGGTGAAATAAGGGTAATCTAATTGTTTTCCCCTCTGTGTTAATGACTGCACCATAATAAGGGTCTAAACATCCCATTGGAATTGGATTGATGGCCTGTTGTGGTTCTGGCTTAGTGGGTTGTCCAAACCTGTCCAACAGATATCTCACTGCAGATATTGGTTGGGCAGACTCTCATTTTGGTATGTGGATTAAATGGCTAACGTATCTGTAAGATTTTTAAGATCATTAACCTTGACCCTGGAAACAGATATCATTTTAACATTTAGTTTAGGGAAAACTGAATCTACAATTTTTTTTTTAAAAAAAAAAGTGAACCTTTTTTTCCCCTCAGAATCCTACAAAGGTGCACATATCTAGATATCTAGAAAAATTCTCAGTTTTTTTTCATCCAAATTCACAAGTGAGAATTCACAATTCTGTTTCACATTTTGTTTTCTGCTATAGTCTTAATTATAATTAGCCTTTCCTAAGACAGAAGTATGAAGTCGCACTCCAGCAAGTAATGATTCTGAAAGGTTCATTGCCAAGCCTGGAATACTTCTTACTGGCAAACACTAAGGTATGTCCTCAATTCGCTCATATTAAAATGCTGGCAGAAATACAAAAATATAAGTGGCATGTGCCTTGGGCTCAAGTAGAGGGGGAGCAGCAGAATGCGTCAGTGGTGGGGTTGCATGAAGACCCAGCAGTGAGGTGGATAACATGGTGTACATATTGAGTCATGTGTTGGCCATGCAGACTTGGAGGGAAGTGTAAGGTTGCTTACAGAGTAGAAAAAATATGTGTGCTTCAACCACCTTGTATAACCTTGTGAGTTGAGTGCAAAGCAGTCCAGAAACTCTTGCCAGGGGTTACATAGACGTACAAAAAACTGCTGCGATACATCTTTGTTGCAAAAAGTGAAAGGTGATTTATTAGTTCAGACAACCAGGCAACATTTAGGGCTTACTCTCGCCTTTTATCAAGCCTGTCTGGTGATACAATGTACAAACTATTTATCCCACGCAGGTGGGGATAAATTTGGGTTTACACATACTTGCAGGATATTTCAGTAGGACAAGGTTGTACAACTGAATGCTCAGAGGCTGGATGCAGCCCTGGGATTATTTGGATCCCGGCTTAGCTGTAGGACTCCAGAGACATCTTTATAAGACATGGTATAAAATACATAATTCTCCAATGAGACCTACACGATAACTGTGTACTGTGACAGTAGCATATCTAAATGCACCTTGTGACATTAGGCCTCAAGTGCAGGAGCACAAATTGTACCTTTTATTTACTCACTCAAATTCAACTAGCAGCAGGGTCATTTCTGAATGTCACCAGTGGGTAATCTGCACTACCATGGGCAACAGATCTCCCGCAAAATGCCTTTCGCTTCACTAACATGTTATAACATGCAAAACACATGCCTATCCTGTAAGAGGCAAACACCCACATGCGGACCTGCAGACAATGTGTATTGTAACCTGCAAAAATATTTGATGTTGTCATGCCTTTGCATGTTCAATAGCTGAAATGTTCAATAGCCCATATTCCCAGGCATCAGAAATTCAGAATCATCTTTTGTACACCACTCTTTTTGGTATTAATAGGATTTTTTTTTTTGCAATTTTTTGGCCACAAACTGTCATGTTTTTCTACCCATAGTGCAGTATTTTTTCTCAGAATTCCAGCATAGTTGTGCATGATGGAAGCTGCACCTGCTGCAATGGAGCCCAATGGGTAACAATTAACACAATGTGTTAAAAATTGGGAAGCAATATGCAGCTAATATTTTTAGAGGTTAATTATAGCAGTTCTGGCATGGGGTTTTAAATAGTATCTTTTCTTGTGATTCTGGTGGGCTTATTGATGCAACCCTAGAATTACCACCATGCTCAGGGTGCTGGTAGTTCCATGGTTCCCCAGCATCAATAGGTGAAATATTTTGTAGAATAGGTAGGGTGGGCGGAGGTAATCAGGCCTGGATTTGTAGGAAGACCACAAAGGCCTGAGCCTAGGATGGCAAGATTTTAGGGGCAGCATGACACCCATCTGTATCCTAATTTTTGCAGAAGCACTGGGGACTCATGAAAATTGAGAGCTCTTTAAACCCCCTGAGCGCCTAATCCCTAGTTCCCTGGCAGAAACCCGTGCATGCTCGCACTCGTGAAAGGGGTGCACCCGATGCAGGCCCACGGAGCAGTCGCAGGACCCTCTGGCCTAGGGTTGCCCTGATCATAAATCTGGGCCTGGAGGCAATGGCGGTTATACCTAAGTGCAAAAATTCTGTTTGGATGCAAATACTTTTAAGAATGGTATCAACATGTGCATGACTGCATTTGCATTTGTTTATGTTTTACAAGCAATATTAACACCTAACCGTAATATAAGTTCAGCCCTAGCATTTATGACTACAGAGCTACTACTATAGAGCTAATTTATATATATCTATATATATATCTATATATATATATCTATATATATATATATATACAGTATATATTTTTATGGGATTAGCACTGGAAATCACTTTATATTTTTATATTTTTTTTTCATTTTTAAGCAATGATAAAATGACCACTTCAGAATGCTGAGATTACTACCATTAATGAATCTGGGTCTATTTCTTTTAAGAAACCAAGTACTGTTTCAAAATGTTAATTTATTAAGACCAACATGGAAACAGCTGGTATTTTAATGATAGAATCCCTTTGGGGATATAAAATATGGTTTGTGTCTAACAGAAATTTCACCATGTGACGGTGTAACAGTCTATGTAGAATGAATGTACAGAGCTTTCATTTTATTGGTGCTTAATATTTTAGTGAAATTTTACAGGAAATGTATATAGAGCACAAATGTCTGTGTTTTTTTTTTTTTTTGCTTTATCCCTGGGCCACGCTGCTACTTTGCACAGTGTCCATCCTCTGCCTAGTGTTTAACTCTTGTGTAAATGATCACTTTCTACACATTAATGCACATTGCTCTGCTGCTACTGGGAACACTTTAATATGTTATAAGCACTGCAATCTTTATTCCACGTGCAACAATAATATGAGCAGATGTTGTTATATTGATGCTGTTGATACAAGTAAGCAAAACACACAGAAAATTGAGCTGATCTTCAAGGCGCACCAATACTTCTGCATAGAGTAGAGTTAATCTGACTATAACCATCAGATTAAACAGTGGCTCTATTGTCTGATAGATTCTTTTGCTTTTCTGTAAATTAAATCACTGTTAAACGTTTTCTTCCCAAGGCTTAATTAAGACAAAGGGAAATATGATTCAGGATGAAGCATAAAGGGCCACAGCTGCTTTGAGTAAGCCTAAAATGGTGATGTTAAAAGATGATAAAAATTCCTATCTGTCTGAGTTCTGACTGCATGAAACATCCAAAGGCTGCTTTTAATTTATATAAAGAGTTTTAACTTAAAAAATATGTTCCTGATATTATTCTGTTAGTCTTATTATGTATCATACACTTAACAGACAAACTGTCTGACTGCAAAGATGTTCAGTCCTCAGCTGAAACAGTTAAAAAAGGAGAAATGATACTATTTTGATACTAAATTGTTATGATCCGTGTTAATTCATCTCATTAACTTTTAGTATCCTGTAGACAGTGAGATTAGGAGCCAATATGCAATTGGTCTTTATTTTTTGTGTTTTTATTTTTTAAATATGAATTAGCTATTACAGCTCTCCAGTTTGAAATGTCTATAAATATACTGTATGGTTGCTAGAGTCAATTTACCCCAGCAACCAGGCAGCGTTTTGAACAAGAGACTGGAATTTGAATAGAATGAGAAGTAATAAAAAAGTATCAATAATAATATAATTGTAACCTGCAGAGGAATTTGTTTTTGGATGCTGGGAAGTTATTTGATGCTGGGAAGTTATTTGAAAACTGGAAAGCGGCAGAAGAGGAAGGCATATAATGAAAAAATTAAAAAAATAAATAAATAATTTAGACCAATTGCAAACTTGCTAAAAATAGAACATTCTGCAGCAAACTATAAGGTATATGGGGGGGGGGGGTTGAAATGATACCAGAAAGGGATATTATCAATCTATTCATTAAGCCTAAAAACACTGGGACTATGTCCACTTAAGGCCCTTCTTTTTGTAAACAGTAATTTTACAGTTCCTTGTAATGGGCTGATCACAAGCCTTAAGTCACTAAAAGTCATAATTCTGCATATTTTAAACTAACTTTTCTATTATTTAACAATTAAAAAAGATTGACTAATTGAACATGGCCAAATTTATCAGCCAATATTTTGATATCCAGTCCTAAAAACTATTAAAAGCATTTTATCACTGAAATTGAAAAAGAGGTATACAGGCAAAGCATTGCAAGCGAGAACAAGGTATTTGTGGGTACCCAAAATTAATGGGGTCCTCTACCCAAAACTGTTATTTTAAGCAACTTTCCAATACAGGTATGGGATCCCTTATCTGGATCAAATATCCCATAAGTGTATGCATTAATTAAAATGTGCAGTGGTTTTAAATGTATTTCATGTATGACTGCTACCAAAAAGCAGTATATTTCTGTTTACTTTCACTGTACTCCTCCATCTGACTCCTGAAAAACAATGTTCCAAGCCAGCTGATTAAAAACATAGAAGAGACCTGACTCCTGTTGCACTATTTTAATACCCAGAGAACATAAAGGGATAAAGAAACACTGCTTTTCAATCGCAAGTACATTTCAAATAACTTTAAAACCACTACAGTTTTTCAAAAATGTATATGCATTTCAAATTTGCTTCTAATTCCCAGTTAACTGAAATGTTTGTTGGTATTGTGGTGGTTATTTAGAGTATCATTCTGCTGGCCTATAAATCTGGGTTTAAAGTGATATACAGAAAACATTAACATTGTGTCAGATAATGACATATTTTTCTTTTTTTTCATTTTCTAAACTTGGAAAATAAAGACCTATTCACTAAAATAAATTGATAGTTATTATCTGCCCATATTTCCCTAATTTTAATATAATTTATGTATTATTAGTAAAGTTATTTAAAGTGACAGGTACATTGTGGTGGCAACAATGCATTATAGTTACTGAAAGTTAAAACATAAAATACATGTTTTATTAAAACAAGAAATAGCCCCCCATCATATCACAGAGGCACATCTCTCTCTTTCTCTCTATGGACACCAGAAATATATTTGAATGGGTAGCAATTATCCAAGAGATAATGGGACAGATTCCCTAAAGGTGATATTTCCTCATTTTTAAAGTGGAATTTTAATATTTCTTAGCAATGGGGGATTTGCAACCAGAGCTTATTAGGCTCTTACGTTCAATAGTTTATTAGCTCTTGAACTTAAAATGATATTTATCTGTAATGCATGGTGAATAAATGCACCGTGAGTATCAAAATCTAAGAAATGAAGAAACTTGAAGAAACGTTAACCCTATATTACACGTAGGTAGATAAAGAGTAACCCATAATTAAAACCATGCGTATTATCTTAATTATGTTTAGTGAATATGGCCCAATAAGTGAAATACTGATTTTAAAAAAAAGGTATATTATGTCGTAAATATTGTTTAAAAACAACTTTTTCATCTAGGAAAATGGGATGAAATTAAGAGTATTTTGTGTGTGTCTGGATATTGTATATATAATGTATAATTTGATTAGAAGCTAAATCAGAACTTTTTTTAATTTAAAGCCCATTCACATTTAATTATTATTTTTTTTTAATTATGAACAATATTTTTGGTCTAGTTTGCTGCAATTGTGCACCTCCTTATCTATCTTTATACAAATATATATATATATATATATATATATATATATATATATATATATATATATATTTACTTTTAATTACTTATAACCAACAAAACGAATTACATTTTTGTAGTGCTTTATATTTATAGCAGTGGTTAGCATTTTTTCCCATTTAAATTGCTTATTCCATTAAAAAAAAGAAAAATGCAACGACGCCAGTAAACCCTCCAGTGTCTGTTCTCTTTGTGTCGCCCTCACAATCGCTGCTACTAATTTCTTTGCCAGTAAATACCGATAATTCTTTCATGAAGTCATAATGAAGATATACAGCCTGAATGGTTAATTTGTGACAAATAACTATATCAAATCACAAAGTGTATGTCACTGCAGAGGAATTTGTATTTCTAAAAAAAAATGCAGGATATGCCTTGTGATTAAAATAATGAGCGGATTTGGTTTTAGCAGGACATTTTGTGGAAACCTAAGAATACATTTACAACAAAAAAACATTGTAAAATACTTACAGATCGTATCTGGAGTTTATGAAGTGCCGTAGGGTGCCAGGCACAATACTGTATTTTAATGACAAGCTATTTCGATATCGGTTTCAAGACAAGAAAACAGTAAGAAAGTATTGCTACAATACAAACGGTTAGTATATGGATCTTATACGTAGATTTATATTTATATTATTACAAAACAAATACAAACGAATGGCACTCGGTATATACGTATAACTTCAAATTATATGTATGTTTCACTGGCTTCATATTGATGAAATATTGGACTTAAAATGAATACATTCTTACAAAATAATGCATTGAAAGGAAAGAAAAAGAGCCCACTGGATATCTTTTATACAAAGAAGTAGTTATGCAGAAAATTCTAAATTTCGGGTTATTTTGGATACATAATAAAACTGTATCTATCCAGCGTGTAAAGCTTTTCACATCTATAGCTCCAAACAAAAATACACATAAATATTGGCATCAATAATAAAAAAAAATGTATCAAGTGAGAATAAATGGAAAAAGGAGCATTAATAGAGAATAAATGTGATCTCCAATTAGATAATTGTTCGGAGAAGGAGATTTCCGAGACTAGAGTATTGTTGCATATAACAGAGAATACACAAAGCCTGCCTCATAAAAGCGCCTAGGAAGGAGGATGGGGCAAATGCTACTGCTTCCAGTTTCCGTTAACCGTGGGAATCAGGTTCTGATACCTTTTATTGGCTATAGAAAAAAAATCTAGTTATAAGCACTGAGCTCCCCCAGCCTGTGGGAAGGTAAAGTAACACCTAAAGCTGTTTTACTGCAGATCAGCTCACATATCAGTCCTACCTGAATGCTAAACGTATATCTTTCCCCTAAATTAATCTCCCCCCCCCCCCACACACACACACAAACTCACACACCCCAGATTTTGGACAGATTTCCTCTGGCTTTGGGTAATATGACAGCTGACCCCCAAACTGGCAGTTACAGACAGACATCGATTCATTTAATTAGGGCTATTGGTGCTTCCCACAAGGCAACACTCTCAACCTGGGACATTAGATGCTTAGGGGGGCAGTCAGGTATATTAATCACCAGCTCCAAATTTGCCTTAGGGCTTTATCAATCAGAAAGCTATTCACAGCTTATAGCATTGCCATACACATATACACCTCTGGGAATGTGAAAACAAACCCCTGTCTATGCAGTCCTTTTCCCCTGATGTTTAGATTGTGTTTTATACTGCTGGAAAAACACATTTCTCGCCTTCTCAACTGCAACTCGTGTCTGCAGGAGACTCTGGAAGTTATAGTTCTATTAGTACTATTAGTAGTAAGTAGTAGTAAGACTGTGTAAGAGTCCCCTGACAAAGGCGTTGCAATAGTAGGTGTATAGAGATTCCGTGTCTATACAATTGTACAGAATAGATGGGTATAGTTATTATAGATGTACATAGATTGCATCTATACAGTGTCTATGGAGATTATTGTTGTACAGAGAACAATGTGCGTGTCATAAAAATTATAGTGATTATATACTGGAGAGAGACGATTAGGAATGGAGTGAGAGGCAGGTAACCAAGCTAATTCCATAATAATGACCTACATTGGCCCCATGATTGTACTTATACAGCCATGGGAGTGCGCAGAAGGGGGCAGTTTTCCCACCCTAACTTCTCCAGCTAGTTCCAAAAAATTGTTTTTAAATTTAATTCCAAACAACACATTAAACTTCTGTCCCCAAGGCAAGCCTTGATTGGGTTACCTTATGCATGGTCATAAATAGGTTTATCTTCAGTGGAATGCTACCCTGTGTCATATTAGCTTTACTTTGTTCCCCCCCTGGACAATTTTCTGTGGACACCCATGTATGCAGCAGCAGATATCCCTGTACACAGAGTATGTGATGCCTCGAATGCAGAAGCCTTAGGAGGCGTGTGATACTTGATCTGCCTATTGTTATCCAAAAGCTCTGCCCATCCCTAATGTACTATCTGCTGTCCTACTGCGCCCCCCTCTGCTAGTGCGCTAGTAGGCTAGGCATCATGTGACCTCTGCTGGGATGCCCAGGGCCATAAATGCCCCAATGCAGTACCTCATATTGGCCAGTTAGTTACTATCACATCCATGTCAATATACTGGTTTTAGTGGTGATTGGTGCCAGAAAACAGTTGTTTATTTAATGCCCCGGACTTCAAACATTTTACTTGCAATGTTGAACTGTCGGGTTCTGGTGGCAAAGTTTCCATGCAGACACACACACGTGAATATTATAATGCCTGTTGGTTGGGGCGCATAGTATTTAGGTCACATAAGTGTTCCAAATAGTAGTGGCCAGAAAAAGTGTCCTGTAGTCGTAAAACGTGGATTCGTTTACCTATAGCCTAGGAGTAAGTGGCCACTTTTGGCACAAAACGCGCCAGGCTTAATTATGTCCTAAAGAAAGATTTTATACTTTTCATGCATCATCTGGGCTCCTCTTTTTCAAGCCACAGTGAGTCTCTCCCAACTTCTGCTTTTGTTTGACTTTACCAAATTATATGGCCCTTGGACTGGAGGCTTTTTTAGCATGTGACTACTGTGTATGATTTTTTTTTTGTTTCAATTTATGAGTCACAAATGTATATGGAACTCTGGATTGTTGCTTAAAGAAGTAGTACTACACTGTCACACCACAACAGTAACAGAGTCAATTCGTTTACCTATAGCCCTCCAACTTATTACCCAGCCTTTGCTTGCAGTAACAGCTGATTCACTAAGCTAACAATCGAATGAAAATCGCCTCAGCACGTTACATGACAGCGCTCCATGTATCCGCCTATTCCCAAGAGACTATAGGCACTTGTATTTTTATTAAAACTGCTGCAGGTTATGTTTTTATCTGTTTCTGTAGTGTAGTTTTATTCATTTAGAGAAGTTGTCCCAGAGCCACTAACAGAGCAAAGCTAAAGATACATAGTGATATGCGGCTCCTGCGCAGAAAAAGCGGTTTTCCGTGCGTAATAATTCTACAAGGAAATACGCTCGCAACAAACGCTCTGTTTGTAAGTATCGCATGCAATAAATAAACGTGAAACTCTCTTCATATATGGGACTTCACTTCTAAACAGAGACAATTAAGGGTTTCTAGTGTCACATTTACTGTTACTTCGTGTGAGAGTGGGAAGGTATCAGATTAGCGCGTGTGGTTATATATAAGGATCAGACCTATTAATATATCTGAACACATTGGGCAAATGTTAAACGCATCAAGAATTGTTCCGAGGATACAAATTGCTGGTGTGTATGTAGCCCGTGACATACTCGTGTCTAAATGATCCCCAAAGCTCGTCATACCCCTAAATGAGATATTTTCATCGGATTCCTGCCATTCTACATCGAAAATGGATCCACAAGAGCAGCTGTCAAGGCTGTTAATACATGATAAATATATAATAAATGAGAGATGGAAAGTAGTATTTTACTATGTGCGGGCAACGGAATTAATTTCTTATTTTTAGATTACAATAGAATATAAAATATTTGCTATAGGGCTTTGAATGAATGGTATCATGGGAAACGAAAGCAAAGAAAGGGGGAGGCAAAGAGGTGTCCTGGCTGTAGAGGTTAATGGGGAGTAGCAGATATTGCGTCAGAGAGCTGACGCACTGGAAAGACTATTCAGCAGTGATTTCCAGCACTGCAACTTTCAGCATCCCCAACGTGCTTTTGACTTGCGGGGGATAGTGGGAATTGTAGTTCCGGTAAGTTCTGGGAATGGATGATGCAGAGCGTTTAGAGGCGTCCAGCGGCGTTCCAAGGCGTTAATTGACCCACATAAACTTTAGCACCAATACAGTTTTCACATGGGTATATTGAAATTGCTTATCAATGAGGGGCCCCTAAACCTTCTGGGGCCCCCAGCAGTCTCAGTTTTTGCTTCCTCTACAGTCTCGTCCCTCGTGACGTCACAAAGCGTGTGCCTTTCTGGGAAACGCAAGGTCACATCTCTGGGCGCATTCTCTGTGCGTTTCTATGGAGAGGGACAGGGGGATGAGATATGAGACCTTTGCATTTCCCTGGCAGGATGACACTCACGGTGTATGTCTGGCTCCTCCTAATGGAGGGGAGAGGTAGAGGAACTACCGAAGATGGATCTTTAATGCAAGCTGCTTGTAGCTTATGAAAGCTTCATGTTGCTGCTTTATTTTTATTTTTGTATTTTTATTTTTTTGCCCTATATACATTACTTTAGCGGAACACTCAGGTAAAATAAGAGAAGCGGAGTACAACCTCAACATAAACCTATGCACCATGTTATTCCTGTATACTACACCCCAGGTCTGGACTGAGATTCAAAATAGGCCCTGGCATTTTAGGTACACAGAGGCCCAAACAGCCCACCACCAGCCCAATAAATAGTGACTATCTATGGCAACTTACAGCAGCCCCTCTGGCATTTGCCAGAACCCCACAGATTGCAGTCCGGGCCTGCTACACCCCCTAGAAAAGATTCTCCTAAATGGCAAAAGGAATCCAGAAGTGAAATAGAATTTAAAAAAAAAAAAGGTTTTATTTGTTTATCTTACCAATTAAGGCTGCAACACAAGTGCAATAGAACAAAAGAGAATCCTCATAACAGCACTTGCATTGCCAAAAATGCAATACCACCCAAAGGTTTTCACAGGATAAACCACAGAACAACATTTTCTCTTCAATAGAAGGTTGCCACGTTTCTTGAAAAAATTCTAAAAGTCAACATTTACAGGTGAGAAATATTTAAAGACAAACATCACTTTCATGGTGGGGGAAAATGAAAGAAAAAACAATATAAAAATATAAAATATTTTAACAGCAAATTAATTTTAGGGCCCCCGTCATATCCAGGTTGTCCTGTTTTACCAATATGTATTGCAATTGATTATTAATTAGGGCCTCATGGGGCCCCCTATCCATCCTGGACCCCCTGCAGCCACTGGGTCTGCTTCTTCTGTAGTTACGCCCCTGTGCACATTGCATATTAGTTTGCCAATATGTAACAAAGAAGAACTGACTTTATCACCAGGAAGGATGTGCTATCTACCTTTAAAGAGTTTAGTAAAAGTGCCAAAGTTTCTGGTGCCTTAGAAAGTAAATAGATTTAGGTCCTACCCACAAGGCAACCCTTCCAGGAAATGTATCTACCCCTTCCCTCAGCAACATGAGCAATAATTATGTGTGCTCTAGTCTCTTCTATAAATGAGCATCTGTGTATAGTCAGACATTGTTATGCAAAGATATACTCTGCCTAGGCATGCACCCAACCCATCTGCATCCCTACCCACTTTTGGGAATGTCCCCATAGAGAAGTAAGGAATAACCAGGATATAGACCAGATGTTTTGAAGCAGGAGGAAGACCCTGCAACTATGGGGTAGCAATGTTAGGGCTGAGGTAGAGGAATGGCTTTCCAATGAATGCTTGGTTAAGGGATTACAAATTCTGGGAGTAGCAGCAGGAATTAGCAGGAACCAAATAGCTACAACCTACAAAATGATTGCTTGTTGGGGCTTATTTACAAACATAAATGCTAAATTGCGCAAGAATAGTTGCCAAAGCCAAGCAGCACGGATTGTGGGCACTCTTGGGTGTCATCGGGGTGGATTGTTCTGTAGGTAATATATTCTATATCTATACGCACTCAAAGTTGCCTCAAATGGTAGGAGATCTTTGGAAATAATGCATGTAGGACATGGTCTCAACCCCCCATCTCTAATCTAGTTTAGGAGTTTATTATCTGATGGTTTAAAACTTGGACCTCAACTTTTGCACTTACGTACTTTATTTTAAATTAGGGCGGGTAGGGATATTAGTGGAATACTTCACGTTGTAGTAAAGGTATGGGACCTGTTATACAGAATGCTCTGGACCTGGGGTCTTTCTGTAATTTGGATCTGCATACCTTAAGTCAATAAGATTGTTTTGCTTCCAATAAGGATTAATTATATCTTAGTTGGGCTCAAGTACAAGCTACTGTTTTATTATCACAGACACAAAGGTAATCATTTATAAAATAAAAAATCTGAATTATTTGATTAAAATGGAGTCTATGGGAGATGGCAGTCCTGTAATTCGCAACTTTCTGTATAGTGGGTTTCCGAATAATGGATTCTATACTTGTACAGGCATAGTTGGAGGGCATATAGTTAGGAATATGGACCTGGATCTTGCTGTTTCAAGAAAGTTTGTCTCCACATTAGAGATGTTTTAAAAAAACAAAGTTAGAACATTTTCCATCTACACACAGAATGCTGCTTTATGGCTTATGAACTCTTCCCAGAATCATTCTCTCATAGGAAATGATTGCAAACACTCTCGGCATGTTACGTGCAACATGACACTGCTTCTGCTGCCTTTAGCGTCCCCATGTACTCAGTCTTATTATATTCCTCCTCGAATTCTGGCTCTTTTGCGCTACTGTATTTCATGTGATCTTACATAAAGAAAAGACTTTATAATGATCTTTTATTCAATATTTTCAAAATTGAATTTTTATTGCAGCTATACATTTACACACAGGGCCAAAATTTTTCTCATACTGGACCAGTTGTGGCAGAAAATTGCAGAAAATAACGGAATTTTGGCACAAATATATTTCTTTTGGTTACAATGTAACAGCAACAAACTAAAAAAAAAGACAATGTGTGTTACGGAACAAAACATGCAGACCAATCTTTTTGCTATAAGGAATGGAGGCTCGTCATGTCTGCATACCTTAAAGGAACAGTAACACAAACAATGAGTTTCCAAAAGTAATGAAAATGCAATGAATTGTTCTGCTGCACTGGTAAAGCTGGTGTTTTTGCCTCAGAAACTATAGTATCTGCGGTGTAGCCATAGGGGCAAACATTCAAAGCTGAAAAAGGAGACTTCCCATACCAGTCCATTGAACTGAAGAAGCTGCTCGGATGAGTAGTGAAAAGTCTTCAATAATTACTCAGCAATTCCAGTCGTTTTATCATTACTTTCACTAGATATACCATGACCTGGATGAATGAAAATCATATAGTTGTTTTTCTCAAGCAAGCACACCAGTTTTGCCAGTGCAGGGCACCAGTACATAGCATTGATTTTCCCTTAAAACACTTTAATTTTTTTGGTGTTACTGTTCCTTTAAAATTAACTTTCAGTTTAATATAAACAGTGGTATTTTAAGACAATCTGCAATTGGCTTGGGGGGGGGTGAAACCACGCTCACATATTCGTCTCTTTGACTTCAAATGGTCACAAGAGGTGACGAAAAACATGGCATAAGTTTCTGACATAAGGTCAGTTATACACCTCTATAAATAGATTAACTCATTGTAAAGTTTTACATTATCACAAAAGACTACTCTAATTCATATGTAAGGACACTTACAATAGGGCTTTGTAAATATGAACATATTTTACAACTTTTACAACAGTTTTTAAATTTACTGCTGTAAAAGCTCATTTTGGGTTAATTTTTCCTTTAAGTGAAGTAGTAAAAGCACTGCCCCCCTCCCTGCTTGTGCACAGACTCTGCTCTTTCAGCCAAGTGGTCACGTGGGCAGAGGCTGGGTCACGCTGCTCTCGGTATATGTAGGACAGTACTAATAGTTCAGTATTTCCAACCCTGAGCTTGGCATGAAATGCAGCAGTTCCAGCCTAATCTAGTCTTTGCCTAGAACTTCCCAGTGCTGTTTTGTTATTATGTTATTTATTTATAGAGCTTTTGTCATTGTTGGAAAATCTTATCAGATGTTTCTTGTTTTCTCACTGTCACCTCATAGTCCTGGGTTCTTTATAATGATGCTGACCAGCCTCCAACACAATCCTTCTTTTGGTTATTGTACTGAGGGACGATTTATCTTGATAAGGGGCAGTTCCCTTTAAGTTAACTTTTAGGGGTAAATTTACTTACCTCCGAATTTGCGCCAGCGTTGCCTTCGACGCACTTCGCCACGGGTAGATTCGCCAGGGCTGCGAAAATTCACGAAGATCCGAAGTTGCGCACAAGTTACCGATCGTTTGCAAAGTTGCGCACAAGTTACCGATCATCGGTTCGAAGTTACGCTAGCGATTGTAAATTTGCATACGGCGTGCAGTTAAAGTACAATGCCCGTATATGCAGCAGAAAACACATTACACTACACAAGGCCAGGGAAACTTAATAAATGTATTCTAATGCCCTACACATGTGCCCACAGTATAGTTTAGGTGCCATATGTTATCAAATGTAGAGGGGAAGGAGGATACCCTAAAAAAAAATTTTGCTCTTTTTGAGCCTATCACCCATAAAAAAGTATCTACTTTATTGCATTTCGCCTTGTCTGAGGTGGCAAAGTATAGTCTGGCGCAAGAGGTAACGCTCCCGAAAATCCGCAACATAGTGAATTAGCGTAGTTAGGTCCCTCCGCCAGAGTGCAACTTAGCCTGGTGTAAGGGTGCAAAGTAGCGCTAGAGTAGGTCCACTTCGCTAGCAAATTCACGCCATCGCCAGTTAGTAAATTGGCGAAGAAACAAAGTGAAGTCACGCTGGCGAATTTTCGCTAGCGTTAGCCACTTCACCCTTTATTAAATTTGCCCCTTAGTATGTTTTAGAATGACCAATTCTAAGCAATGTACCAGTTTTATTTTACAGTTTTTAATTATTTGCCTTCTTCTTTTGACTCTTTCAAATTAAGGTCACTTACCACAGCAGCCAAAAAAGACTATTTCTCTGTAAGGCCACAATTATATTGTTATTGTTACTTTTTATGACTTATCTTTCTATTAATTCCTTCTCCTATTCATATCAGCATTTCATTCAAGCCAGTCCCTGGTTCCTAAGGTAATTTGGACCCTAGCGACCAGGCCCGGACTGGCAATCTGTGGGTTCTGGCAAATGCCAGAGGGACTGCCATAAGGTCCCATTGAAAGTCAGTATTTAGTTGGCTGGTGGGGGCTGATTGGGCCTCTGTGTACCTGAAATGCCAGGGCCTATTTTTATTCTCAGTCCGAACCTGCTAGCAACCTAATAGCTGCTAAAGTTGCAAACTTGAGAGCTCAAACAGTTGCGATTGCAAATTATCTCAGAATAGCACTCTCTACATAAGTTAACTCAAATGTGCACATTCCCTTTTAAATATAGGTAAATGACAAGCAGACAGGTTGGATAATTCTTCTCAGACACCTTTATTAATCATTATATATCTGCAGAATCCACATTGTACGTTGTGAAGGTAAAATGGGCTTCACTGAATGCATTTGGTTAAAATAAAGTCTTGTTATTCTTGCTATGATTTAGCAAGCAGTAGCATGAGAGAACAACTCATCACAACACAATGTACAACATTTGAATTTGTTCCAGTGCAGCCTATAGCAGCAGGGCCATTTACTGTAGAGGCAAAGGCATAGTTTCACATTTTCATATGCAGTAAGTAGTATCTAGTGAATAGCAACACTGCACTAACAGCAGTTTCTAGCACCTAGTTAATTGTGCTTCACCTGCAATAAAATGGCATTTAAATATGGAAAATATCTCAGGGGTATCAGTAAAAGCATATTTCTATAAAAAGATATCACCTCCACTAAGCCAGCCCATAGCCTTCAATAAGTGTTATGTTGAAAAATGGCGTAAGTGTTAAGAATATCCCAACTATAATTTTTCTCTGGGAGCACAATGCATCTTTAAATTTCTAGAAGGCAAAGTAGCACATTGCATCAGGGAAAGTAGCGTAAAGTGTGAAAAGAATTACTAGTCTCAAAATTTGCATCTCTGTCATGCCTAGGATCTAAAGGTGGTTGAAACCACAAAATAGGCAATATTCAGAGAAAAACTAAATCAAAGTTTAACTGCAAAAAAAAAGAACAAAAAGTGGTGTCAAGCTGTTTTACATTTGTGCCCCTTTTGCTGCTCCACAGTAGAAAATGGTTTTATTAAGAACTCATACACTGTTACTGGACCTTCATAATAACATTGAAGAAGGTGGATAAGGCTGTCAAGCCAAGGTTTTTTTCCATCAGGTGGTATCAGTGTATTCTGGGTTTGAAAAGACGTGAATACTTTCTGATGGAGAAAATGCTTTGTCTGGCATTATCCCTATGGTGCAGTGTTGTACAATTTAAATGTTCACCCTACCTGCTGTCTTCCAGTGGTTTCAATGCAAACAATAACTTTTTATTGGTAAAAAAACCCACAAACTTTTGTGCAGAAGTGCAATTCTTTTGATAATAATATGAATATAAATAGTGATGGGTGAATTTATTCACCAGGCGCGAATTTGCGGCGAATTAGCGCGGTTCGCCGTCAGCGAATAAATTCGCGAAACGCCCGTGAAAATTTGCGGAAAAAAATTCGCCGGCGTCAAAATTTTTTTTCCGGAAAAACGGACGCCAGCGTCAAAAACGGGCGCCGGCGTCAAAAACGGGCGCCGGCATCTAAATTTTTCGCCGTTTCGCGAATTTTGCGCGAAATTCGCCCATCACTAAATATAAATATTTGTATGTTCCTAATGATATTAATAAACCAATAGCTCCAGTTCTCATTTATAGAAAGAAACAAGCAGGGATGCAGCCAATTTATAACTTTACATTTCAGCCTAATACTGTATACACTACAATAGGTTCAGCTGAATCAAGTACAACATCTAAACTCTAATTTGCATATGCAAACGCCCACCCCCCCAAATTGCAGCATATGAAAAAATTATCTTTAAGGGGTGGGTCACCTTATATAGTATGTTATATAATGGCTAATTCTAGGTAAACTTTAAATTGGACATATTGGAACATTTTTTTTATAGTTTTTTATTAATTATTTGCCTTTTAAAAACGGGACTCACTGACCCCATCTAAAAAAACAAATGTTCTCTAAGGTTACAACTCTATTGTTATTCCTACCTTTATTGCTCATCTTTCTTTGAGGCCCTCTCCTTTTCATATTCCAGTCTTTTATTCAAATCAAAACATGGTTGCTAGAGTAATTTGGACCTTAGCAACTACATTGCTGAAATTGCAGACTGGAGAACTGCTGAATAAAAAGCTAAATAGCTCAAAAACCACAATTAATAAAAAAATAAAACAAACTTCAAATAGTCTCAGACTATCACTCTCTATATCATACTGTTAATTTAAAGGTGAACAACCCATTTAAGAATTCCGGTTCTGTTCGCCAGGCAGCCAGGATTTGGCTAAATTTGACTCCTTCATAAAAGGCTGTAGCTAGGGTCAAATTACTCTAGCAACCATGCATTGATTTGAAGAGACTGGGATATGAATAGGAGAGGTCCTTACTAGAAAGATGAGCAATAAAAAGTAGCAGTAATAATAAGTGTGTAGCCTTAAAAAGCATTTGTGTTTAGATTAGGTCAGCGACCCCTATTTGAAAGCTGGAAAGAGTCAGAAGAAAAAGGCAAATCATTTTAAAAGAGAAATGAATAATGAAAACCAATGGAACCCCATTAAGTTAGGAGTTCACAAGGCTTCCAAATTAAATCTTAGCCCTTGAGCAATGCCTGCCTTCTAATTTCCTGAGCTAGCCAAAGGCAACCACCCCCAAAAAATATTTGGAATTATGTAATGTAGAAATGCACATAATACTATTTGAGGGGGCAGATCACCTTTAACTTATTTTCAGTATGAAGCAGACAGTGATATTCTGAGACAATTTGTTATTGGGCTTTATATTTTTTTGGGGGGGGGTATGAAATATTAAGCTTTTTGTTCAGCAGCTCTTCAGTTTGGAATTTCAGCAGCTGTTTAGTAGCCAGGGTCCAATTTCCCTAGCAACCAGGCAGTAGTTTGAATAAAATACTGGAGACTGGGGGCTGAAAAGTAATAAAAAATAGCAATACTAATAAAACTATAGCATCAAAGAGCAATAGTTGTTTGGCTGCCAGAGTCAGTGGGGGTTATGTAATAAAAGACACTAAGTTTGCCCAGGAGCAATAACCCATAGCAACCAATCAGAAGGAAGCATTTACTTGGTCACCTATTTATAAGCAAACATCTCATTGGCTGTTATTAGTTACTGCACATAGGCAAATATAGTGCCTTTTATTACATATGGGGGAGTGACTCCTATTTGAAAGCTGGAAAAAGGCAGAAGCTGAAGGCAAATGCATTCAATCAGAAACTAATAAATGAAGACCAGTTGAAAAGTTTCTGAAAATAGGACATTCTATAACACAGTAAAATGTAACTTTAAGATGAACTACCCCTTTAATCCCTAATAAAAATCTACAGAATTATTAAAAAATTAAATGAGCATCCCTCAATTACCCATAGAAAACTTTTCAGTCGCACCCTCTAGCATATGCAGCAAATATGTGAATATATGATTTTTTTCACAAGGGCTGTGATAAATGACTTAATGAAGCTCTCTAAGAACCCAAACAAAGGACAATCTTATTGTAATGGAAAGACTGGCTAATGTGGGTTTAAGAAGCCTCTTTAAATTTAGTCTTGGCTTTGTGTGGGCAGGTTCCTCTGAGAAAGTACTAAGACATAAAATTCATAGAGGAAAATGTAAACATTTTCAAATTGGCTTGTTTTAAAGGGGTGGTTCACTTTTAAGTTCACTTTTAGCATGCCATAACATGGCTAATTCTAAGAAACATCAAATGACCTTCATTTTTTTTTTTACTTTTTGAAATTGTCTTCTGACTCTGTCCAGCTTTCAAATGGGGGGTCACTGATCTCATCTGAAAAACAAATGATCTGTAAGGCTGCACATTAATTATTATTGCTACTCTTTATTACTCATTTTTCTATTCAGTCCCTCTCCTATTCATATTCCAGTCTCTTATTCAAATCAGTGCATGACTGCTAGGGTAATTTTGACCCTAGCTACCAGATTGCTGAAATTGCAAACTGGAGAGCTGCTGAGTAAATAGCTAAATAACTCAAAAACCCACAAACAATAAAAAATGAAACGCAATTGCAAATTGTCTCAGAATATCACTCTATATTATACTAAAAGTTAACACAAAAGATATTCACCCCTTTAATCATAGTTATTATTTTAAGACAGGTACTGCATGACCTCCGTTTTGGGGTTCTGGTTGTTAAAGGCTACTAAAAATGGTTAACTTTGCAAAAAAAAGGTTAACTTTGGAGCTCTGCATTCCTCTACTCCCACCTGTATGTCTGCTCTGATCTCCCTCTAAAGCTGGCCATAGATGCAAAGATCCGATCGTACGAATCATCGTATGATCGGACTTTCCCATCTCCCGACCCGCCACTAACCATTCAGATCAAAGTCTTACCAGTCAGATTAGTAAAAGAACAGATCAGCAATGTTCTGCCCCTGACAGCAATCGTACGATATCTATGTCCAACCAAAGCCAGTGACAGTCTCCCACTGAAAATCGTACGATCTGCAATACACGCAGAGATATTATCGGCAGCCGACAGAAATTTTCTAACCTGTCCGATCGACCAAACGACCGATCTCTGCCGGACGAAAAATGTCAGGACTCTCCACACACGTTCCGAAAATCGTACGAATCCTCGATTCGTACGATCAGATCTTTGCGTCTATGGCCAGCTTTAGTTTATACTAAGCTGAGGGCAATGTCTTGTCCATACAGTTCACCATTAGAGCTGAATCAGGCACAAAACCAAACAACCCTTGAACAAGGTACCGTCTTGTATTAGATAAAAATAAGACCCCAGATTACCCTTGTTCGCAAGCCTCCTGAGGAGCCACTTTGCAGCATTTCTTGGATGCTAGACAGTCTTGACTTGGATGCTTTTTGGTCCTTTATGTCTCCCCTTCCCCATAAGTATATTCTGAATTTTTCAACAGTTATGTATATGTTTATTTTTTTTAATAATAATGAATATTTACTACTAAATGACACGTGCTGTTATGTTTTTTAAAGTGTGGTGCACACTATACAGAAAGATATAAGATAATACAAATGCTTTAACAGATGTGAAGCTGCATACACTTAGAAGAATGAACCAAAAAAGACTGGACACACAGAAATACTTTGAGATCTTTGTTCCACAATGGACACAGCAGTGAGTATGTCTGATTGTTCTTTGCTATGCTCGCTATATTGGCCTTAACATAGTTTCCTATAATGTTATGTAATACTGTATATACAGTAGGTTTCTTTTTTGGAGGGATTATGTTACTGATTGTCAGGAGGTACTATTATTATATACGTTGATTGGAATGAAGCTGCTTATGCAAATGTAAAACAATTAACATCACATTTTAGGCACAGTTTAGGCACGATGCGATGCAGTGAGATCATGTTTCCAAAATACCTTGAGTGTTTAAGTGATGACTGGCCATTCCAGCTCAGTTTCACAGCTGTGTCTCAGCAAGTATTTTATATCCTATCACCACACTTGTTTTTTTCTACATAAATGTATTTTGCTTTTGAATATGTTGTAGTATTTTTAAATGCAGACCTTTTAGGGTAGCTGTATGAAGTAGTTGACCCTATCCTCCTAGATGTTACTGGGCCCACAGCAAATTATTTTTCAGACCCCTAAAATATCTAGAGGTTGACATGTTTTACCAATATTTACTTCAATTGAATATGAATTAGGGCCTCATGGGACCCACCTACCTCCCAGGCCCCCCTGCAGCCATGGGGTCTACTTCCCCTGTAGATATGCCCCTGTTTTGATTCACAAACCCCCACTGTGCCCCTAACAGCAGTTATGTTTGACTCCTGATTGAGGCTTTGCATTCACCTTTTGGGTAGATGACTCTGGTACTTTTTTTTTTCTCCAGAATTTTGACTTTTATTATAATTAATATTCTTCATTATGCATACAGCACTGACTTAATACACGGGTTTTACTAAGAATGTTTAAACTACTTCATGTTTGTCCCATGCCACATGATGCCAATACACGTAATTAGTGATGGTCGAATTTATTTCCGCGATTTGCCGCAGACGAATAAATTTGCAAAACCGCCGTGAAAATTCTGCAGCGAAAATTTGCCTATGAATAAGTATCCTCGGATACGAAACGTGTAAGGTTTATTGTTTTAGCTGTTTTGAATAAAGACTTTTTATCATACCGACTGGCCCATGGAGTGTGTGCTTCTTCGCTTTTCACATTGAGGTACTCCCCCAGCTATGGGTTCGGGGCGCTGCACCCAGGCCACCTAATATCTTCGGTGAGTCTCCATTCATACAAGATTGCCGTGTTAAATTTTGAATGCTATATATTGGTTAAAACTGCACCCTACAACGATAGACCCAGGGTTTTTACACCTGGGTCCTACTCTGCATTGGGTGAGCCGTTAACTTTTACCTTGGGGACTGAGCCGATGTGTTTTTTTCTGTGTAGAAAATCAATAAAAAAAATGTAATGGAAAAAAACGTACACCAGCATCAAAAACGGACACCGGCGACAAAAACGAGACATCGGCAGCGTTTTGCGAATTTCGCGGTATACACCCCAAATTCGCCCATCACTACAAGTAATGTGGCATGGATCAAAAAGGAACCCGGAACTGTAGAATCTACTGCACTATTGTATTTTTATGCTGTAGATTCTACAGTGATTGGCAAATAGGAGTGTAAAGGTTCATTTTCCCATTAAAGTCACACAAATGCTCATGTGTTATGGTTAGTTTCCATGAGATACAAATTAACCTCAGTTAAATGATTGCACTGATTCATATGTCATATAATTTTTCATGGTGAGAAAAACAAGGATATGCCCATGTCTTTGCAAGCATTCAACATGTCGATTAAAATGTGACCACTTGAGGGCGCTATTTGTCCCCAAGTTAAGATATAGAAAGGAGAAACTCAAGAATGATGGGAACTCACATGGCCGCCATCAGGGCGGGGCAGGGGGGGAGAGTTGTAGGGGGCCCCGAGAGTAAGGGGGGCCTAGCCACGCCACACTTACTTGATTAGCCGTGCCCCTCTTCTGACTTCGGGAAGGCATGGACTTTTAAGGGGCCCTGGCCACCAATTTAGGCCACCAATTTTTTTTTTTCTCATGTGGGATCCTAGCCGCCAATATTTTTTTAATGGGGGGGCCCTGGCCACAAATGTTTTTTTTTATGGGGGGCCCTGACCACCAATATCTTTTTATTTTTTATTAACATGTGGGAACCCTAGTCACCAATATTTTTTTTGTTTTTTTACTGTGGGATGGGGGCAGATCTGTGGGGTGGGGAGGGCGGACCTGTAGGTTGGGCTTGCAGTGGGCGCAGCCCAGGGGGCCCAGGAAATGTTGTTATATGGGGCCCTGCGATTTCTGATTGTCAGGGAGCCGGGAGATCCCTCCAGGGAGGTAGTCAGGTTCGAGGAGGAAGCACTCTTGAGGGAGCAAGGTCGCAGTGTCCAAAGGGTTAATCCAAAGAGTAGTCAGAATCCAGGCAAGAGTTCAGGGGCAGGCAGATAACAGCAAAGTCCAAAGTCCAGGCAGGGGTCAAGATAAGAAATCAGGAACAGGATTAGCAATAACAGCTCACCAGAAACCCAGGAAACACTTAGGAGATGCCATTCTGGCGTCTAGATGGTGTTTTTATTTTGAATTTGGCGCCACAGTGACGTCATTGGCGTCCTTGCGCCGACGTCGGCGCGCTGACGTCATCACGCCGGCGCCGCTACCCACGTGGCGGCCATGGGCGCCGCCATTTTGGGAGCAACGCCGGCAGGGGAGGACGCGCCGCCCGGAGCTCCAGGACCTGCTCCAGACGGCGATCGTGACACTGATGGCAGCCCTGGGAACTCATCTTTATATTAAAGGGATTCTGTCATGATTTTATGGTTTACATTTTATTTCTAAATTACACTGTTTACATTGCAAATAATTCACTCTACCATTTAAAATGTTATTCTTGAACCAACAAATTTTTTTTTTTTTGTTGGTGTAATATTGGTGTGGAGGCAACCATCTCAGTGCATTGTGTCTGATCCTGAGCTTTAAGAAAGAGCCAGCACTTCAGGATTGAACTGCTTTGAGATAGCTATTATTTCTCATTGTACTTCTATACAACCCAAGTCGTGCTCCCTGGCCACCTAGTGGTAGATATGATAGTAGCATCCAAGCAGGAAAAAGCAGGGTTTCTCCTGCTTAGGTGCTATTCTATTAGGGAGCACTTTTAGCAATGCACATGAATCCTTCAGCACAGGTATCAGGGATCTGCATACTGGATAGCTACCCATTGTTCTGTTGATAGGCTGCTTATAGGCTGCTGGAGTGGGGAGGAAGTGAGTGACTAAAGTTTATCAGAGCACATGTCACATGGTTGGGGGCACCTGGGATAGCTCCATGGCAAATTTCGAAATATTGAAAAAATCTGTTTGCTCTTTTAAAAAATAGATTTCAGTTCAGAATTCTAATGGAGCAGCACTATTAACTGATGCTTTTAAAGAGAAGTTTGTTCTCCACTGAGGACATCTAGTGTCGATGTAATAACCTTGGTTGTACTCACCAAGAATGGTGATTCAAGTGAGGGGGACTTAGTATGTGTAATAACTTGGAGAATGTGCCTGTGGTGGTGTTAGCAATGCCCAAAGTGGGCCCCTGCTTAATGGACCCCTTTAGCGATGCTGGTGGTAAACATTCATGTCTGCCAAGAAATGTTTCACTCTAGGGCCAAGAAAGCCTGTGGTTGTGGATCCCGTTATCCCCAAAGAACCCAAAGTGATGGCTGCAGTGCAGCAAAAGAAGGAGAAGCAGCTTTCCTTCAGTGTTGCCCTACCACATGGTATGAGGATGGACAAATCTTACCCAAAGCACTATAAGAGGACAACAAGGTGAGTTTTAGTTACCTTATGAATCCACTTCCCTGTGGATTTATTTCCTGCTTGGCTGGCTAGGCCTTCATTCCTTAGCCCCTATCCCATCTAAGTGATTTAAATAAAGGTGCTGGGACGGAGACTGTAAGAGGACTGGAATACAGGTGACATACTGCCTCCTATGTGATTTTTGCACTTTTGGAAAAGTTATTTGAATAGCTGACATGTGCCTTGTAACCAATGTTTTTCTTACAGTTTTCCATTGAACTTGGGTACAGAGAGGCTACATGAATATTTATGTTTTGGGTGCTATTTTAAATGTTCTATCATTTTAAATATGTGTTTTGTTGCCCTTGTTGGAATGGGATTTATCGGAGGTGAATGTAGCAGACCCATGGGGTCAATTCCCTTACTGGCTCAGGAAGTAGCTTTACGAGATGGCAAGGGGAGCGATGTTTTACTGTACCATTGGCTCAGGGGTAGTTTCCACCCATAGATTATTTTAGGAGACTGAGCACTAGACTCTTTCTATTTGGACTTCACCTAGTGCTGGTGAATGTATTGTGGAGCTTGGAGCACAAAGCTTATTTACTCCAAAAAGGATATCTAGTGTGGGGGGTTTTCCCCTGGTGGGTTCTCTACACAAAGTGTAGAGAACCAGTGAATAGGTTAAATCTGTGTGTTGTTCCTTGGAGCACCTGTAAAACTTGGAGTAAATACCTGTGGTGTGTGAGTAATACCCAAAAGTGAACTTGGTGGGTTATTTACTAAGCCCCAAATGCAAAAATCATGAAAAATTTGTGATTTTTTTTATAAAATCGGGCTTTTAAAAATTCACAAATTTTTTGGAATTTATTAAACCACGTGGTTGGAAAACTGAATCTGAAATCCCGGCATCTCAGACCTGTGGAGGTTGCATATAAGTCAATGGGAGAAGTCCCAATGATTTTATTGATTTGCGCTGGGTCTCGTGCCAAACCCCGAAGTTTTCGGTGGTTTCGGGCAAAAATAATTTCGGACCTTGATAAATAACCCCCTAGGTGTGTGTTGGGTCAACTGTACCATTAGTATTTTATGTGCTAAGTAGTATCTTGCTCTTATTCAAATCAGATTAAGCAAATACAGCGCGTGTGTATTGCTCTCTTATTATAAACAGTGCCTTCTCACTTTAACAAGTAAAAATAAACACACAGTACTGTGGAAACATATTCAGATACCTGCACCAAAGGGACAGAACAGAATAGTTGCATTATTTTTGGACACGTAGAGAATCTGAGTGAATTTAAAAAAAAATAAAACAAAAATTGGATCTTTCTTCCAATCTGGAACCATGTTACTTCAATGTTATATGTAACAGATATGGCTAGGATAACTGCTGTCCTGGGAATAAAAAAAAATTATATTTAAAAAAAAACTGTCCAACTGGAGACCCATCCACCTGATGTGCCCCTATAAAGTACTTTGACTCCCAGCCTTCTCAAAGGCTTCACAAGTATTGCATCTTCCAGTTATTCTAATCCAATCCCTGTAACATCTAGTATTCTATAAACATCCCACTAAATAAAAAATGTTGAATATCTAATGCTGGGCTAAAAAAATTATCAGATATTGATCAGGCATGTTTAAAAATCCCACTGGGGGTTTCTTTTTTTTTGTTGAAATATTTTATTTTATTTTCACATTAAACAAATAAAGCACTGGGGGTTTCGTGATGTAGTCCTCACCCCGGCATTACCATTGTTTCTCAAGCTGGGCATATCATGGAAAGATCCCCGCTTTTGGCAGCCTTGCCCAAGCAATGGATTTTTAAGTGTATGGCTATCTTAAAGTTGGCCATACACGGCAGATATAGGCTTCAAATTTGGCTCCTCCCCCGAAGATATCTGGCTAAAAATCTCTCTAGCATTTCTTACACTACAACATATTAGCTGTAAAATAACAGTAAGGTATATGCAACAAATATATTTTAAGTCAGTGGAATATTTAGAGGTCACAGAGCCCCATTTTCCCCCCATTTTTCCCATGCCTAGAATTTGTGAATAAAGATGGCCATACATAGGCCAAAAGCTGCCAGCTCAGCCTTACCAGGCTAAGTCAGCCTGAAGGTGGGCCTGCCTGATTGATATCTGGCTAACAGATTGGGCAGAATTCCATTTGGCAGGCTTGATTTTACTGTCCCACAAGAGGTACATTGGCATGGTTTTGTGGTCTACTGGCCCATCCCTATTATCTGAGGATTTAGCCGATTTAGCCCATACTGTAGTTAAACAAATCTGGCACAGATCTGCTTGTACTGCAACATCACCAAACAAGCAGATCTTCAAGTGTATCACCAGCTTCTTTTTCATAAGCATAAAATGAAAGTCCCACTGTGTCTTCTATATCTTCAGGGTTCCCCAGCAATCGTGGAGACTGCTTCCTCTATAGATACACCTGCTCTTTTAATATCACAATGCTCATATTGCATCTATATAGAATATATATTTTTCTGATGCAGATATGATTATATAATATGCATTTATAGTTCCCCTTTCAGCTCCTGTTTAGATCTTTAACTGTTCTAAACTGATACATTTAATTGATACATTTGTTATCTTTGTCCCTGCTGAGCAGAATCCCTGAGTTTCATTGAAAGCAGCTGTAAGAATTGATACAATAGTTGCTAATATCCCCCAGATGCTGCTGAGAAATGTATTAATTAAGTGTATCAATTAAATGCAGCAAATTGTAACAGTTCAGAATGTTCCTGGATCACTAAGGTGCCAGACTGAGACACTAGAGACTCGAACATTAAACTTTAAACTTTAATTTTCGGAAAACGGTAAGAAATAAAAGGTGGAAAGCAATTGAGAAAAGTCTTTGTTTATGGTGAACAGTCTGAAAACAACTGAACTGAAAAAAGTGTTTGGAAGGTGAACAACCCCTTTAAAGGCAGCTGTTAGACTTGATACAATAGTTGCTAATATTTTAATGGAGTAATATAATATAATATTTTAATGGGGAAATCATTTTTTGCAAAAAACGTTTGTGAACACATTTGCGAAAGTTAGCGACCATGTTTGCATCCTTTTTGACTGATTACAGACCTCAAAAACTTCTCAAAGTTTGCAACAAATGGCTTTTGCAAACATTTACAGTGTATGTAATAAAATTTCACAATCACAAACCGTCAAATTATATAACGAAACTCCAGAGCAGGTGTTAACTCTAAACCTTTGCTTAGCGGTAATGCGCAATGTAATATTCGCCAGCAAATGATTTTACATTGCAAGCAGTGCTGAACATTAGCAAAGAAGCCATTTTAATTAACGCTTGTGTCTTTTAATTACATTCTCCCTAAATATTCTAATGTATCAACTAATATAGCAAATTGTAACAGTTCAGAATCTGCGCCTGGATTACTGAGCTGCCAGACTGAAACACCAGACACAAACATTAAACTTTAAACTTCAATTGAAAAAAGTCTTTACTTCTGTGTTTGCAAGGTTAACAACCCCTTTAATCTTGGATCCAACATCTTTATTTTCTACCACTTCTGGGTTTATTATATTAATAGTTAATGGGAATGTGGTTTCAATATCCAACCAAGTCATGGTCTTTCTGCAATCCACAGGCCACAGGGGTGTTGCCTGTGTTGAAAGACCATCACTAACTGAAAGGTAGAGGGGTTCATTAGCACTTATGATTTGCAACTGGTTTGACATATGTTTTCATTTCTAAATGAATAAGGCCCAGTGGCATATATAGCACCCTTGTATTTTTGCATGAAGAAAATGCCCAAACCTGACAGTTGTACATTGGCACCTGTTCTCAGATACTGCTGCTATTATCAATCCAAGAGAAATATTTAAAAAAAAAACATATCCTGTAACAGGAAACAGGTGCTGTTATGACTGTGTCCAAAGTTCAAAATATCATAGAAAAACACTTGCAATATAAACAGAGGTAAAACAGGTAGCACTTAGGAGGGAAGTACCGGGCTTCACTTTATAATTGTAGGTCAGGTGCTTCAAACTCAGATAACATTAATGACCAAGACAGATCTCTTTAATTCATTCTTGAGTTCATTATAAACTTAAGATATAGTGATAACAAGAACTGCATTTTGAATCAGCAGTTTTAGACAAACTCACATAAAATACTGAAAAAAAACATTGTAAAACTAAATTTCATTGCACAAGAAAATAAAAAATACATCCCTGAAAATATCTGAGCCAGATCAGTTTAAAAGTTTGGGGTCCACATATAAAAGAAATAACCTATGTGAGGACCACAAAGATGGAGAAAAAGGGACCACCAAATTCCTAGTTGGACATGGTTTTTCAAGGTCATGTTTGTCGTTAAACCTGAGGGCTTCATTCAGGGCAAAGTGCATCATCATATAGGTACAGGTGGGTCAGTCAGCCAGTGAGACAGATTTAAATCAATGAGAAAATGTTGTTTTATGACTTATCGTGTGCAGCTGTGTACAGTAACTAGTGTGCGCTGGGCCTCACAGCAAAAAGGATTATGATACACATCATAGGGATTCAATGCCCGCTTTGTCATTTAATTTTCATACACACTTATAAAGGGCCGATTCACTAAATTCGAGTGAATTCGAGTGAAGGATTCGAATTAAAAAAACTTCGAATTTCGAAGTGTTTTTTGGGCTACTTCGACCATCGAATGGGCTACTTCGACCTTCGACTACGACTATCGAACGATTCGAACTAAAAATCGTTCGACTATTCGACCATTCGATAGTCGAAGTACTGTCTCTTTAAAAAAAAATTCGACCCCCTAGTTCGGCAGCTAAAAGCTACCGAACTCAATGTTAGCCTATGGGGAAGGTCCCCATAGGCTTGCCTAAGTTTTTTTCATCGAAGGATATTCCTTCGATCGTTGAATTAAAATCCTTCGAATCGTTCGATTCGAAGGATTTAATCGTTTGATCGAATGAATAATCCTTCGATCGATCGATCGCATTTCCTGCGCTAAATCCTTTGAATTCGATATTCGAATTCGAAGGATTTCAATTCCTAGTCGAATATCGAGGGTTAATTAACCCTCGATATTCGACCATTGGTGAATCGGCCCCATAGAGTGTGTGCTGTTGGGTATGTTCCAAGTGACTTTCTATGGGACATTCTGAAGTTGATTTGTGCTGTGGCATATTTTCTTCTAGGATGTTGGTAATCAAACTAAAGCTTTGATTAAAGGGGTAGTAAACTATAGTACTCAACCAAACCAAACTTTACTATACTATACTACTCAACCAAACTTTACTCAGTTGTTGCTTTACTCAGTTGTTGCTGGAAATTCCCCAAACTTTTCCCCAAATATCCACAGCCAACGACTGCTTTAAAATGCAAAAAATCCTCCAATTAGAATTCCAACTGACATCTATCAATCTGGCTCCATGTACTTTGTTCTTTCAACTGGAGTTGGAAGCTTAAAGCAGAGTTTCCCAGCACTGAACAAGTTTGTCCTTTATCCCCATGTTTGATTCCAGTGTCATATAATGAAGACAAAAATGACATAATTATCTCTAAGGGGCAGATTTACTAAGCTCTATCTAGTGAATAGTTTGAATCCAAAAATATTTGAATTTCAAAGTAATTTTTTGGATACTTCGACCATCGAATTGGTTCGACCATTCGACCATTCGACCATTCGATAATCGAAGTACTGTCTCTTTAACAAATCCTTCGACTCAATACTTCACCAAATAAAAGCTACCGAATTGAATGTTAGCCTATGGGGACATTGTAGATAGGTTTTGGGCACTTTTTATGATTGAATAAAAATCATTCGATTGATCGCTTAATCGTTCGAATCGGATTTTACTTAGAGGGTCGAATTCAAGGGTTTTTTAACCCTCGAAATTCGACACTTGATAAATCTACCCCTAAATGTAAGATAACAGCAAGATGCTTGACATGGTGCTGGGTAGAATTCTCACTGGAGAAATTTCTACCATCTTTAATTACATTTTTTGGCAACTTTTCTAGAAAACTAAGGGAACTTTTTGGACAGTGTTATGGCTGGATTTACAACCCCTTTAATCAGGTCCGGACTGAGAGTCAAAATAGGCCCTGGCATTCCAAGTACACAGAGGCCCAAATAGTCCTCCACCAGCCCACTAAATAGTGACTGTCTATGGGACCTTACAGCAGCCCTTCTGGCATTTGCCAGAACACACAGATTGCCAGTCCTGGCCTGCCTTTAATGTTAGGGTATATAAGTTTGTATTTGAACATGGGGCTACTGTGGTGCTCCCCATTTACACTAGTGTACATGATTATAGTTGTAGACACCGATTTTGATTTACCATTTTTACCTTCTGGTTTCTTTAGTATGTTCTTCCTTCTCCAATAGAGGAAATAGAGCAAATATGGTGCCCTGCCAACAATTGCAAGGCATTTGATCTATATGACCAGGTTGGTACACTACATATAGGAGAAGGAGGGATGAAAAAGACATCTGAAAGGTAAGTCCCAAGGAGATCCATGATCCCTGGTGTAAAATATTGTGCAGAGCCCACTAATTATAACATCCTACATCTACTGTATGTCTCCCTGACTATTTATTTCTCAATACAACAATACCTTCTATCCATCCATATCCCTCTACACCTGCCTGTGAAAGCTGTATATCAAACCCTTTTTTTTCTTTTTTTCAGTGAAAGATCAAACTGAATGGTTAACTTTTATTAAGGAAAGTATTTTCTCCCCTGAACTTTTCCTATTTGGTTAAATTTACACCTTCTTTTGAGGCACAAATTCACTTATTAATTTTAGGTCTTTGCAAGTAGCATGTTTTTAACTGTAATTTAGCCTTCAGATGCCCTTTCAGTGAGACCTTTTCCACACAAACGTGTATTAAGAGAAGACGCTGTTGCTGATAAGAATGTCCTTAACCTATTATTTTATAGCCATTATATTTGCAAATATGTGACTTAAAATACTAAACTATGTAGAAAGCCTGTCGTCTAAATATAGGTGCAAGTAAAATTTTCCAGGCAATGTGTACTTTTCATTCTCCTGCGCACATAATAGTATTATGCAGGTAAATAGAGCAACTCATTGTTCGTGTTTTCCCAGTGAGTCACAGAGCTATATAATCAGGAAGAGTCAACCATTTACAGATGGTGTAATCTAAAATATTCTTTGAAGCCTCACAGTGACATCCATAGCTTTTAAAAAGCATTACTGCTGGTGTACAGAAAATAACCTTTGGAGAATATTTTGTGGGTACTTTCCCTAATGAGGTTGAGTTCAGAGCTTACTTTCTTGTCTCTGTTTCTTCCCACCCTGATTTCTTCTGTGGACAGAGTTAGTATTTTGGGGTCCGATGTAAGAGTTTTAATGGACTCCTTCAGGCCGCTATATTACCTTAGAGTAGTGATCCCCAACCAGTAGCTTGCCAATCACAGCCCTTTTTGTCAACTACAGGAACTTTTTCATGCTTGTGTTGTTCCCCAACTCTTTTTGCATTTGGATGTGGCTCACTGGTAAAAAAAAAGGTGGGGACCCCTGTCTTAGAGTCACCAAGAGAAGCAAACAGGTAGTTCTTAGAAGCCTTTTGCACGGCTATGCCATCTGCATTCACATAGCTGTCACTCATACTGACAGTTCAGACTGTAGGCTTTGCTCCAGGTGGTGCCATGGTGCATTTGGGTTGTGTGATTGCACACACAGGACTCCTCTGAACAGATGTCTGAAACCTGCAAAAGAAATACAAATATTTGCATTGTATTAGAAACTGTGTCCATGCTTAGTTGACCTGGAAGGTCTCAGTTTAATTACAGCACCAGGTAAATAACATGTTTGCCACCAAGATTTCATTTCCTTATTCCTTAGTATCAACTTTGGTCAAAAGTTACCTTCCATTTGCAACTTTACTGAAGCTGAAGACATATCTCAAGGTCTCTCTGGGTAATTTTACAATTTGTTCAAGGCCCTAAAACGGTGCCACTATTTATGTTTCTTTATTTTGATCACCTTCTAGATCCATCCACTGCTGATTCATGCTATAGGTTGTTATAGAATGCCACTTACTGTCATCTTAGCCCCACTGCCTGTACCTTACACATAGTGGTGCAGCATGTATGTAGGAAGAAGTGGGAGGTAGAGTTCAGCAAACCATCTGAGCAATTTGGATCTGGCTTGCATGTTGGTGATCCCAGAGAAGAAGATCGGAAGCACCAACCCTGCTGTTCTACTCTGAATTTTTTAACAAGGAACAGTGACTGATGTAGTTATGTATTGCAGTTCAAAAGTAGAGAAGGTGGGTACTTGGAAGGGTCCTAAGGTTATAAGCATTCTGTTGTTTTCCCTTTAGTGTATTTTGAACACAGTTAAATAATTAATATTCTTCACTCTACTGACTTGATTATAGAAAGCTGCACTTTTCCTGTCACCACTTTTGTTTGGTTGGTGTATATATCCTTGATATATTTTGGCTCAAGCTATTTTTTCCAACTAACACTATACTATAAGCGCTTAGCGTACTATGTAGAGTGCATTCCTTTTCTGTACATTATCAGTTGGAAAACACCTATGCCTGACAGATACTGTATCTCATTATGTTGTTCGGATTGAGGAAATGTAGTACTAGCCTTGTAAAACCCCACCATTCCCCTTGCAGTTCCACTCTGTCGTTAGAAATACTGTACAGTCTTTGCAAAAAAAAAAAAAAACTTATTCCTATCATTTTCTTTGGCTGGCAGCTCTATACAGTGTATAACGTTTTTTTTAAGTTCTAGTGAAATTTGATGTAAGTAATACTACAATCATTTAATTGTTCCCTGTCCATGGTACTGAAGCAAATACTATACACATTCATTTTAATCATTGCTAATATACCACAGTGATAATGACTTAAAAAGGAGTGTGAATCCCTGCTTGTTTGGTATTTAAAATTCATTATTTTTAGAACTTATAGTTATTAGTGATTATGTCTGAAATAATAACTTGTAATTCAAAGAACTTTTCGGTGTCATTATGTAGCTGGTGCCTGCCAGTTTAAGCCTGGATAGATTTTATAATAGAGCGTACTATGTTTTATCTAATTAACTTGTAAGTAATTCCACATATTTTAAAGTATATTCTTTATAAAAGTGGGTGTCCAGTTATCAATGCACCATAAAACTGGTAGAATGATTGTAAGTCTTTATCAATTTCACCAGTTACAGTGTTGTGCACAAGTAGTAACCCCGTTGGATTTTTCCACTTTTTTTTATGTTACAACCTAGAATTAAAATAGAATTTATTGGGATTTTATGTCACTCATCTGCAGTGTCAAAGTTGAAAAACTATTATAGTTTTCACATCTATTTTTAAATAAAACAAACAAAAGGTTTGAATTGAATAATTATGCACCTATTTAATAATTATGAACCCCTAAATAAGCTCTATCACTACCTGGTATCTTCAAATGTCAAAAAGTAGCTGAACGGGGTACCCCTGTGTGCAATTAAAGTTTCACATGATCTCATTACAAATACTCTAGTTTTCTGGAAGGCCAGAGAGTCCTTTTAGAGAACATATCTAGGCAAACAGCAACAAGAAGTCCACAAAGATAGCAAAACAAGTATGGGACAAAGTTCTGGATAAGCACCATTTGGGGGGGTTAAAAAAAAAAAGAATATGGCCAGTATCTTGAAGCCACTGTCCATCTCAAGTTAATGAGGGTAAAAATGGCATTAGTGAGAAAAGCAAGGTGAATGATCACCCTGAAGGAGCTAGAAAGATCCTCACCTGAGAAAGAAGAAACTCTCCACAAAACTGACCCAGAAGAAAGCCTATCTAGAATTTGCAATAGGGCATATGCACAGCAAACATTAAAAACGTTTTTCTCAGATGAAACTTAAATTAACATTTCTGACCTTGGTGTGAAATGCTAAGTGTTGCGAAAAAACAATACTTTTCATCCACATGGTGAAGCATGGTGGGAGATTATCAGAATGCTTTTTATCCGCAGTGGCTGGAAAATTGTCAAGATTGTGGGCACAATAGAAGGAGCCATTTGTAGGACAATTCTAGAGGGAACCCTGTTTCAGTCTACTAGATGCATGGGACACCATCAAAGGGGTACAGGAGGTACATTTGCCAGGGACCAAGTGGTAGTGGGAACAGTAAGAAATGTGGAAATGTGAAAGGGTCATGAAGGCCTTATGATTTGCAGGGGTGGGTGGGTATGGATTGATCATGAGTGGGGTTTTTATATAGAGGGGCATGGTAAGGTGATATTAGGGGCATGTGCATACATGCACAGGACACTTTTTTTTAGTTAGGGCTCTATTTCACTTGTAGGACTCACCTTCTAACAGGCCTCGGTGACCAATGAGCTAATAATCTTGGCTCCTTTGGCGATTACTAATGATGTGGGTCCGATGATTACTGATGATGGCCCTACCTTAGGCTGGGTTAGAGACTCTTCTTCAGGTCTGGACTGTGAGTAAAAACAGGCCCTGAAATTTCATGTACACAGAGACCCAAACTGCCCCTCACCAACCAATAAATAGTGACTACATATGGTATCTTTCACCATTTGCCAGAGAGGCTGCATATTGCCAGTCCGGGCCTGTTCTTCTTCCAGCAGGAAATATACTGGCACTCACGGCTGATTCAAGCAGGGAAAAACCCTTGCGTGTTTATATGCAGTTCTGCAACGTTTCGGGGTGGTACTCCTTTGTCAAGGTGCCGACCCCTCCATCACTGTGCACCAGGCGATATCTACAGAAGGCCAGAGTGTGTGAGAGGGCCATACATCCCTTCTTCCAACAGGTCAATGACCCTAAACACACAGCCAAAGCTAAACTGTTTCTGTGTAAGTTTCCTCCAGATACTCCAATTTTCTCTCACACTAAAAAAATACAGTGTGGTTAACTGGCCCCTGTTGAAAGTGATCCTAGAGTTTTGTGTGAATATTAACAATAACTCATGTGATGATTGAGAAATCTCTATAAAGCACTATGTAAATGGGTCAGTGCTATGATAATGAAATATAATTAATAAATAAATCAATCTTTATCTTTTCATCCTTTTATTCAGGGGACAAATCTGTCTCAGCCAACCTACTTACAGTGTTGAAATCACACTAAATCAAAAAGTACCTCCAAGCTTTTAATGACTCTGCTCAAAACTTCTCAGCCGAGAATCTTGTATTATTACAGCTGTCAGAAAAGATGGCGTCTTGTTGATGAAGGTAAAAACATATCTCCTCCTGACTAGGGATGGGCACATTTTTTTCGCCTTGTTTCACCGCAGAAATGACGCCCATAGACTTGTATGTCAACGTGCGACAAAAAAAAGACGTGCATAAAAAAATGTTGTCACCTGTAGACTTTAATAGGCGTTGGCAACGCCTGCAGCAAATTTTTGCCGAAATGAAACAGGGTCAAATTCGCCCATCCCCTACTCCTGACCAGGGATACGTTGTCTTGCAGCATGACCCTGTTAGATATATATATAATATACTGTGCTCCAGTGATGAGATTGGCTACACAAGAAGCTCAGGCAAAATTATTCATTAATAGGCCCTTGTCCATCTGTAGCTAACCTTAGTGAAGTGAAGACCCTGTGATATCATTGCTTATGTTAAGTGGATTGGTTTCCCGGAGTCATGTTAAATTTGAACTGAAGTCCAACACATTTTAATTACTTTATGGAAGACAGATAATGCTTTGGTGATCTAAGGGGGTTTGAAAAGCCCTAGTTGATCCAATTTATATTGTAAGCTCTACAGGACAGAGACCTCCATCCTTCCATTTCCTTGACACTTAGCACTTATTGGAACTGTACTTTATTGGAACTGTACTTTATATTTGTTTGTAGTATATATATATGTTGTACTTGTTTGTTTTTATTATTGCAATGACCCCCTGTTTGTTCTAATAATTTATTGTTCTGCTGTACAGTGCTTTGCACTCAAGAAGCGCTATACAAATAAAAAATATACATACAATGTGGAAAGACACTTCCTGAATACCATTAAAGTAAATGTTTGTTTTGCCTTCTTTTCAACCCCTGGAACTGTCTAGCAATCTCCCTTGAATGGGACCTAGGAAGTAATTGATCAGATACTATATTTAGTCAAACAGATAATGTATTTCAATCTTCTACCACTATTACAAGTTTGACTTCTTTTATCTTTTATGTGCCACAATGACTTCTTTTATCCTTGGCCCTCATTATGGACAAAACCATGGTACCAAACAGTAGATACATAAAAGTACCAAGTGCAGGACTTGTTGTTTTTTTTATTTGCTTCAAGGGGTACATTATGCCAACTCTATTGATGCAGGCAGTGAGCTTTGGAGTTCGGGTAATCCAATAACTGGTATCTATAAAACTCTAAAGTTGTAGTTCGGACTGGCTCACTAGAAAACCAGAAAAAATACAGCGGTGAGTCAAGTTGTAGGCAGGAATGGGGCAATGTGTAGCTTGGTGTGGGGCAGGGGCATCGGGCAAGGCAGTGGTCTTCGACCTTTTTTTACCCATGAGCCACATTCAAATGTTAAAAGAGATGGCGAGCAACACAAGCATGCAAAATGTTCCTGGGGTGCCAAGAAAGAGCTGTGATTGGCTATTCGGTAACCCCTATGTGGACTGGCAGCCTTCGATAGGCTCTGTTTGGCAGTACTCCTGGTTTTTATGCAACTAAAACTTGCATCCAAGCCAGGAATGTAAAATTAGGCAACTGAGAGCAACATCCAAGGGTTGGTGAACATGTTGCTCAGGAGCCACTGGTTGGGGATCATTGGGGTAAGGGATGTGCTGCAGTTTTCAAAAAAAGGAAAAGATTTTTGCAAATGTAAACATTTTATTTTTTATAAATGTAAATTTGAAGGTTTCATTTTCACCTTCTGGTGTTACAATTAATATATTAGTTTCAGACATTATTTTGATGCTGCCATGAAATATAGCAACTTTTATAGCAAATGTAATAACTGGAAAATGGCATTAGGGACAAAGAAAGAGAAATCAGATAAGGCCCAAAATAGCCACCCTAAAACTGCACCACAGTGGACTTTTTAACAAGCAGTACTCTTTAATTACTTTGAGGAAACCACATTCCTGGTGAGAGCCAATACCCTTAAATTACAATGGTGTAATACTCAGTGTCAAGCAGAAAAATAGTGTCTCCAGCAATCTAATACAGTATATACTACCCATTTCAGATATCGCACCTTTTTATAACTGTCCAGCTCCTCTGTCTTCGGCCCATTAGAGAACATGTGGTTCCTTAAAGATTATATTTTTACCTGGCTCATTAGCATTTTATTATTACACAATAATAACACTTTTAAAGAATTCTGTTTAGTAGTAGGTTGTAGAGCACTTTCTCTCCTTGGGCCTTCCCTGATTTCTCTATCTTAATCCCTAATATGTAATGCTGCTAATTGTATCAATTTCGAGAGTCTGCCTCTGGTAACTGAGCTGACAGTCTGAAACACCAGAGAGAAAAATGAATGTTTAAACATAAATCTTAGAGAAATGGTCAAGAATAGTAAAAAAAAAAAGGGACAAATGAAAAAAAGAACTGAACTGAAGAAAGTGTTTGGAAGGTTCTTTTTTGATAGAAGTTGTACAGATCTATCCCTGGAGGTATACCAATATGTTTTACAGTTGCTTAAAAATGAAGAAATATAAAAGGAAATGCATTACAACTGATAATATTGTATTTCCACAGCACAGATGTATTTGTAGCAGAAAATATGTGTGACTAAGGCCCAGGTTGCCTAACAAACGGGAAGAGATTATTTCTGAGCTTGTTCCCATATTACTCAACAATTTGTTCTTATCACTTGGGGAGTAGATTCCCTATATAAAAACCATAGCTCTGTTGACTAAGCAAAAAAACATTTTTTTTTTGGTGACTGACAGCAAAACCCAGTGCCAGGTCAGATGTGGTATTTTACAGGTAAAATTGGTTTGGCTCAAGCTAATCACTGCAAATACTCTTACATATAAAGCTACAAATATGTATATGCAATTATTAGGCTATTTTGAGAATAAAAAACGAATTTCACACATTTTCTGTTTGGGTAACCCATGGTATATCTTCAGTTTAAATGGCAGGGCTGAGAACCCTTACAATAGAGTTATTAGTAACAACAATTACAAAAAGAATATTTGGGCCTGTAATATTTGCTCCTGAGCTGTGACTCTTTACTGAATCAGTAGGGATGTCCTTATTTTTGAGAAAGCGAATTACTATTTAAAAATGTGTCTCTGCATTTCACAGAAAACCGCACAAAATCTGCTCTACACTAATGAGGGGACCTGGGCTATTTCTACCAAATTAAATAGAACGAGGTAAAATGTTCGTAATTATCGGTTAATTAACCGGCGATTATTGGGATTATTAGCCAGGATTTTTTTTTGTCTATAACATTTATTATAATAAGCGTACATTATTATATATCACAATAGACTATCACAAACTCTGTACGTGTCTAGTTTCGAAGTGAATTCTGCGGATCCAAAGGAACCTAGATTTTTGCGGAATTACTTTGTGTTTGTGGGTCAGTGTAAGATACTAATAGCAGGAGACTATTTTTAATAATCCCTACACAACTATAGATTTTATTCTTTGATCCTGCATAGCGCTAAATTCAAGGCTACTATACTTCAATATTCTGTATGTATGGAATTTATGTATATATCTTGTTTCATACCCAGGAAAAGAAATACTGCATCTTATGCCCCCATGTGCCAAGGTCATTGTTATATTTGTATCACCGGTTCCAATGACCAAATGAGAGTGAGTTACCTTAAATCCTGGCTCTGTAATCCTTTATAACACAACAGAATGTTGTTGTTCTATTGTGGCGCTTTTTTGCGCTTTTGTGACCAAATACTGAGTCTGATTAGTGTGCTCTATACAGTAAGCAAACCAAAAACGAAATATATGAGTGTGTGTGTGTTTTACAGATGCATTTATTACAATTTATATATGTATATCGTGTTCATAACCAATATTGTAAAATTCGTGTTATTGATACATATTCTTCCAGAGGGCCGTGTGTTGTGTAAATACTGTAATTCCTCAGCATTCCTAACTAATTTAATGTGTCTAATGCACATCCATGAAAAGATGACCGAAAGATACAGATGTGCATTTATTGTTATTACACTTGCGTCCTTGCTCTTGTTTTCGTTATTATTATATTCATCGTTTTTGTTTTCGCAGTTCTATTATCAGAGGGATTACACTAATATACAACGTGATGAACAATATAGACATCTAATGAATATGTAATAAATGTTTGTGGATGCTTACACTTAAGTCCAAAAGGTTTAGCTACAGCTTTTTCTGGTGCAAGATACTTTTTAGACATCGTGCAGAAAAATGAACAAAAATATTTTAAAAGAAAGATAGAGATAATGCATTTACGATAAACAGGTAAATGATACTACTGCAAATAAAACAATGAAACACTAATCAAACTACTGTTGTAGAGTATTTGACCTCTCCGAATTTTTAAATAAACTTTTCGTGTATCCATTTCTATTTATTTATCTATCTAAATATTTATCTATCTATCTTTCCCTAAACATCATCTTTCCATATAGGTAAACAGGGACTTCCTTAAAGAACATAGCTTACCCTTTTTCTTTTATTAATTAATTAACCCCTTAAACTCATAGAATTTACTGGCAATGTACAAGTAGAAATGTAATAGCAATGATGCTAAACAGCAATTATATCCAACATCTCCAACAGGCAATAGATATCATTAAACATTATAAAAGATGAATATAAATATTATATATTCATCTATCTATATCTATATCTATCTATCTATCTATCTATCTATCTATCTATCTATCTATCTATCTATCTATCTATCTATCATCTATCCATCCATACATGTATCAATGTATGTATTTATTTATCTATCTATCTATCATCTATCTATCTATCTATCTATCTATCTATCTATCTATCTTCATCTATCTATATCTATCTTTCCATTCCATCCATCCAAACACCCGTCTATCTATCTATCTATCTATCTATCTATCTATCTATCTATCTATCTATCTATCTATCTATCTATCTATCTATCTATCTATCTATCTATCTATCTATCTATCTATCTATCTATTTATCTATCGATCTATCTATCTATCCTATTTATCTATCTATCTATCTATCTATCTATCTATCTATCTATCTATCTATCTATCTATCTATCTATCATATCTCTCTCTCTCTCTCTCTCTCTCTCTCTCTCTCTCTCTCTCTCTCTCTCTCTCTCTCTCTTTATCCTATTTATCTATTTATTTATCTATCTATCTTTCCCTTAACTGGGACACTACCTTACAGAACAGAGCTCACCCTTTTTCTTTTATTATCAATATACTAGTTGGAACACCTCTTAAACATTGAATTTACTGCCAAAATTTATACAAATGTATAAAAAGTGGAAAATAGTACTGAACAATAAAACAAATGTTTAATATAGCCATAATTTCCAACATTAAAACATTTTTAGAATCTGGGAAATGGCAATTCAATTAATCCTTTTCCTCACATAGCCATATATATTTTTGTTGCGTGGACATGTATTTTTCTTAAATTCTGTTGTCATTTATTTAGTTTCCAATATTATTTCAGTATTAAACCAGTTGCATGTGTAGTATTTTTGTAGCATTTCTTTATCAATTGAGAGCTAAGTTTGGCGACAACACACGCTCTAGACTTATGCTTTACCTGTTCCCTTTCTTTCTAGTGTGCTTGTTTGTGTGTATACAGTATGTTGACAGACACAGTCAATGAGCAGGCTAGGATGCTTGCTTCTATGACCCATAAACCTCATATGGACAAAACGCAATTGCGCCTGCCTCATACTTGCCTGAGTGAGCAGTGAAGGAAACCTTGGACTTTACTCTGCAGTAAACCAGAATGAATGTCAAAGTTAATGCATTTACCACCGGGATGTCCTTGGCTCCATTGGCTTAAAGTTTAATCCTCACTGTGCGGGTGCTGCTTTGCAGTGTTATTCAAACATATTACATGGGATCATGGGGAGACTCTATTGTTTAAAAGAATATTATATTTTATTCCCTGGTTACTCTGACTCGACGAATCAGAATGAATAGAGAAAAAAATATTGGAGGACAGAATGTTTCCATTACAGGGAAAAAAAACCTCATCACTGTTTAACGCACAATCTCTTTAATACCTTTGTTTTATCCTCGAAGACATCTAGCGGAATATTCAGGCAACTGCACCCAGAATGACCCCCCTCCATCCCAACCCCTGTACTGTATACCCTGTAGTGTAGTGTGTGTTGTATAGAGGTGGATCCATAGAGCCGCACAGGTAATATATACACTCCCAATTTATAGACTAGCAAAGCTGCATTGCTAAGCATATTGTAATGTTTGCTCTGAAGAAGGCCCTGTCAACAGGGGGGCGAAAAGTTAGTAATCTGGGATACACCAGCCTGTAAATAAAAAGGCTTTAAACTTTATAAACTAGTGCGCTTAGTCTATCTATAGATAACATTTTCCATATGCATGTCCCATGAGCGGATCAGATTATTCCCACAAGTTTTACCTACCTCATGCTGAAGGAACATGTTGTCCAGGCTCCTAGGCTGGTATCTCCCTATCCAGGTGCAGAAAGTGATCTCTTCTGCATGGAACCGAATGCCCAGTCCTGCTGCAGGCACCACTGAGGGTGGGTGATAGATCCCTATAGCTCTTGTTGTTACAGTAATTCAGCACACACATAGTGGGGCTGATTGCAAGACCCTGTTTCCAACTTTGAAGGTCAAGAACAGAATCTTATCTCCCTGGCTGGGACAGGGCAGGCCCCTGATTTCTAGGTAGGCCACCTGCTAACCTCCTCCTTTCCTCTTACAATAGATTTACAAGGATATGTTTAAACACTGCTCGCAGCTACAAAGTGGGTAGAATAATAGGTGCTCGTCCCAGCCCCAAGTTATAGGATGCAGTCTCAAATAATCACCAGAGAAGCTTTTAACAATCCTTTATTGGCATGAACCCACTTCCTGCCAGTAACAGAGCCCTAAAGGGAAAAACAGGATTTAGCTGTGGCAGAAACTTGCTTTGCCTTTGGGTCTTCAGAAGGAATGAATTAAGGCTTAACCAAAGCTTTAGACTCCCAGATACCTGTACCAAACATACTAATAGTTGGAGAGGTTAAACTCATATAGATCCAGGTATTCAAGTTTCCCAAATACACACCGAGATTTGTGCTCGTGTTTTGGGAGAGCTCACCCTTCCCCTGAATATGCAGGGTGGGGAATATTTTTTATACTTTCTGCCACACCATAGCCCAGTTCATTAGAGGCCAGAGAGTTCTCGCTTCTGTATCATTCAAATATTTCTTGGTTAATAAATCTTGGATCAACAAAAAAAAATCAGAGTCTCAGGGGTTATTGGTAGATTATTTGCTTTAGTGTTAAAAGTAAAGCTGCCCACACTGTAATGTTGATTTATCAACACAGGGCAAATCTGCACCTGGGCAGTCCCCATAGCAACCAGTGATTACCTTTTTTTCAGTCAACTGGAGATAGAACTATTAAATAAAAAAAAGTTCATGGGTAGCCATAGGCTACTGCCCAGGTGCTTGTTAAGTATTGTTAAATGATCTTAACCTGTTTGGGTGTAAATAACCCATTCTAGTAAGTATTGTTAAATATTTTTAAATGATCCAGACGTGTTTGGGTGTAAATAATCTATGGTATTGTAAAAAAATTGTTTTCCTGAGAGGGATGTATAAATAATCATTTCATATCCACCACCACCCCCACAAACACACACATAAACAGACTTGAAATAATCACTTAAGTGACAAAGCAAACTAGTCAAATTAAAAAATACGTGGAGTTCTTGGACAGAGAAGTTCACTTAATTTTTAAAACATTGCTAATTTTTTTAAAAAAATAATTAGTTAAACACTGATCTGATTAATAATTCAGACGGGTAAAATACATTATCGAGCCCACAAGAGCTGTTATTTCTGCGCATTTGGAAACATACCTCCAGTTTATCTGGACTACTGAAGGTGTAGATGCCCAATACCTGGGCATTTATATGTGTTTATAGAAATAAAATGAGTCCATCATTGCTTTTTTTAACTACAGGTAAAATGAAGAAATGCCCTTACTACGACCATAAGCAGTCTTTTTATAGTGCGGGTACTACTATACCATTCTTCCTCCCTTTTCTGGGATATTTCTGTAGATGGTGTATGTTACTACAGTATGTGGATGAGATACATAGAGTCTAACAGTAGTATTTCGGGATTTACCTTGGGGCGTTGAACATTTGATGTGGAGTGAACCAGTTCTCTGCAGAGATTCGCTACAATTAATTTGGGGTAACATATCTACGGCCAGAGATGAAGGTGGAACCCAAAGTCAGTAATGGCTGAAACCATGAGTCAGTAGGGGCGTAAATGTATTGTATTAGCTGAATACATTCTGAATACATTCTGCAATACTAATACTAATTATTGGGGTTGAAGAGGCCTGGTATAAGACACACGTTCTTTGCCCCAATATCACCCACTGATAATGTATGTATTACCAGTGTACCCGTGTGTGAAAACCACTTTATACATAAAAACAGCATATAGTACATATATAGCACATATAGAATAATAGTTTTAGCGTTCCACTGATGGGAATAATTGTAAATGTCATTATTTTTCCTTGCACGGAATAAAACGCATGTTATTTGGATAACTGGGCGATGGCACTTGGGTGAGGCTGCAGTTTTGGGATTAAGCCAGTTTTCACCAAACAACCAGAGAAGACCTGGAGACAATGCCTGGCACTTAAACAATCTCCCCACTAATGGGAGCACAGTATATTTAGTTATAGTCTAAAAAAAATATTTCAGTTCTAGAAGATGTGTGTCGCAGTTGTGTTGCTACTACATGCAAAATATATCCTATGAAGACTGAGATGTCGTGTGGATGATGTCATCTGGATATTTGTGACGTGTTTAGTCTCTCCCTTAAATCAAAAGCCTATGCATGTATATGTAATATCTGGAGGTGGCTGCCCTTGGTTTATATATTCATATTTATTTTTACAGTGCCTTAGCCTCGGGGGATTTCTGCATAAACGCGTCATTTAATGTTGTCTGAATGTTTATTATCTATAAATAAAAAACAATATATAAAATAAATATTTAAAAATACTTTACATTGATATTGGTTTAGCCATAAACCCCACAGCGCTGCGTATACCGATAACAATATACATACAAATATATTTTAGTGTTGAGAAGTAAGCACTTTGTATGATGACAGGACTACAGACAGGAAGATGTTTAATAATACATAGGGTGAATGTTTTATAGATGTTTATTTTTAATTTACAGCATGTTACAATATATAAGAACTAAACTACAATTATTGCCATTCCCATTCATGTTTTGTCTATACCAAGCTTATAGATTTGGGGACACAGTTCTATTACAACAGTGCAATATCCAGCTCATGAAGACGCAGGCACAGGGCAAACTAGGATTCTATTAGTCTGAAGAAAGAATTCTAGCCTTGTGATAGCACTGTGCTACATACAGAGATGTATAACAGACCAGAGTGGGGGCTGAGTTCGCTTTTTAGTCTAGAAACATAGACACAAGCCATGGGGAGGTATAGTGCAGCTATGGTTACACAGCAGTGTATTTCCAACAATATTATTAGTACAACCTTCCCAGCACTCTCCATATTTACATTCCATTCTGCTAACAGTATGTTTATGTACATGTTGTGAATACAAACCTCTATTTAGTGGCCAATGCTTATTATACTGGACTGTGTGTGGGGCTGGTATTTATAGCGCACCTATATTCCAGAGTAAATACTGGAGCTTGACTATATATACAGTATATATATATATATACAGTATATATATATATATATATATATATATATATATATATATATATATATATATATATATATATAATTTTTTTTATATATATATATTTTTTTTTACCCTTCCCTACTAAACTCATTGCTCAGCGTTACATCTCCTGTAGTTTGTATTGGGTTTCATCTATTACATGGCATCCTGTGACTCTGACCCTTCCAAGTTTTTCATATCCAGATCCAAATGCTGTCCTATCTTTGACCCAAGTTTGCATGGGACTCAAGGGAAGGCAGTGCCCAGTTTAGCTCTCTAGAAAGTATCACAGCCAGGTAGCCCTGGTGGATCTCATAGGCAATCATCCATATTATTATAAAAAGGCTGAGGCATTCGTGCCAAGGAATGACATCTGGGATCCAGTCATTAGAAGATCAGGTAGCAGGCTTGCCTGAGAGCCCGGAGCTGGGTTTAGCTACCAGCAGGATTGGTTCCTGCCATTGTAACAGATCTGCTTTGCCTGAGGTTAAACTCCATTACATTGCAGGATTATATGATCCCTGGAACATCGATAGGAAATAGAGCAGAACGTGGAGCCAACTTGTATATTTGGTATCACCCAGCCTGTATAATTATTCAATCCCCAATCTACCCAAACATCACATAATTCTGCCTATTTGATTGTTGCTGGTTTAAAAAATATGTGCTCTCTTGTAATATAAGAGAAATGCCCACATGTATGAGATGTATGAGCACTGGAACAATTTATGGGGATCTTCCTATTTATCGTCTTGCATTTGATTTCAATTTAAAATGATGCAATAATAAACCCTGAAATCCAGGCTTCCAACTGAGGCCATTTTGATATTAAATATCATATATATATATATATATATATATATATATATATATATACACCCTTGTAGGACTGCTCATTAAAATTAGAGACACATATCTGCATCTATATTGTGAAATTGTAGCATTTTATCAAATATCGCCTCTTTAATAACTTGAACAACTAACCTAATATATCCACATCAGGCAGAGTTCTTTCTGTTCAATGTCTCCGGAGCAAATATTCAAAATTACAAAGTGAATTTCTTAACCTAAATGAGGGATACACAATATTGAAGATTTCAGTTCAGTATTAACCAAGATTTTGTAGTTTTTTCTAGTTATTTTATGTTTATCCCATATTCAGAGCGCTCCCTGCTTAGTTCTATTTTACGGAAAATATCCTGAAGCACAAGTATTAGAAATTAGTATTAACACTTAAACAGTGCAGCTTCAGAGATCTGAAAATGATATACACCGTAAATAAACCCATGCGTAATCACTGGAGCAGGATTTACATTAATCAGGCTGACTTGTATTATTAAAAAATAATGTAAATAACTTGTAAAATGTAAATTATATCCTCTGTGGTTTCAAATCAAAATTCAAAGCATTTTTGCCTGTTTAAATATTAGCCAATTGTACAGAACTAGCTGTGTAGGATTAGATGGCATTTGTAACCATTGTTAGAGGTATCCATTCTGAAGATGGCAGTGATCCTGAAGACATATAAAGTTGGGTTTTCTGTCCTCCACAAACTTTTGTTTGCAACAAGTCCAGCCAGTGTGGTCAGAGGCCAGACATAGGCAGGAAAAACTTCCTTACAATCAGCCCCAAATTGCAGTGCCTGGAAAGCCTTTGAAGAAAGCTGTTTTCTAACACCAGGGCAGGGGGAAATGATGCCTGTTAAACTTGAACTTCCAGAGAGCCAGGTTGTTACACAGTCCCTTTAACAGCTAAGTTATAAAGGCTTGAAAAGGGGCCTGAGACAGATAAATGGCACAACATTGGAAAGGACTAGAGTAACTGAATGGAGGAGTAAACAACCTAAATGAATGAGTAGTGGGGAGAGAGAGGGGCTGAAGGTGAGTGAATGAGGTGAGATATCATAAGACAGACAGGAAGCGAGAAATGGAATGAGTTAAATAAGTGATTGATCTGAGAAGGGAACAAAAAATAAAATGATGGATTGGTTAAATGAGTGAATGAACGAAAAAGTGTCGAAGTTCATTTTGTCGGTGACTTTAATAGTAGTGAGCTACAGGAGAGATGTCGTGGGCCAATGGATGTCAGTGAATAACCTGGGATTACGAAACAGGGAAACAAGAGATGAAGAGTGGTAGAGTGTGTGCTAGTGAATGAACTGAATTAAAGGTCTAGGAGAGGAGAAGGAGAGTGATGGAATGAACAAAATATTCATCTTGAGGGCAAGGAGGAGAGAGAAATAGAGTAAAGGGCGTGTGAATTGTATTAAGTACACTGGAAAACAGTGATAGAGAGAGAGAGAGAGCGATGAAACGTGTGAGTGAATGAAGGAACTGAATGTATGAGGTACAGAGACAATGAAAGAGAACTTGATGAGAGCAATGGATGCCAGAGGGGCGGTGAGGTGCAGTACAGATAAATATAAAATAGAGGTGTCATTATGTATGCAAATATTTGTATCTACTGAGTTTGTCTTTTTGACATGCTTGTATATCTGTCTGTGTCCAATTGATACAAAATGGAAGAGATAAGTAATATAAAATGGTGCTTAATCCCTACTGGATTGGAGGAGGTGACACTTCTAATTGAGCAATTGTTCATTACTATGGTGTGTGAGAGTGTGTGTGAGTGTGTGTGTGTGTGTGATAGTGTGTGTGTTTGTGTGTGTGTGTGTGTGTGTGTGAGTGTGTGTGATAGTGTGTGTGTGTGTGTGTGTGTGTGTGTGTGTGTGTGTGTGTGTGTGTGTGAGTGTGTGTGATAGTGTGTGTGTGTGTGTGTGTGTGTGTGTGTGTGTGTGTGTGTGTGTGTGTGTGTGTGATAGTGTGTGTGTGTGTGTGTGTGTGTGTGTGTGAGAGTGTGTGTGTGTACAAGCAAATATGCAGCAACATGTACAGTATGGATTCACACGCATTATAAGGTTTTTGCATTAAAATAAAATAAAAAAAAAAAAGAGAGAAAAGCAAAATGCAACAAAGAGAATATCCTTTACTTACGGTTTCCTCCTTCCTTGTTTTAAGTTCTGACAGGTCCAGAAAAGGCTCCAGAACCGGTACTGGAGCAGTAGCAATGTGTGTGTTTGTGTACTGCTAGTCCTCAGGGAAAGACATATCTGCTAGCTGGGATCTTTAGTCTGGAACTGTGGGGAAGTGTCTCACTGTTTAATTACCCTGTGTGCAGACACCATTTGTACAAAGAAACAGCATTTTTCCCTTCATTAATGATATTCTTTTATGTAACCAGTAACATGAAGCACGAGGATTATGGAAATGTTTGTTGATGGAAGGATATAGTAAACTTGCCCATATAACATGCTATGACGTACCTATGGGTTTTCATTAATTAGCCCCTTAGAAAAATAGGATTTGCTGGGGCTATTTCTGTTACATTTAAAATAGCTACAAAAGTATGGCTTGTACGCTTAATAACAATAAATTCTGCAAGGGGCCTGGAAACAAACCTAGGGTTACAATGTCTTCGGATTTTTTATGGTGCAGTGGTATTATTTTAAAACATATTTAACTACCATATTAAATGTATATTTTATACTTTGCGTTATTTTTAAACCCGGTATAAAAATCTTTTTTTTTACTGGAGAGAAACGCACGCATTTTGTGTACCTTCAATTTCAAGTGATAAAATAAAGGCCCCTACTTTTTTTTTTTGCTTTATATTATTTAACAATACCCACACCCCCCAACACATTCTTTAAGTGTGTGTTTGTGTATGTATGTTTACCTATGTTTGTTTATAGGATGTGTTGTGTGTTTTAATGGAGCACAACCTACTTCTAGTATCATTACAGTCTACTTTTACAAAGTAGGGAACTGTATTTTAAGGAAAACTCTATAATACACATACACTGGGAGGACAGTTGCACAAAATAAATATAATATAATCGGTGGTTTATAGAGAAGGACAAAAAAAATCTGTTAATATTTACATTCGTTTAAATAGATGCAGAACCCAGTTTGAGGAGCATTTGAAGAGCAAAAAAATGGATAGGAATTGTCAGACAGAAGACTGCATTTAGATACTTGCAGATTACTGATGTGTAATTCCTGCCAATCGCCTCTCACCCATTCACTTGTCTTGCCTATTGTGCAGACACTGAAGAAAGACATTCTGTCATTCACTAGTACATTAAAATAAATGTCTATATTAAACTATATTATAAACGGTATTATGACCGGTCTTCAGAAAAAGTATTTCCAATTCAGTGAGAAATATTCAGCCATTTTTAAAGGTGGCACAGAGAAGGACCAACTTAACCAATTAGACTCGTCTGCTGCGCACTTTACCACGAATTTATCATAAAAAAAACTCAGTGGTTTAAACAGAAAGCATCAACAATATGGGGGGGAAAAATATGGGATTTTAATATGAGCACAGGTCTGACAGTAAATAAGGCAACGACTGAAACATAAAATTAAAAGACTTTAAAACATAAAAATGCACTATTTATAATTCGTGCTGGAATGTAAATATGCAACATCAGTTATAAAGTTTAGCTGCGTTCAGCAGTGGGTCAGTTTTTGAAATACCAACCTCATTAGTCTATATATATATATATATATATATATATATATATTTTTTTTTTTTTTTTTTGTCATTGCACGGGCAGCTGGATTATTAAGAAGCAGGGATGCAGCTTAAAAACATAAACCCGATGGCCAAGTATACACAGTTGTCTCAAGCAGGACTGAAGTGCTTAATTGGCAGCCCCCAGCTTGGCTAGACTGCAGCTTTTCAACTTGAACTTGGCCTTCACTCTGCCCACTGCTCAGTGCTGGGGCTGTACTGATAGAGTCCGCCTGCAAAATTTCCTACCCTTGCACCAAAACACTATTTTTACAGTATGTATATTTTTTTCTTTCTCCCCTCCTCTTTTAAATACCTACAGGCAAGTGGGGCAAATCGTGTGTTTCAAGGAGATAAATGAGCAGAAACTGCTGAGCCAAATGTTATAATTATTAAATTAAACTGGGTGGCTGATCTTAAAAATAATTTAACCAGGAACATACACACACACCTTGCAAGCATGTACTAGAATCCCCATAGCTCATAGATGGCTTGGCATTTGATTTTATTTTTCTTTTGTGGCTCTCCCTTGACACGTTATTGTGATGGGTTGAGACACAAGAGGCTGCCACTTGCTGATGTGGGAAAGGCAAACGTGCAAAATTTCCTTTAATAATTATTGCTAGAGCAAACCTATTGCTTTCTATGATTCGCTGCAAGCGGAATGTTTGGTTTTGCTTTTGAACACGATTCTTGGAAACAAGTCTATTTGCATTGATATAAAATGCTCACACAAATATAATTGTGCCTAATTCCTGACAGTCAAAAAAGGAAAGAAAATGGAAAGTGACACTAGACTTCTATTACACAGCAAGCCCTTTACCAGTGTGGGTGTGTGTTGTGTGTCCACTGTGTGTCCATGCCTTTGTATGTCTTTGTATCAGTGTCCATGGCTTTGTCTTTGTACGTGCCTATGTCTGTATTTGCCTATGGCTGCAATGTTTTGGGGAGCTGCAAAGCTGTATTAGGTGGAGAAGGAGGATGCATAAGGATCACTGTAGCGGTCGAAACGTTGATCATGTTTGTTTGTAGCTATTATAACATAAATGGCCATTTCATTTCACGGTGTAACTATCCGAGCTCCCCCCTCCCCCATTTCTTCTTCTTCACTCCACAAATTGCTCATTTCTCTTTCAGTCAAGCAGTCATCTATATACCCCTATGAATACATTTACTAATACAGACATGATTGTGTGAGACTGTAGATAAAATTCTACCTGATCGCACGTATCTGAAATAGAATCATTTTAGACAGAGAAACCCACCGATGCCCCTCTGCGACCGAGTCTTATTTGCCAGTGAGTGTAAGAAGCACAATAACTGGAAAAAGCAAATAAACCGCACTTATTGTCTGTAGTAGCTGCCACCCCTCCCCCACCTCAGCCCATACCCAGTTGCCAGTGTATAGAGGGCCCGCGCTGGGTACTGGGACCCTCCCATAGATATTGGGGAAGAAGGAGGAAGGGGGAAATGAATGATCTGCAATCTGCTCTTCTGCGCTCTCCGGGCTGCTTTGCATATCACGTGGCGCGGCGCAGCCAATCGGAGGCTTGAGAGTGAGTGTCTGGCAGCCCCGGTGAGGCTGGGAGGTTTACATTCCCCTCTCTCAGTCTGGGGCTTTTAAAAAAGAGCCGCTGGTCTCAATGCCGGACGGGCTATGACAGCTTCAGTGCTCCTCCATCCGCGCTGGGCCGAGCCGGTGATGTTCCTTTACGACAACAGCCTGGAGGAGATGAACAAGAATATGGATGGCTTCCCAGTGAGCAGCTTTGCAGCCAACCAGTGCAGGAATCTAATAGGGCACCACGCACCCCTGCCCCCCAGCAGCGCCTACCCCAGCAGTGAAGTGCCAGTGTCTGCCATAGCGGAGCCTTCCAAGCAGTGCAACCCCTGCTCCGCCGTGCAGAGCACCCCCAATGGCAGCCTGCCCTATGGATACTTTGGCAGCGGATATTATCCCTGCAGGATGAGCCACCACAACGCCATCAAGTCGTGCTCCCAGCCCTCTTCCTTTGCTGAAAAGTATATGGACACCTCGGGCTCCGCGGGGGAGGACTTCCCCTCCAGGCCTAAGGAATTCGCCTTTTATCAAAGTTACCCCCCTGGACCTTACCAGCCTGTGCCCAGCTACCTGGATATGCCCGTGGTTTCTACCATTGGCTCTACAGGGGAGCCCAGGCACGAGCCTTTACTGCCTATGGATGGATACCAAGCGTGGCCCATCACTAATGGCTGGAATGGGCAGGTTTATTGTGCCAAGGATCAGGCCCAGCCAACCCACCTCTGGAAATCGTCTCTGCCGGGTAAAAACACCTGCCTCTGTCCCTATGCACACCCACTGTCTGCTGCCATTAGTCTCCTCTACACATATCCTTTTATTAGCTACACAGACCCAGAGGTGGTAGCTACACACCCACTCAGGCACTGACATAATACATTAATATATATATATATATATATATATATATATATATATATATCTGTTGTGTGCCTATATGTGCTCTGCTGATTTCTGTGCGTGTGTACATATATATATATATATATATATATATATATATATATATATATATATATATATCTGTGTGTGTGTGTGTGATTGTGTGTAGAGGCAGATATAGACACACACACACACACACATATATATATATATATATATATATATATATATATATATATATATATATATATATATATATATACCTGTATATATATATATATAGAAACATCGAAGGGAAATATGGTCACACCTATATTTATTAATGTGGCACTTAGATCTAGCTGGCACTTGCATTTTAATTTCTGATCGAACCCTTTCCAGTCAGAAACTCTTACCCTCATAGCTACCAACTGGTTCCCTTTGCCAGTGCAATAATGTTTAAGGAACTTTAATGTATTCTAGTACTATTAGTAGTTATTAATAATAATTAATAATAATTATTAGTAGTAGAAGTAGTGTTAGTATTGTGGATTGTTAATATCCCCAGTGTTGGTGTCTGGGAATCTCAGATGCTGGCTGAAGTTAAGAGTTTGTATTTAGACACCACTAAATATACTGAGCCTTGGGGGCAGTAGAATGGCCAGTGATTGTACTTGTCGTTTGCAGATGTCGTGCATCAGTCAGACAGCAGCTCGTACAGAAGGGGCAGGAAGAAGAGGGTCCCTTATACCAAGGTTCAACTGAAGGAGCTGGAGAGGGAATATACTACCAATAAATTCATCACCAAGGATAAGAGGAGAAGGATATCTGCCAACACCAACCTCTCAGAAAGGCAGGTCACTATCTGGTTCCAGAACAGGAGGGTGAAGGAGAAGAAGGTGGTCAATAAACTGAAAAGCACGAGTTAATGCTCAGGGTACTGCAGAGTATTCCTCCCCTTGGAACTGAACCATCTTCACCAGCCCATACAGGCCGAACCCCAAGCCCTTTCACATGGTACAAAAACGATGTTTTGAGGGTACAGGTAAAAACACATTTGCTATGTAATATTTGGGGAAAGCCAAGACTCACAGTGTGATGGAATCTTAAAAAAAAATTGAAGCGCTTAATAATCGGAATTAATGTAACCCTCCCTCCCCCCCCCCCAAAAAAACAGTCGCAAATAGAATTTCGACGCAATACGAAATGAATAGTGATTTTTAAAGACTTTTGCATGTAATCAAGCAGCGATTAAATCGAGAGTGTCAGTCTAATGATCCAGAGTGCATGCTGAGTAACTGCTCAGGTAAATTATACATATACCTACATTCTACATACATTGTCATATAATGTGAGTGTATTGATCGTTGATGTTGTTGTCCTTGTATTTTTTCCCGAAGCTTTGTACAGCTTTTATTTTTTTTTCCCCGTTAATTTTTTTTTTTATTATTATTATAAATGTTTGGACTGATGGACCTTTTAGATATTACGAAGCGATACAAAGCGTAGAAAATACTAATGTTACTTGCTATGTCACTGTCGTCCGAAGGCAGAGCGGCAAATTGATTTAAAAGGACTAAAACATTATGAAATCTGAATAATCTGTAAATATTAAAAAAAAAAATCACCGATTATTAAAAGGGAAGAAAACACCTGCATCTGAGCAAATAGTTTAATGAAAACCGTTATGTCGGGGTTCATTAATCCTACAAGAAGCAATATGCATTTTAGGTTGGGAATGTATTATTATTATTAAAATTTGCAATCACTTTGTTCAGTTTAATTCGGCAGAAAAAAAAAAAAATAGCCAGTGGTGTCCAGCACTTTTAATCAAAATAGATATGTGAACGAAACACTATTTTCTTGGCTTATTCACTCTAAAATGGTATCTTGTAAATAATAAATCAGAGCACCGTGAACATGTATTTGTGCACAATTAATTCCTCTTTTTTTTTTTACTAAATATAAATTGATGTATGGGTTAAATCCGTCCAGTGTTATAAAATGTGAAAGGTATTAGCTGTATATGTGAGGTGTGATGTATGCTTA